>JARHVA010004043.1:42500-510000 GCA_037957365.1 Torreya grandis
TAGATGATAATACAAACTTAAAACTATTCAAAACTATCATAAAATTATGATTGTGGAAATTTTTAAAATTTCAAGTATTTGTAGAATATTAAAATGCATCAGCTATATTATTTATATAAACATGATACATATTAAATTTATCCTTTGATATAAGTGATTGTAACATAATTTCTTCACCCCTTACCTATAAATTTCACATCTATTAATTCATTTCAAAAATAAAACATCCAATATGGTCAATAACTAATCAATTTTTATCTTCTCCCTTGAACAATAAGTATTTGGATGTGTTTAAAAAGATTTAAAAACATATAGGATTAGGAAATTAGGTTCTTAGGACTCTCAGATAAGTGTTGGTTATTTTTGAATACCTATGAAAATTATTGTTGTGTGACATTTAGGAAATACCAAGTGGGTTTATTTATTCCTATTTTCCCTTTGCATATTAAAATTTTCAAAAATAAAAACATATCATGGTAATTTGACTATCTTCAGTATTTGTATTTTTTTACGTACATAATCTAAATGGTGAGGATGGAAGCTTATCTTGAGTATTTTAAAAACACCATTCATTCTTCCCTAAGTGAAGGTCAGTGTTTTGATTATTTAAATTTTTTATTTTATGCATGAATGAATTTCTCTCACATACACATGACAGAGTGGGGACATTATGTATCCACATAAATTTTGTATAAGAGCATTACTTCCATTCTCTTATCCTTAATTTACCCTATTTGACAATCATGTATATTATAAAATATCTAAGAAAATCACAATGTAACATAGGTCTACACTTGGTCCATCAATCCTAATATCACCTCAACACTTATTAAAAAACTATTCATTAACACATTTTGACTATTATCACCTATTAACTTACCTTGCCTTAAAAATAAATCCTAAATCTTATCAAAGGTACACCTATGAACCATGCAAGTTTGGCTATGACAAACTTGCTCATTATATGGGTTTATCCATTTTAGTTGTGTGGGTCCATTTTATATTTATAATTTATAAGGCACCTTTAAATTTTTATTTCTACATTTATATAGTTGGATATCATGGATAATTTATCATAGACCAAACTATATATGCAAAGTCTTGACAATCCATTTCATAATTTAAAAGTATGAGAAAGAGATAAGAGAGATACACATATCACACTTAAAATTTAATATCAAATTTCAAGCATAAAATACATCATACTTATTGAATTATCATTCTATCATGGTATTTATTCATTTACATTCTGTGAAAGGAAGGCATCAAACTGCAAGTATATGCATCATTACTTTAGGGAAGATAAGGTTAAAAACCTTCTCTCAAATTATTCATATCAAAACTCATATAAATATGTGTATTTTTTATTATATACATGTGTGATATGTAGTTTGTAACAATACCATGGTGGTTTCTTCAATCCATTAATTCTATATGTTTTTCACGTGTCAAACTAGGTCAAGGAGGAAAACATTTTATTTTTCAATTTATACCCAATATATTGGTTATTTGGAGGTAAAAATATAACATTAAGTTGACAATACACATGATAAATAAAATTAGTTTGAAAAACCTAGTAGGATAGACATAGATGCAAACACTCATACATGACACTATGGGACTACCCCAATTGGGTATATACAAGATGCACCCACATAATACATGGGTCTCTCTAAGAGCACAATTTAGTTTCCATATTTTAAGAGAAGGTTTCATATAGTCGATAAAGTTAATACATATTATTATATTTATATAATAACAAACAAGTGTGATAATTCATTAACCCTTTATCTTTTCCATTTCTTAGTCTAGTTTCATTGTGGCACTTAGACTTTTTACTCATTGAATCTTGTAAGATAGGTATGATTTTTCTTACATCCATAAATGTATGTTTAGATGTATTTAATTAAAATTAGTTCATTGATTATTTTTTATTAATTTAATATTAGGGTAAAAAAATTTGTACTATATAGGATGAAACATAACTTTCCATATGTTATTCAATATTGTAATTTCTTTTTGGATCTCTTGGTTTCTTAATAAATGTATCTAATGTAAGCTCACCACTATTAATAATATATTTTGTTTTATTTTTGAAATCATGACACATATTTTTGACATGACCATTAATTCTATGAAATTCACAAAATAATTTAGAATGAAACATCCATGGAACATAAGTCCAATCATAATTAATTATATATTTAAAAACAATCATGTTCTCATAAAGTAAATTATTAAATATTTTAATTTAAATTATTTTAGGCTTATTGAACCTGGTCTATTTTCTAAGGGAAAACATATGACATTTTTAGGTGTATCTTGATGATTATTCAAGGGGTTAGGATATGTGTTAATTATATATCATTAGAGAATCTATCTACCCACTTAAAAATTCACTATATAATATATATATGACTTCCCTATCAACCAATCGATATATAGGGCCCTATCTGAAACCAACCTTTCCACCTATGTAATATCTAGGAAACTAGCCCTTATATATCCCTATATAAATAGAAAGGAGAGCCCATATCTATATATAGAAACAATTAACTTATCCCTATTATCTATCACCTATCCCAATAGTTACAAACTCATTTGAGTAGATATTATCATGGCCATCCTTTCATAAGCCAAAATACCTTTTATGATTAGATTGCCATAAACTAACCCTATATTGGGCCCTATCCATATTTTTTTGATAGATTTTCAAGTGGATATATATATTTTTATGTGGTTATATTTATTATAGGGTGATTTATGAGCCTCAAACCATTAAAATGTCCCTCTTAATGAATTATCATTTCCACTACTCTAATCACACCTCTCAAGGGTATATAAAATAGTTGAGAGAACACATCCCTATCCTATATATTCTCTCTTTCCATCTCACTCATATCAATTTAGGTATGACATATATAATGAATGGATAGTGTTAGGAATTTTATAAATATTAATATAATGTGAATTATGAGTCTCATAGTCAAATACATGTGATTGTGAAAGTTCATCCTCAAGTGACATAACCTTTGGAGATATATTTTATACTTTTATAATTTATCTATTGAATGCATCATCATAACAATCTCAAGTGTAAGTATAAATATAATGTGTAAAGGTTAATTCAAATTCCTCACTTGATTAATCATTCCAAATATGGGATCACTATGAATATAGGAAGAGTCATGACTACCACTCAAGAAAAACATTGATCACATAATATGAATTCAAATTAGTTAAAAAAAAATTCAATTGAATCAATAAAGTATTGTTTTTTTTTTTAAATATGGTACATATTAATAGCATCCATAGGAAAAAACAAACATAGTTTTGGATTCAAAACATAATTTTTAATGTTTTCACTCAAAAGATGATTATAAAGATAAACATCTCTAATATTTGCATATAATAGGAGTATGAACATTATAATTTTTATCAATCACAAAATATTCATCATTTTGTTGTTAATAATTGATTTTAAAATAACATTTTGTTTTCCATACTCATGAGGGGTGAAAAAATAACAAACATCAAACTCCATTCATATTATTTGCATTTTCACATGGTCCAATGGGGTTGAAATTAAGTTGTCTTATCCTTTCATCTTCAATATCATAATAATAAGATTCATCATCATTATAATCATATTTTTCTCACTATCTAACATATAATGAGGAATAATAGGCATGACATCCATAGAAGTAGTTTAAACATAGTTTTTTCATTTTCATCATCAAGATAAATATCCATCATATGGTTGTAAAGATATTTCACAAGGAATAGGGATAATGATATTTTAATTGAGAATAAAACCCCATTGAGAGATCATAGAGCCCAATAATTAAATTGAATAAATAATGATATATGAAAATATAAAAATTAGATTGGAATATGGAGTATTAAAAAATATGTGTAGTTAAGGAATAAAGGTGCATGCAAATAATTTTGAAGGTGGATGTAATCCATAAGAAAGAGTTGAGTAATAGTTAGGGCTTGATATAAAACTTATGATAATATACTATATATATTAATTATATCTGAAAAACCATTAATCCATAAGAAGGAAATCCTAAAAGGTATGATAATTTGAAGAATGGAGGGTTCCATCTTTTTTTCACTCAAAGTAGATTATGTCAAATTAATATGTGCACAATCAACTTAAACAATTTTAAAATGAATATAAATAATATAACAATAAAATATAATATTTAACGTTACTTATGGCCTACAATATAAACTATAAAAACTATTAAATAAGTTAATCTTATGAAAATAATGTATAAAATTTATAAATTATTCAAATATTGATATAATTTTGAATTTATAAATTTATATCTAGATTGTGTTGGCTTATAGGAATTTTCATTTAAAATCTAAATACAACTCCATAAAAAAAAATATATAGGTGATATTTTGTGTTAGACCATTGTTCATGTATAGTTTCCACCATTAATGTTTTTGGTCACTCTTAGGATGTAAATTTTATTATATCACTATGTATTTGGATTTCATGCTTGTCTTTACATGTGTTTCTTTGATTTGGTGGAAAAAATCTAGAAATATTATCTTCTTCATTATTCTTATCCTATCTTTCCATCAAATCAAAAAAAATATGGGTTAAGAAACCACTTTGGGAGTTTTAGATATGTATCTTGCATGTTCAAATCAAACCACATATAGTTATGTGTAGTGTAAATGATGTCTTATGTAAGGGATTTGGCCTCTTTTTCCCTAGATGTGTAGTTGAAACTACATGAACATTGCCTAAAACATCTTTTGGTATAATTTAGTGATGATAAAAGATTTGAAGAAGATGTGTAAATGTTAGTTTCTTGATGTACAAGATCCCTGTCAATAAATTGTGATGTCATCTTAATAAAAATTGATATAATAAGGTTGAGAGACTTAGTATATAGAAATATAGAAATATAATGTTATATGATCACATTAATGAGGTTATATTTGTATATATAGAATCATATAATGCAAAAATACACATAAGATGATACTAAGAGATAAGAAAATGTGAAAATATAGGCATAGGGTACCTGTATATTAAGGAAAGAGTTTTCGCATGATAACTAGGACAAAGGAAAATACATTAAAATAATATTTTGGATGGTCTAGGAGCATCCAAGATCATATGAAGGAAAATGAATAATCAATTTATAGGTATGATGACATTAGGCCCAACACAAGGGGAAGATGTACCAAAAATATAAAAAAATGCATGCTTTGATGAACTATGAGAGAATTAAAAAAAAAACACTATAAAAAATGGGCTTGTAAAAAAATATAATTCTACATGGAGATAGAGATTTAATAGTGTGTTGAAGACTTTAAATGACATGATTTTTATTGATACTTGTTATTATAATGATTATAGGAGGATTTGTAATCTAATTTGAGTTAGGGATATTTTGGTGAGTAAATAAACATAGTATAATATGGTAAATCTAACATAAAGGACCCACACAAATGGAAGGGACACATTTGATGTCTGATTGATTATGTCTATGATAGAATTAGTGAATTATTGATTGTACCCCATATAAATAAAATCCAAAATAAGAGGATAAAATGGGATCCCTACGGAAAATAAATTATAGAGAAGAGAGAAAATTAAATAAATAATAGATGATAGGGCCACATGGAGAAGAAATAGAAATAATAAAATAAAAAGGTGTCAATAAATACCTTATTTAAACTAATGAACCATGTGCATAAAAACACTAAAAGGATTGTAATAATAAGAATTATACATATAATAGCTATGGGTCTTATGTTTTGGATGAGTTGAGTGAGTTAGTATAATTGAAATCAATTTTTAACTAATCAAAATGGTGGCATACCAGTGGTCAATAAAAGATTAATGGTGGTGGTTTGGTTTGACAATGCCAGATAGAGGTGCTAACATTGTTTACATACCTTGAAGTGGATGGTGTAGGTGTAAGGACAATTATATGATAATTAAATTAATGGTGGTGGTTTGGTTTGACAATGCCAGATAGAGGTGCTAACATTGTTTACATACCTTGAAGTGGATGGTGTAGGTGTAAGGACAATTATATGATAATTAAATTATTATTATGCCATAATGTCGAATAAGTGAGATATTTAAGGGGATTATAGACCTTAGTGCAAATTGGTGTCATGTAAAATACTCTATAACAATATAATTTTCACGTGACCTATGGTCAATATATGGATCTTTCATGTTGGTGCGTAGATGCCTATGGATTTAATGAGGTTATTTGATGTTATTAACGGTGTATAAAATAGTAGGAAGTATATATGGGTATAAAATTCAATGGGTTTTGAAACATAGTGTCATTATAGTGGAAGAATTGGGTGGATTAGGTGGGTATCCATAGTGTTTATTTTAGAAATGATGGTTTTTTGGTAGATCTCACCACCTCACCTAGGAATAAACTTAGTTGTCATGATCACACCTACTTGACATTATGATCATGATTATTATTTGAAATATTATATTTTATTGGTATTAAACATTGGACACTTTTTATAATATTTAACACATTAATATGTTTCACATTGATTTAAATGTTTTAATTCAACATTATATTTTATTAATTTGATGTATATTTATATCAAAAAGGTACTACTAATGTATTTTTATATGGTTTCAAGTGTTGCCTCAGTATGAACTAGGTAGGAAAGTAGATCTTGATGTGAAGTGGAGAAAATAAGGTATACATGTGTATTATATGGTGTAATGTGAATGATATCCTAAATTAAAACTAACCATTATTATTATTCATTCCTAGTCTTGTTATATATTATGTATTTCTTCTAATGTTTAGTCCATTGTATTTTTATTCATTTGATTTTATTACTATTTGGTAATTTTAATTTGATTTCTTCTATTTATAAAGTAATCAAGTTGGTCATGGGTGAATGAATATGTTGTTCCCACACCAATGAGCCAAGCCATGATCAGAACATATAACAAGTTTTTGGTTGATGTTATAAAATATGCATGGACGTTAGAGGTCACATGGATATTTAATAATTTTTTTAGTTCATTGGTTTATAGTCCTTGGTCATTAAGACTTTGACAAGATGTAAAGGGGGCCATGGAATAAGGCCACGATATTTGATTATGTTTTAGAATAATATTTGAATTTAAGTCATTATGAATTAAGTTGATGGAATTTTATGACATTAGGGTTATCATGAACATGATTCAATAATAGGGAAATTATTTTGTTGGTTTGAATTATTTTTAACCTAATCATTTATTAGGATTTTATTTCAAAGGATTTCAATGGTATTCAATGGTTATGAGTAATCAATGGTTTTATTTGCATGAAAATGCTTCAATTTTTCATGGACATCTATGAGGGGTTAAACTTGTCTATTTTTGTGTAGAATAAATGGAATTGATGTCACTAGTAGTTATTATTATTATTATTATTATTATTATTATTATTATTATTATTATTATTATTATTATTATTATTATTATTATTATTATTATTATTATTATTATTATTATTATTATTAAATCATTTGGAGTTATACTTGGTATAAAGTGGAGCTTTCTCCTAGTGGTAACTTTTTATGGTTATGGCTAGAAATTGCATGAAAAGATTTGTTTTCATAAAAATGAAACACTATGAAGTTAGGAAATAATAAATTAAGTGGTGGTAAAATAAATACAATTAGTAGATACATTATGTAATAAACAATTAAGTCTTGTTGGATTTTTATTTGACCAATTCGAATTGGGATTTTTACTTTAAAATTAAAAATCATGTTTTTTTATTGGAAGCATTTTGTTTAATCTTCCTCAATAGACCTAAATCTAGTTTTAATAGCCAAGGATATCCCATTTGGGGAGGCTATTGTGTTATACCTAACCCTTGGATGGTGTAAAGGTGAACTGTGAGAAAACAAAATCTTTCTTTTTTATTTGTGTTTGATCATCTTTATTTTGATTTATAAATTTTGTACATTTATTTAAATTAGTGTTTGTAAAGTTTTATGCTATATATTTTTATTATGTTTTGGCTTGTAATTTTGTTAGGTGCCTTGGTATGAAACCTTATACACTCCTTATGGATATTATTCACACTATTCTATATGTCATAACCTATGTGTTTTAAGTTAATTATTGGATGCATGATGCCCTCTCCAATCCATGGTTGGGGTTGGTAGGGACACACTTATGGTTGGGATCATTCCACCACAAAATAAGTTGCATGCATTATTGTACATTATACATCTACTTAGTTGGATGAATGTGGCTTATTCATTAATTTTTTCTAGTTAATAGTAAGGTTCATAATGACCTTATAAATGTATATGATATGGTTGTATGTATGCTAGAAATCATTTCATTGTAAACCTTCAAGTGAAATAAATTATTGGATGTTATTATTTATTTATATAGTTGATAAAATTATTGATGGATTTTTCCTAAGCCCTAATTTAATCACTTTTGAAGGATTATTTGTATTTATTTTAATATTGTATCATGTTATTCTCTTCCCTTTTTGAAGGATTAAAATATAATAACTTATTAAAAAACCTTATCAGTGAGCATTACTTAATATTTGTTGTTTGAATAATTGTTTGTCTAAAAAGGTTAATTAATTTCTTTAGTGCAAAAAATATTAATTTATGTAAGTCATGTTGTGTATGAGGTTCTTATTTTGAATTTATTATGTATTCATTTATGCATCTGGTAAAAACATTTTATGTTTGTGTTATTTTAATTCATTTCAATGAGATTATATAGATGAGTATATTTATTTATGAATATTCTTGGTTAAAATATATGTAGGATTTTTCATAGTATTAAACCCTTTATTTATACTAATTCAATTCATTTAGGTATAAATGAAGTTATTTCAAATTAGATCATATACTTTTCTATAAAATCATGTATGCAATATTTATGGTTATAGTTATTAGTATAAACTAAGTGCATTACTTAAATTCATTACTTTTATTTAAATGTAAATTATTCCATTTACATTTTTTAAAGGATCTTGCTTCAAATTTTCAAATTAGAGTACTCAATCATATAGTGGGTAACTCATATGTGAGACTAGTTTGAACAGTTGGTTGTAAAAATCATTCTTGAGGAATTATTATTTTTTTATTATTTAAAATATAGCCTTGATTTATTAATAATGAAAAAAGGTTTATTGGATCATTTCTTGTAAGTTTTAGGTTATTTGATAAATAAAATCTAAGTTTATATCATTTCATTTAGTTAATTTTGATTGCATAATGAATTATAGAAACATTTTGGATAATATGGTCTTGTATAAACCAGATATAACATATTATAATGGTCAATTAAAGATGGATCAACTTTTTCTTAGTTTGGTTTATAATCATGTAAAGATAAAAAAAAATTATAGTAGAAATTTATGTTGTTTATTTTACATTTACTCATTTTTGTTAATGAGAACATTTGTAAAAATGAGATAATTAGGGTTGTATTGATTTTGTATAATAAGAATATTTTTCCACACCAATACGAATTGGACATCATATTCATTAGTATATTTGGGACTTAATAGATTCATTCGGAAATAATGTTTTAATTTATTACATATTGAATTATTATGATTATTTTATATTTTATTGACATTTGGATTAAAATATGAGTTATTATTCTAAATAATAAAATTCAGGATGAGTAATATAATATTACTCATTACAAGTGTTATTGGCCACTCATCTTCTACTTTTTGAAAATTAAAATTTCAATTTTTATTTTGCATTGATAGAAATATGATATTATGCATATAGTAAGTTGGTATATCTTAAATCAAATAAAATTAATTGGTTTGGTTATATAATTAAAATTGTGCATTTATTCAATTAAATTTATTTCATGACCTATGCAAGTGAATTAAATTGTCATTTGAGATTGGTTAAATCGATTAGTCAACTATGAATGCATTAATACATTAGTTATAGGTTGTTATTAAAATTTATTATTTTAATAATACTTAGTAGTTAACATAAAGTATTGATAACTTATAAAGAGTCAATTGATAAGAGTGGTTTATTAAAACATGCAATTTATCTTTTAATGTAAAGTTTTTCAAAGTGACATCACTAATGGTCATTATGTCAAAATTATGTAAAATAATCAAAGGATAACTTAACACTCTCAATTTTAAAATAGTTCTTGATCCTTTAATCTTTTAATTCATTTCACACACTGGTAATATACCCAATTTTAGACAATCATGCTAAAAGTGAATAGAAGTTTAAAAAACTTTTGTAACCCTAATGATTCTTCTAACCTTAAAATGAATGTAGAAATATTAATCTGAGATTTATGTGAAAGGGCTAAGTAGGTTACGACTCTCTTATCATAAAATTTTAAATCATTAGTTATTATAACTATTTTAATCATTAGTGTAACTTACTTATATGCTTATACACTTAAAAGGTTATGAAAATGGATAGTCGAGCCATAGAAATGTATTAATAAGTAAACCAATATCAATTAGATGGTGGAACTTATGCAAGTGGCATGAAATAAGAGCACCATTTCTCATTAGTAAAATAACCTGAGTAAAAATAGCTTTATTAAAATCAATGAGTGAAGGTGGAATATGCTTTGGTTGTAGCCAAGGTTGCCCATTTGATGGTCTTATGTAAATTGTTAGTATTTATTGTTTGAAACACTAAAAGTTCAAAATTTCAAATTGTTTATATCATTTTCAAAAAAGTGGAGTGATGTATATGATTTGTCAAGGCCTTGAAATCAACTATAGATAAAGGTTTCAACATATAATGTTTTAGTTGAGAACTAACCTTTTAATTTATGGTAATGTATCATGTTAAATGTACCTAAATAAAACTTAGCTAGGGTGTTTAGACTTTATAACTAAATTGTTTATCTATTGAGATCACATTATGTACTGGTTCATTTTGAATCCTCATTGAAGTATGTGTAATAAAGTCACTTATAAATTTCCATGATCTTGATAGTTGACTGGATTATTATTGGAATCCATGAGCATAAACCTTTAAGTCAATAATTTGTTGTTAGTTTAAATTTTTGGGATTATGATATGTGGTATTTGATCCTTATTTTAACTCAAAGGGATTTTTTTTTTGAAATATACTATCTGAATATTTTTGTTTTGTTTTTTTAGGGATGGTAAGAACTAGAGCAAACTAAGAAATTTAGAATGTCAAAATTGATCGAGTTAACAATCATAATCTGGATGAGCATGCACACATTGATGATAATGTTGATCATGATACTACCAATGCTAAAGATTAGGGTAACCCTAGTACTCACAATCCTCAAGGGTAAAATTTTGTTTTTGATGATATTCTCAATGCATTGCATAATATTCAAGAGCAAATGTAAGGTTATGGTTAATGTTTGACCTACCTAAAAAATTACAAGGTGGGTAGGATGAAGAGCCTCATGATGAGAATCTAAGTAAACCAGATGTTGTTGATCTCATCATAAAGGAGTTCAAAAATATTCCTCTTTCCACATTATATGGTGGAGATATTGGGGATGCCAGTGAGGCATGGTTGATTAATTTATAGAAGTATTTCATTCTTTATATTATGGATTTCTGCATAAAAGCATGTGTTGGAGCATATCAATTGGTGGGTGATGCTACCTTATTGTGGAACCATTTGTGTGATATTAAATGGTATGATTACATGAATATTTAAAGGGTAAATTTTGATAAATATTTTATTATATATATATAAATTATAGAATTTGAATTGTTGAAACAAGAAACCATGGTGGTTTTAGAAAATTAGAATAAGTTTATAGATATCTTGAGGCATGTTAATTACATGAAAAATGAGGTAAAAGGTTACCAAGTTTAATTTAGTATTAAAAAAAATTATCATGCATGATGTAAACATGACTAACCAAAGAACATTAGTTTCCACTCTACAATTAACACATCATGCTGAAGAAAAATAGAAGTATCACCAAAAGGAAAGGCAAGACTATAGGAATAACAAGCTATAAAATAAATGAAAATAAATTATCCCACCTATGATAAAAAAAAATTCAATAAAAATTATCAAAATAAGAATTTTGGAAAGAACCACAATTCTATAGTAAAAAATCAAAATAGAAATAGGGTTTCTAAAACTCACTCTGCCAAGAAGAATGATGAAAATAATAATCAGTGACATGAAAAATCTATGCAAATTTCAAAAGAGATAATACATTTAAACTACTACCTAAAACTAATATGACATGTTAGTAATGTGGTGATAACCATTACTATAAGGACTATCCTGATTTATGAATCAATCACAAGGTCTATACAATTGTAGATAATAAAAATGCAAAATTTTAATCAACTCAATCAAAACTCAAAGTATAATTTTAGATATTTCCTTCATAATGTTTTTTATTAATGAGAAACAAATAGTTTTATTTCTCCTACATGTTCTTAGAAATGTCAACTAGACCTTCTAGTCTTAGATAAGGATGGGAGGTAGAATTTGACACCAGGAAAAAAATGGTTGTTTCTAAATGCCTTGATTAGGTTGAGATGGATTTAGGAATTTTTAAGACATGTGTATACCTATTTATTTTCCCTTTAGGATCCTATTACCTTATATTAATCATATATTGGTTGAAAAATCATCAAGCCAAGATTGATTTCTATAATAAGAAAATCCAATGTCTAAAAAGGTGGTAAACTAGTAGTGATCCAAGGAATCATTAATCCCTCAACCCAAAGGATAATTTCATATTTTAAAATGAAAAGAGATATAAGAAAAGGATGTAAAGTATATTATATAAAATTTGATGAATTATTTTAATAAACATGATCTACTCTTAAATACTACCCTTCTCTAAAATAAATTATTGATTTCTTCCCTGAAGAGTTACCAAGATTATCTCCTAAAAGAGCATTTGATTTTGAAATTAATATAATGCTTAATATTCTAGTTACACCTAAATCCAAATCACCATAATGAATGAATTTAGTAGATATAGGGATTATATGACCTAGTGTGTGACATTGGGGAGCCTCGATAGTTTTTTTTTAAAAAGAGGGATGGGACTCTATGACTATGTATTAACTACTAAATGCTTAATAAGGTCACTATCAATTAAAAATACCTAATTCCAAGGATATATGATATATTTTATAAAATTATAGGATTATTAATGTTTTAAAAGATAGATATTTAATCAGGGTATCACCAATTCTATATCAAAGATGAAGACACTCATAAAACTGCTTTTAGAATAAGGTATATGCACTATGAGTTTGTGGTTATGCCCTTTGGTCTCACCAATGCACTAATTGCGTTCATGAATTTTATTAATATTTATTTTCAATATTTATTTGATCAATTTATTCTATTATTCTTAGATGATATCCTAACTTACTCAAGGAATGAGCTAGAACATGAACAACACCTAATAATTGTGTTTCAAAGGTTGGGATGACATAAACTATTTGGTAAGTTGTCCAAATGTTATTTTTATCAAACATAAATTCATTATTTGAGACATGTAATCTCTAGTAATGGTCTTGTAGTATATCCTACCAATCTTGTATCCATTAATGAATGGCCAAAACCTAATAATGTGCATGAAGTGTGAAGCTTCACAGGACTATCCAATTATTACTAGAGATTTGTGCAATATTTTTTAAGGATTAAAATTACTATAATTTCCTTTAAAAATAAGGTAAATTAGTAGAAAGTTTGTTAACCTCATATCTTATATTAGTTATAATAAACCCTAAATAAAGAATTTAAAGTGTGGACTATGCTTGTAAACATGGTATTGGTGTTATTCTAACTCAAGATGTCAAGTTCTTTTCCTATGAGTTTCAAAAAATCAAAACTCATGATCAAAAGTACCCAAATCATGATTTATAGATAGCTATTATTATCCATGCACTTAAGTAGTGGAAGCATTTCCTATTGGGAAACATTTCAAAATATAATATGACCACTAAAATCTTGTGGATTTTTTTTCTAAATATGAGTTGAATGTGAGGCAAATAATATGGTTATAATTTATCAATAATTTTGATAATGATATCAATTATGTGAAAGGAAAGGATAATAGAGTACCCCATGCATCCTATAACTTCCTTGATTAGTCTCCAAAGTATAAAGCTGATTTACAAGAGTTATAAAAGTTTGTTAACATCATATCCAATTTTGGTTATAACATACCCCAAATGGTAATTTTAAAGTATGGATCGATGCTTGTAAACTTGGTATTGGTGTTGTTCTGACTTAGGATGGAAAGGTAGTTTCCTATGAATCTTGAAAACTCAAAAATCATGAGCACAAATATCCAAATTCTAATTTAGAGATAATTATTATTACCCATGCACTTAAGCAATGGAAGCATTTCAAAATACAATATGACCACTGAAGTCTTATACATTTGTTTGGTCAAGATGAGTTGAATACAAGGTAAAGAAGATGGTTAGAATTTATTAGTAATTTTGATATTGATATCAATTATGTGAAAGGAAAGGAGAATAAAATACCTAATGCTCTAAGTATGAAAACCTACATTTATTTTATCTCCATTCTAAAATGAAATTTCATAAATTATGTGTTGTTACAACATAAATATGACCTAGAATGCTTCAACATTTGCACTAAACTAGGATTTGAAAAGCTTGATTTTTGTGTGGATCCAAATGGTCTCTAAAGACATATAGGAAAATTTATTTTAATTACTTGGGGAATATTATGGAATGAATCCTAAATTAAGTACATGTGGCATCTCATTTTTCTCACCCAGGTGTCACAAAATTAACATGAGATAAATAGTTTTATTTTTGCTGAGGTATGAAGAAGGATGTAGTTGTATTTATGGCTAAGTGTCTATAATGTTAGTGTGTTAAGGCTAAGCATTACCATCCAAGAGGATTAATTTATCCACATATAATTCAAAAAAATTAAATGGGTTGTGATATCAAAGGATTTCATTTTAGGATTACCTAAAACTTGAAGTAAACATGATTCAATCCTTATTATGATTGATAAATTTACCAAACTTTTTCACTTCATAGTAGGAAAAATTATGGATGATGTGTCCATTCTTGCAATGAGATTTGTAAAATAATTGGTTCAACTTCATGGTGTACCACACATTATTATTTGAGATAGAGAAAAGATGTTCACTTCTTTATTTTGGCAAATTTTGATGGCTACATTTGGTACCAAATAAATTTTATTTCAACATATCACCTACAAATGGATGGTAAAATTAAATGGTTGAACATGATTTTTGAAGACATGATAAGAATGTATGTCATGGATAAATAATTAAATTGGGAATATTACATCCACTTGGTGGAGTTTGCCTTCAATAATACTTATCATTCAGTTATCAATATGGCACCTTTTAAAGTTTTGTATGGGTGAAATTGGAGAACTCCCATGGGCTAACATGGTTTAGAAAATTGCGTGTTTTCAAGCCTCTGAATTTTAAAAGAGCTTTATGAACAAATAATTATCATACATTAAAGGTTAAATGATGCCTCTCATCGATAGAAGAGATATACCAATATGAAAAGATCATATAGATATTTTGAATTTATGATAAATTATTTTTGAAGGTAAGATCCAACAAAAGCTCAATAAAATTTGATAAAGTTTATAAACTTACACCACTCTTTTTTTGTCTTTTTGACATAGTTAAAAAGATTAGTGTGGTGGTTTATCATCTAGCTCTTCCTCCTTATCTATCAAGAACAGATGATGTTTTTCATGTAGTTTTGTTAATAAAATATGTTACATATCCATCTCATGTTCTAGATTGGAATAATATTTATGTGGTGGATGAGGAAATAATACAACTAGATCCCATCAAGATTTTGGCTTAACACATAATTAATTTATGAAATAAAAAATTTCAGCAAGTTCTAATTCAATGAGATCAGATGAGTGAATGAAGTGATACCTAGGAAGATGAAAATATTTTTTGGTAGAACTATCCTCACTTATTCTAGGAGATAAAGATAGTGCCATTATTCATGGAGGAAGGATGTCATGACCACACATGCCTAGCATTATGGTCATGATTATATTTTGATCTATTATGTTGTGTTGATACAAAAAATTGGACACTTTTTATAATTTTTAGCACATTGATATGTGTTTTAATTAATAATTATATTTGATTTATATTTATATTAGGTAGGTATTGCTAATTTCTTCTTGTATGGTTACATGTGTTGCCTTAGTATGAGCTAGGCTATAAAGTGGAGCATGAATGCATTATAGAAAGTAAGGTATACAATTATAACCTATGATGTAATGTGAATGAGATTCTAAACAAACCTTTCCCTTCTTCTCATTGATTCATAGTCTTGTTATATACTATGTATCTCTTTGTAATGTGCAGTCCACTCTATTTGTTAATGATTTGAGTTTATTGCTATTTAATAGTTTTAATTTAATTTCTTGTATTTTTTTAAAAATCATGTTGGTCATGGGTTAATAATGATGTCATTTTGATTTCAATGATCCAATCCATGATCTTAAGTTGTGACAAGGTTCAGGTTTATTTTATAAATTGGTAATAGATGTTTGAGGTGACATGAACATTTAATAGTTTTTGGAGTTCATTGGTTTACATTTCTTTGTCATTAATACTAGGATAAGGTGAAAAGGGGGGCATGGAACAAGACCATAGTATTCAATTATGTCTTTGCATAATATTGAAACTTGTTAATTTTCATGCTTAATAAATTGAATTGGTGGCACTAGTTGTTATGTTGTAATCATTTGGAGTTACATTTGGTATAAAGGTGAGTTTGTTCATAGTTCAAAATTTTCATGGGTATGGCTAGAAAGTGATTCAAAAGACTAGTTTTGGTCAAAAAAAATGGTAAATTTGAGAAATAAGAAAAGAAGGAAGAGTTGGTTAAATGTCTATAATTAATAGCTAAATTATACAAAAATCAAACCTTTCTATCCTTTTTTGGCAAGTTTAAACTGGTATTTTTAGTTTAAATTTAAGAATCATGTTTCTAGTTTGGAAGGATTTATTCGTCTTCCTAAATGTACCTAAAACTAGTTCTAATGGCCAAGAATATCCCATTTTTAGAGTCTACTAGGTTTGAGTTCACCCTTGGATGTCATAACTATGAATTGTTAGAAATGAAAGGCTTTCTTTTTTATTTTTGTTTGTTCATAGGTCTTTGATCTAATTTTTAAATAATTACATTTATTTGAATTGGCATTTTTATAGTTTTTTACTATGGACTTTTCTTATGTTTTGGCTTATATGTATGACAGGTAACTTGGTATGAAATATTATAAACTCCATCTTATATCTCCTTTAGATTATACCATATGGAATAACCTTTGTGTTTTAAGTTTATTATTAGGTGCATGCTCCCCTATTTAATATATGGATCGAGTGGGTAGGGACTATCATGCCCATTTTTTTCCAAAATATGGGCACAACACATGATTACAATTAGAAACACATCAATGAACATGGATAAAAACTAAATTCAATATAAGAACAATAATAATCCACTCAAATTCCAAAACAATATCATATAATTACCATGATTCAATAACTAGACACACATCAAAATTAAGATGATCACAGTTGTAGTTCGCTCAAACTAGCACTTAGAAATCCTTTCATAGAACACACCAAATGAAAATGACATATATGACATTTATATGACCATAAAATTTAACCTCTACCACTTTTGACATAGTTAGACTCCACATGGTCACTTCAATAGTTTCTCTGGCCATGCCAACTTCCCTTTAGGATCCTAAGGCCACTCTTAATAGCTATTGATTCATAAGAAACTTTGTGATAGGATCCATGTGGTGATAATTCACTAACTCACTTCCATAATTTTTTTTAGAGATAACATAACTTTATTGGGGCTATAGAGTAGTAAGATTATGTCATGTAGCAATATCCCACTAGCTTGTTATCCTATACGCTTTTCTTTAAATACGAATACCTATATAATTATGGAATAGTGAGATTTTACCTCATTAAAGCATCCCTCTCACCCAATTTACAATGTATTTCACACCTATTATATACATCTCCAAAAAAATGGAGGAATGAGATTTGGCCATGTGGCTACATCTTGCTCACCCACTTGCCCATAGGCTTTGCACCTAGTACAGTCCTCTCTAGGATCATGGGTCTTTGGAATGATTCCATGTAGAAACATATTACTCACCAAATATCATTAAATATTCTCACTCTATATATTCCTCTGTGGGATCATATGTTATCAATATGATTCCATATGGTAACATCTCACTTACATGCTAGCATAACATCGATTGTATGTCAGAACATGTTGATTTCACTATTGAGTTAGTGGGAGGAAAACACATGGATTCATATGAATCATTAAATAAATTCATGGAAATTATCAAGGAAAAAAATTCATGGGAATACCTAAATCAAAGGCATCTAAGGTGAATTCTAGGTAGATGAATTTAAATGAGAAGGACAATCTGACAAGGCAAAAAGATGAGGAAATTGACTAAGTTAAAAGAAGCAAGAAATTATAAAATCAACTAAAGAAAATTTTATAACCCTTTAAAATGGATACTAATATAAATAAAGTTTGATTAATAGATTAATTTTTGTAAAATCAACTCGATAAAGTTAGAATTTCACAACACGATGAAGAACAAAATACATCTAAGGCCAAACTATGAATCTAAATAATCCATCCAGGAAAGATTGAGTCAAAATCAATAAGACAAAAGCATCAATGTTTTAAATAAGTTTCCAAAACTAAACCAATATTCTCATTGGTTTAGTTGACTATCTAAAAACATAACATAACTAAATCTAACAGTCAACTGGTCTGCTCATCCTAAGATAAGACTAAAAGGATTATTACAAAGGACCATTCCATTATGCCAAGACTAAGAGAATGATCAATATATATATATATATATATGAGTGTATAACTCAAAGTTAAGGAATGCTCTTTAAAATCCTCCTTTTTCATTAACTAATTCCTATAAGGGATCCTCTAGTGGAACCCATCCAGTTATCATGCATTAATATTTTAGTTAAATCACCCAACTCAGCTATCATTATTGTTTTTATGCAAGAGGGAATGAATATAGGAAAATTCTAAGTTAGAAATCTTTCCCAATGCTTAAATTCAAAACTCTTCCATAAGACATTTCTTTACTATAATATAATCAATACTTAGACTACAAAGTCTTATCATTTATTTCATGTTAATAACTATCTCTTATCACTTTCTTTGAGATCTACTCATTTATGGATAAGCTTAGTCCAAACTATAATTTCCAAAAGAATACTTAAGGAGGCATGAACTTGTTTCTTAAGCTAATTATCAATCATTTTAATCCAATCAAGGCATACATATCATTTTATTAAAAGAGCCATATAGGCTTAAGGGTTGTTCCTCATTTAACTGGTTCTAACTAGGAAGATTTATAGTCAAGCCAAAATAGGTCTTCCATAGCACCCTATCTAAGAGTTTATTAATATTTTATCTTACATTATTCATTATCAAATGTTGGCCAACCTGACCTAGACTAGTTGATCATAGGACATATCATGAATGTGTTTAGATAACCAAATTCATATGATCATAACACAAGTTATTTTTATTATAAAAATCATAGGTAGACTACTTACTTGTGTTCATGCTTAAATGTGTCTTTCACATTAAATGATCTAAACATGAGGTATTATAAAATCTCAAGATACAATGCACAAAACAACCATAAAATAATCAACTTTAAACCAATCTAATTATATTACGAATAAATTCACAAGGTCATGAAGTGATGTTCATGTAGCACTTAATGTATACATAATTTCAATTACAACATAAGGCAATAATTCAAGCATTGATTATCTAACTATTACAATATACATGATCCATTCACCTTGAAATCAACAACATATAAGGAGTATCATCATTGAAATTCATTGTCATCTTGTTTTCCCATTCGAGGCCTTACATTCTTTCCCCCCTAAAAGGGAATCATCTTTGATGTCAGACTGCTTTGCCAATATGGACTACCTGACTACTAGAACATCATTTTGGATTATATGTGCCACCCAAAGTAGGCCACAATATGAGTTATTTGTTACATCCCTAATGAAGTCCATATATATGGATATCAAATAATACATGGAACCAAACATATTATTCCTCTTGTATTTATGATATCCCCTTGAATTTATTCAAGTTTATTCCACCTAGGTCAACAATTCTTTTGATAGAAATTATCTCATTAGATTTAATAATGGTGTGACATAATCACTTTTAAATTTTTATCACAATTCATGAGTTCTATTTTCTCAAGGCTCCTTCTTTACATAATTTCTGTCAAGACTATTATTGGCATTTTAGCATAATGAGAGTTTCATGTGACCAACTTATAAGGATGCTTTGATTTTATATCATAACAATTTGAACTTCCTTTCAAAAAAATCTCTCTAATTTAGAGATGGAAATGGTCCAATTTTAGAACAAATCCTTACTTCATTCAAGTATATATTACCACATTATATTTCAATAATTACATTGGATGCAAGATGATATAAATTAAATTTCTAAAGGAGGTGATTCATTCTGAGGTAAATCATACTTCAACACATCTGTCTCAATCTGTTGAGACTCACATTCCCTTTTTTATGTGCATGAGAGTGGAATAACTCCTTGGATATGTAATTTTTTATTAAATAGGAATGATTATTTCCAATCACAACAAAAAAAATTGGCATAACTAGTGTTATTTGAATCACAAAGGATCTTCTGAATAAGCAGAGCATGGGGAAATGCCTCCCATTATTCCAATTTTACTATAAAATAATACAGACATGGTAATGTATCCCATTATAAATATACCATGCCATTCATGGAGGGTTTTAGATAACCTACTATCATACCCTTATTTATCATTATGCTCTTAAGATCTTGGCCTACTAACCCAGGTATCATATGTAACTCAATATGTGGGGGGGAGGGGGTCTTTTTCCCTAATTCAAAAAAAGAAAGAATACAAATGACTAATAAAGTGGAGAAAAAACTTAATAATATATTATAAGTAGATAAATTCTTATAACCTATTGAGGTTTACTAAAAGTTATGGAATAATAAGAGGATACCATTACTCTATTACTTCCTTTCAGTTATCATGGAAGATTTGAACAACCTACCATTATGCCTTGAATAAGAGGATTTCAATTGATACCATCATGAGATTCATGAGAGGATTAAAAAACCTTCCATTATGCCCTTTATAAGAGGAATTTGATATGCTACCAACATGATATTCATGGGAGGATCAAACAACCTTCCATTTTGCCTTACACAAGATGACTTTGATATGATACTAATATGATAAGCATTATGTGTTATTCATTTTTATGTAGTCCTTATGAAATTAGTCTACCAACTAATAAATTCAATACATAAGGGCCCCATATAACATTATTTCAATATCCAATACAATGTGTAAAGTGCAAAAGATATTCAATACATAGGGGGCCCTCAAGATGTTAGTCTGCTAGCCAACATAATGTGCGAAGTGTAAAAGATAGTCAATATATAGGGGGCCCTTAGGACACTAGTCCACTATCCAACATAATGCACATAGTGAAGAGACATCTTAGTTTCTAAGACCACCACATCTAGTGGGTGAAGAAGGAGGGGATATTATACATGTGTGATAGATCCCCATCATGACCCACTATCTATCATTTTCAAGCTACTTATTCTCCTTTATACTCTCCTAAAGTGACATTTATGCACATACTAACACATGAAACCAACTTAATAAAACATAAATATATTTTTAAGAACATTATATTATCATGTAAGTGAAAAATTAATAAAAGGAGACCAAGTAGTCTTAATAAATGAAATCAAATCCAACTAAAATTCATCAGCAAATTTCATGATCCAAATTTAGCTCAAAATATTTGAAATTTAGAATAAAACAATGTTGGTTTCCAAGAAATAAAAAAAATAAATGCTTAGACAACTCAAAATAGATTCAAAAATAACATTTACTAAAAATTAGATCACAATACGATCACTATGTGACTTAGGGAGTTCCTGATAAGGGATAAGTAATAAGGTAAAAAGGCATTGGTCCCACCATCCATTACCCACAAGACTCCTTATGGAGATAAATATGGATTTATCATGCCAAAATAATTACTTTTTGATTAAAACTAATAATATGTAGTAGGGTGTTATACCATTGCCACTACACAAAATGATACACTAGAGTAATTAGTATCATGTAGCTCTTTAGAGTCCATATTTATAGATATTCTATATTCATCACCCACCAAGGTGTGATTTGGAATTGAAGTCAGGCCTTGCTAGTTTTGACATGAGAATTTATATATGGTTCCACCTCTAATTAGGTCCCACATGTATGCGAAGACATAATGTTTATGGAAAAAGAGATGTAAAGCTATTATTTCAAGAGAAAGGCATCACTATAGTCACCACCTCATGATTCTTACTGACACACAATATTATACAAATTCCCAAGGTAGTTAGTAATTATATATATCATGATTAAGACAAGTTATTTTCATGAGTGAAAATAACAATATCATGTGTTTATTAAAAGTTACCACCACATAGCTTTACAATAATTCAACAAGAGTTTTATCTCATCTAGGCCTTCATTCAACTTATTAACACTATTATAGATGTAGAATCATCTATTGATTGATTTATCATCATAATATATTTAATGTGCAAGGTTACCTCAATCCATTCTAGATGATTCTCGATAAGGAATATTCAATCATAACCATTTATCTTGTAGTAAAACATAAAATATGAGTAAGCATATGCTTTTGTATAAAAATATGGAAATTATATCCCAAAGCTATCTAACTATAGCATGCTCTTTTCATGAAAGAATAATCATGTGGTGATATGCATGCTCTAGTTAGTTCCTCAAAGATTAATCTTATTTCACTAATAATATAAAAGATTACCACTCAAATAGTTAACATAAACAATATTTGATTTAATAATAGAACAAGGCATAACCTTAATATTCCATCTTTACTATTCCATGATTCCTCAAGTAGTTCCAAATCTCTCAAAATAAGAATTACTTTCTATAACATTCCCATAATCAAGTCATTTATAATCAATGTATGCATGGAATTCATAATTTCACAAAAGAGGCCATAAAATGTTTCCATAATGATAAGTTTAATTAACATCTAAGCATTAGTTCAAACATTATAAGCCAACTTCTTTCAGATGTATAGTCCACTATTAATATAATAGTAGCATAGAGAAGTGCAATTATTTAGGCTAAGCACCATAATAGACAAGCAACATGTGTATTATTATATGAAAATATAGCTATATATATCACTAGGTACTACTTAACAATAAGTCCCATTATCCTTTTAAAGATAATGGTTTATCACAGGGGTTTCATATTTTGACAAAATAATAAAATAAGTATATTAATGATTATAACAAACTTTGGTTCTCATAACCAACCCATATAAACAATTAAGTATCCCCTAATGAGTAGTTATTAGGGTAGTTTCTTGCATAATGTTCAACAACTCTATAGTTGAAGCAAAAACCCCTGACAGTGTTTCTTCTTGATTATGTCTGTCAGACCTCACATGGTCCTAAACTATAGGTTTTACATGTGGGGATTTTGTTTGAGTGACACACCTCCTAAAGTCCTCACAAAGGTGGTTCATAATCCTCTTTTTATGATCAAGATATTAATATTTACAAACCTTTCTATGCCCTTATCGGTGTGAAGAGTCTCCTTTATATAACAGAGAAACTTGAGGAAATAATTACTCTAGAATAGTCATCACATGTTTTAGGGTCTCAAGAATTTAAACATTGATTTCATAGGCACATAATGTAAAAATCTTTGTGACACCTATTTTTATAATTATCTATGCCTTTATAATGTGGCATTTTTTCTATAAAAATTAGATTATAATAAAGTAAGCAAGCAACATGCACCAAATTTAATTTACACAATTCATTATCAACCAGAGTTAGAAAGGTGATGAACTCCTACAAAACATCCTTAGAGCTCCCAAAATTTAAATTAGTACATTGATACCAAAATTCCATGCCCATTTTTTTATAAAATATAGGAACAACACATAATTATAATGAGCAACACATCAACAAACATGGATAAAAATTGAATTCAATATAAGCACAAAAATAATCCACTAAAATTCCAAAATAATATCTTGTAACTACCATTATGAAATAACCAGATTCCCATTAAAATTAACATGGCCACAATCCTAGTTCATTTGGTCTAGTACTCATAAATCCTTTAAAAGTTTGCACTAAATGAAAAAAAACATAAATGGCATTGAGATGGTTGTTAAATTTGACCTTAGCCACTATTGATGCAGTCTGGATCCATGTTGTTACTTTGATAATTTCCATGTCTATGTCAGCTTTACTTCAAGTTCTCAAGTCCACTATTGCCACCTATTTCTTCCTTGTCAACCTCATGATAAGATCCATGTGAAGGTAATTCTCTAGCTTACTACCCTACCACTCTATAGGGCTAGCATTAATTCACTACAGATATGGAGTAGTGGGATTATGCCATGTGGTAGTATCCCCCTAGCCCACTGGTTTGTAGGATTTGTTTTATATATGAGTGGTTCTATAATTATGAAGCAATAATTTTTCACTATTTTGTAGCATCCCACTCACACACTTTCCTATGGGCTTTATGCCTATTATAAACATATCCAAAATAGTGTAGTAATGGGATTTAGCCACATGATTACATCCCACTCACCCACTTGCCCATGAGATTCACACCCATACATTCCTCTCTAGGATCATAGCTCATTGGGATGATGCCATGTGGTAACATCTTTCTCACTCACTAGCCTAGAGCCTTCTCTCTTTGTATTGTCCTCTTCAAGATTATAAGTCACCAAGATGATTTCATGTGGCAACATGATGATTCTACATTCCAAAATCCCAATCATTTGTTATCCTAGATATTTTTCATTATGTATGGTCCTCTTCAAGATTATAGGTCACCAAGATGATGTCATGTGGTAACATCTCACTTACTCATTTAACCAACACTAATTATACATAAGACCATGTTAATGTCACTCTTGGTTTAGTGGGAGTATGACATGTGGCTTCCTTTGAATTAATTAGGAAATTTTTGAAAATTACTAAGTTAAAAAGTATGTGAGATGACCCAACATAAAAGTGTCCAAGGTAAAGTCCAAGTGGATGAATTTAGATAACAAGTACAATATGAAAAAGTAAAAAATTAAGGAAAATGAGTATGTTAAAATCAATATGAAATTAAAAAATTGACTAAGGCAAAGTCTACATCATTTTAAAATTGTGGCTAAGGTAAATAAAGGCCAATTAATCCATTAATTTGTGCAAAATCAACTCGATAAGGCTAGAATTGCATCATACAACGAAGCATAGAAAAAATATATGGCCAAACTATGAATCTAAATAAGCCATCTAGGTAATACCAACTTGAAATAGATAATACACAAATGTCAATGATTTAAATAGGCTTCTGACACTAAGCCAAGATTCTCATTGGTTTAGTTGATTGTCCAAAGAAATAAGGCAACTCAATATGATAGTCAACTAGTCTGATCATCCTAAGATAAGACTAAAAATATTATTACATAGACCCATTCCATTATATCAGGACTAAAAGATAGATTAAAATATATATATATATATGAACATACAACTCAGAGTTAAATAATGTTCTATAAAATCCACCTCTTCCATTAACTAATTCTTGCAAGGGATTATACAATAGAACCCATTTGATTATCCTACATTAACATTTTATCTCAAGATCCCAACTTGACTATCATTCCCCTTTTTATGCAAGAGGTAAATGATACAAGAAAATTCTAAGGTATAAATCTTTCCTAATACTTTAATTCATATTGTATAAGACATTTTTTTACTAGAATATAATCAATACTTAGACTATAAATTCTTATCATGTATTTATTATTAACTCTTTGTTAGCCATTTATTTGAGATCCACTAATTTATGGATAGGCTTCATATGAAATATAATTTAAAATAGAGTACCTAAGGAGGCATGAAGTTTGTTTCTTTGGATGATTATCAAGAAGTTTAAGCCAATCAAGGTTTACATATCATTTTATTAAAAGAGCCATATAGCCTTAAGATTTGTTCCTCATTTGACTAGTTCAACCCAAAAAATTATCAGTCAATCCCAATAAGGTATTCCATATCACCATATTTATGAGTTGTTTTAGATTTTATCTTATATTATTAATCATTAAAGGTTATCAAATTAGACCTAGACTAGCTAATTGGGCCATATCATGAATGGGTATACATAACTAGATTCATATGAGAAGAACACAAGTTTTTTCTATTATCAAAGGCATAAGTAGACTACTTATTTGACATCATGATTAAATGTGTATTTCACATTGAATCATATAAAATGATATGTTAAAATACCTCAAGATATAATAATAAAAACAACCACATAATAATCAATAGAAGATGTAATATATATGAAGGCCATTAACATGGCCAAACTCAATCATGAGTAGACAATCATCAATCATGATTCTATTTACAACAAGGATCCATCTCAAGGATACCTATTAATATGATCAAAGAAATAAATTATATATTAATTATCTAAATTAATAAATAGAACATTTAGATGGTGAAATACACAAGATAATGGTTCACACATGACCCATAAATCAATCATTCAAACATAAATACAAAATATTTAGTTGAGATTAATCAATCCTTGGATTCTATCTAGTTATAAAAAGTGACAAAACACAAGTAGTCAATAGGTGAAGATAAGCTCCTCTTCACTCCAAGTACAACTTCAACCAATAGAAGGTGGGCTCACCTACCAACCTTTTCCCATCATCAAGAGACTACACAAGGTGGCCCTGAGTAGGAATTCTAGCTCCAATCATGTTCACATCATGGTACAAGTTAATTAAAGGTAAAAAAACAATCAATATGTCTTAGGGACAAGGACATAGTTACTCAAAAGGTGACAATCTAAGCATCTCTTAGTCAATAGGTTACCAACCTTGAATCTATTTTTAGTAATCAAAACTACACAAAAGAGTAAACACAAGGATCACAAGGATATAAATCATCAAGCATACTACCACTAATATATATTATATAAGCAGTCATGTGAGGATTTAGGCAACCAACCATCATGTTCAACATGACATACCTACCCCTTCCTCAATCATGAATAATGTGGCCTTTCAAATCATCATAAGGCTTACATGGTAAAACCACAATATCCAAGTAAGTAGAAATAAAATACTTAAAATATCATGGAGGAATATCTTAAATCCAAAATCCCACACAAGGGGTTATAACACTATGGGGTGACTCAAACACAACCATAGGGAACTAACTAAAGGTAATAAGTAATAAAAATGACCTTACCCCTCTCAACACTACAATAAAACAAGAATCACACAAACTTAATTTAGTCAATCAATAGAATAATCAAGTCATAAGACACCTAATAAATGATTCAGGCCCTTCCATAGATATTTTCTATAGGTTTCTACTAGTCGAGGCTCTCCCTTTCCCAACTCTTTTCTTATTCTTCTTTCCTCTTTTGGGTTGGTCCTAGATTTATTAAAATTTGAATTCTAGAGAATATAATTCTTTTACAAGAGATCCATATTCATCAAATATGCATTTCTTCCTTCTTGTATCCAAATCATAACATGATGTGTTTGTTCTTCCCTTAGATTAACCAACCACTTCTTTTGGCTAGCTCATGCCTTCTTAATGGTGATATTTTTAACAATCCATAATGGTTCTTGGAAGCTCTAGAATAGTCCTATGGTTACTTCTAATAAAATACACCTACCTAGATAGGGATCAAGGCAAAGTTAATTAAATGATATTATTTAATTCTATAATAAGGCATTCTAAACATTGGTCTACTTTATCTTCATGCATTGAAGACAACTAGCCAAAGGTGTTCTACCAACCCAACAGTGATTACAATCAATTAAGACATGCCAAAACTAAATAAAAGGTTTAATTGAATATAAATAATTAAATTAGGATCAATCAAGGTTAAATAAAAGATTTTGGTTAGATTTTTGATCACACATGATGCAATAATTCTTGGTATAGGCCTTTTTAACTTTATTGGTAATGACCTATTCTTGTACACTTATTATACCCATGAAATATGTTATCCTAATATTTGAATATTGAAATCATAGCATGATATATCATTTAATTTAAACTAAATTAATTATATTACCAAGTAATTCACAAGGTCATGAAGTGATATTTTGGTATCACCTAATGCATGTATAATTTCAATTGCAACATAAAGTAATAGTTTAAGCATTGTTTATCTCACTCTTACCATATTGATTATGAACTTACCTTTAAATTAACATCTATGGACTATCTTAATTTATTGGAATAATCACCTTATTTTATCATGAGGGGCCTTAGATAAACCCACTTATGGTTGGGCTCATTAAACCACAAAGGAAACTACATCCAGGGTTGTCCATTATACATCTAATCAATTGGATGAATGTGGCTTGTTCATTAACTTATTTTGGTTATTATTAAGGTTTAAAATGACATAAAAAATGTATATGGTGTTGTTGTATGTATTATATATATCATTTCATTATAAACCTACAAGACAAATAAGTTGTTGGATGTTATTCTTTGCTTGTATAGTTGATAAAAATAATGGATGGATTTTTCCTAAACCCTAGTTTAATAAATCTTGATGGATTATAATACAAAATTCTTGGTATTTTTTTGAATAATGTATCATTCTATTCTCTACCCTTTTCATATGATTTGAATGCAATACCTTATTGATAAACATTCTAGTTGAGAATTACTTAATATATGTTGTTTGCATAATTATTCTTATAAAAAGGTTAATGACTTTGTTGTAGTGTAACCAATATAAATTCCTTTTTCATCTTTCATATTTGGTTTTTATTTGGAATTCATTATGGATCCATTTATTCTTTTTGTAAAAACATTTTATATGTTTATTATTTGAATTCATTTTAAAGAGACCACAATTAAGTATATTTATTTATAAAGATTCTAGGTTAAAATACATGTAGGAATTTTCATAGGATTAACCCTCTTATTTAGAATATTTCAATTCATTTAGGTATAAATTAATTTATTTCAAACACTTTTTATGCTTTTATATAAATGAATGTATGCATTATTCATGTTTATAGCTATAATTAGAAACTAAGTGTATGACTTGAATTCATTACTCATATTTCAATGTAAATTATTCCATTTACATTTTTTAAACGCTATTGCTTCAAATTTGAAAATTATACTACTAAATAATATATTGGGTAACTCATATGTGATATTATTTTGAATAGTTGGTTATAGAAATTTTGCTTGAGGAATTATTATTGTTTACTTATTTAAAATATAGTGTTTATTGATTAATAAGGAATGAATGTTTATTGGATTGTTTCTTTTAAGTTTTATATTATTTTATAAATAAAATATAAGTTTATATCATTTAATTTAGTCAATTTTAACAACATAATGAATTCCAAAAAAGCTTTGGATAACATAGTCTTTACAGACCAGCTATAACATAGTAGAATGGTCAATTGAAAATGGATTGATTTCATCTTAGTTCAATTTATAAGCATGTAAAGATAATGAATTTTATAGTATAAATTTGTGTTGTCTATTTAATTTTACTTAGTTTTGTAAAGGTTAACATTTACAAAACTAAGATAGTTAGGATTGTATTGATGTCATATAACTAGCTATCATATTCATTAAGCTCTTCAGGCCTTGATTAGTTTATTTAGAAATAATGTTTCACTTTATTGTATGTTTCCTTATTATGATGATTTTCCATTTTATTTACATTTAGATTAAAATATGAGTTATTATTATGAACAATATCATTTAAGATGAATAATAGAATATTAGTCATTACAAATTCTATTGGCCACTTATCATGTTTTATTTTGCATTGATGACAATATGATATGATGCATACAATAAGTTGGAATATCTTAAATCAAATAAATTAAATTGGTTTGGATATATAGCTAAACTTATGAATTTATTACATTAACTTTCATATTGATATTCTAAAATCGTATTAAACTATAATGCTATACAACAAAGGTAGTGTAAAGGTTTCTTGAAAATTTATATGGTGACTTGTGAAAGTGAATTTAGATGTCATTTGATATTTTTAAAGTTGATTAGTCAATTATGACTACATGAATACATTTTTTTTGGGTAATGAGTAAAATGGATTGTTTTAATAATGCTTAGTAGTTAGCGTTAAACATTGATAGCTTATAAAGTGTTAATTGGTAAGAGTGGTTTCTTAAAACATGCATGCCAAAAATCATCATTAACGGTCATTATGCTGAAATGACATAAATAATCTCTTAAGTTTTAAATGGTTATTTCCCCTTTAATATTTTAATTATTTTCATGCACTAGTATTTACCCAGTTTTGGAGAATCATGCTAAATGTGAATAGAAGTTAAAAAAATACTTTTGTAACCCTAATGATTATTTTAAATTTAATATGGATGTGAAATTATTAGTTTAAGATTTATATGAAACTATTAATTAGGTTATGATTCTCTTAACATCAACATTTGAATAATTGATTATTGGCACTATGTTAATCAATAATGTAACTTACATGTATGTTTATGCACTTAAAAGGTTACAAAAATGGATAGTAGAGCTATATAAATCCATTAATTAGTAAAAAAATATTGGTTAGATGGTGTTAATTACATAGGTGACATGGTATACTCACACCATTACTTAGTAATAAAATTAGTTAAGCCACAATAGCTTTATTAAACTTAGTGACTAAATGTGTAATATGCTTCAATTGCGGCCAAGGTTATCCATTTTATGGTCTCATATAAATTATTAATATTTATTATTTCAAACACTAACATGGAGTTGAAATTTTAAAATGATTTTTATCTTAATTTTTAAAATAGTTGAGTGATGGATGTGATTCATCAAGATCTTGAAATAAGCTATGGATAAAGGTTTTAATGTATAATGTTTGAGTTGAGAACTAACCTTTTGATTTATGGCACTATATCATTTTAAATGTACATTAATAAAATTGATCTATGTTGTTTGGCCTTTATAATTGAATTTTTTATATGTTTAAATCACATTATATAATCATTTATTTTGAATCCTCATTGGAATATGCATAATTAATTCTCTTGTAAAATTCCATGGTCTTTATTATTTAGAGTCCTAGGTGCCTAGGTTGGGAAATATAACCAAGTTGGTTACGAAAAGTCCTTAATGGGGAATTATTATATAGTTTAAATCCAAAGGGTATTTTTAGCACTTAGGATCTTGGATATTGATGGTAAACTAAGGGTGTTACTTAAGGGAACCCATATTAAATTATAAATCATGTTTAAATAAAATTTACAAGTGAAAAATTGTAGTCAAATACTCAAAATGGCTATTAATGGTTGTTGGAGGTCTTAGATAATTTAAGGGCATATCACTCAATTGGAATAGGGAAGAAAGGGGTGGTACCTAGGACCCAAATTCAAACATAATTGATTTATATTAATATAAAATTAAAACTAAATTTTAAACAATATATTTTATGTTTTCATAGTCCATGAGATTGAGAAGATGATTTCTCAGTAAAAAATGTGTGTAATATATTTGATCAGACACATTTCAAATCACCATGTGTGATTCATCATCAGGAAAAATTCATTATATATGGTGATTAAAAATGTTTGATATTAAATATATTGCACACATGTTTTACCTAGAAATTAACTTCTTAAAGTTTAAACCTTTATTGAGGCCCACTAGATAGGAGTTTTTTTCTGCTTTTTAATTTCATCTATTAGAGGGATAGAAAATAATTAGACATGGTAAATGGGGGCTGAAAATTTTGAAAAAAAATTGTAAACATGTTATTTATAAAAGTGAAATTATTTTATTAAATCATGTAAATCTTAGTGACTATATTAATTGAGGTTGTCTAGGGACTTGGAGGGGAAGTTGGAAAGACTGTGAAAAAGTCTTTGACTATATCCTCAAGCTCTCATTTTCAATGTTTTTCAAAACCTTATTAATGTTAATAAATATTTATAGATTTATATTAGGATTTATAGGGACTTTTAGATCCATAAACACCTAATGTTAAGGATAAAAAAAGATCTAATAGTTGATATGAGATGTTCCAACCTCAAGGGGATAATGTGAGATATTTTATGTAACCTATGGTGTAATATGAGGCATAATAAATATTTTAATCTAGACTTATTTTAATAATTAGATCGACTTGAAATTATAAAATTTTATAAAACATAAGTTATGAATCAATCCTTATAATTTTTAGAATTTTTTGAAGTACCACTAGAGACCTTAGTTATGATCAAGCCTTGATTAGAAAACCAAAACAAACATTTGGACTTTAAATATGAATAAAGATGAAATTGGCCTTTTCACATTTTTGGAATTGGGATGGGACATTTGACCAAAGTCAATAAAAAATAAATATTATATTAACTATGAGTCCAAATAGAGACATTAGGGAAATGGGAATTGACAGGCCAATTTCATCAGTTATAGGCCATTAGATCATAATGGACTAGTTGTATAAGTAAGGCTAGCTTCAGAATTATGAACACCATTTGACATATTGTACATTAGAAACCATTACCATTAATATTCATTTAATTTTTAAATATGCATGGTGGGTTTCATTCATTTGAGGTGACTAGTTTATAAACTTAACTAATTATTCAAAATGTTTACCATGTCTTCTTGGTTTTGTTCATGTATTTTATTAGGAATGACACTTGGTATCAAGGCATGATTTAAATAATGGGATATCCAAGTAGTGTTTTTTTTTTTTCATTTTTTTTTCACTAATTTTATGATTAAATTGATATTTTACAATATGTATCATAAATGTTAATGCATTTAAAGAAATATTGTTCCATAGGACCCCACCACGTAATAAGAAGGACCTAGTGGACTTAGGAAAACTGATTTTACATGCCATATAATATATCTTAGCATTTTAAAAGAGATATTATATATATTTAGGGAGGTATAAGGGATTATTATTTTTATCCTTTTTAGAAGGAGAAATGATATATAAATCCATATATAGACATAATAAGTCCCCTTAAATTAGCATGTAGAGGGTGAGATAGAGGTTTGTATGCATGGATAAATATATAGAGACATATAAATATATGTTAACCACCATAGGGAAAGGATGTGCGAATGTGTTATAAATTTTTTGAGAGAGAATCCACCATCCTTTGTCTATTTCACTTAAGGTTTTGACACAAGGGCTTGGCTATTGAACTTGAATATATATTTTTCCTTTATAACTATGAGACAAAAGTTGAGGTTTATTTGGTAGTTCATATTATTTTAAGAACACCTAAGTTTTATAGGAAGACTTATGAGATAAAAATTCTTCTAAGTTATATGGATGTTACTCAAGATATATTATTTAAAATAAGTTAGAGTTATTACTAATCCAATTCCCAAAAAAAATATTATTTTCAAGTCTAAATTATTAAAAAATGTCTAGTTCTAAATTATCTCTAATATTATATATGTCAAATAGATCCAAATTATCACCATGCTCCTAGCCAATTTTATTATATATAAAAATTTATTATTGGTATAAATTTATTTCTATTCTAGTTTGAGGAGGGGGGTCATAAGTCTAGATTTTGTGAAATGGTTCCTTAGAGTTATAGAATCTATTACTTATCTAAGCATTTTTTAGAAAATAGGGTTGATGAGTTCTACGAGTTAAAACAAGGTATTGGAACCATAGCTTATTATGAGTATGTATTTATGGATCTATTCTAATATTTTTATTTTCTTGTAAAATGAAAATTTGTAGGTAAATAAGGGTTTAAAAGGTATTAATAAATAATTAACAATTATAGTAGATCATATTTATGGTACATGTTATGTATGTGGTTATTGAAAAAAATATTCATGAGAATTACCATGGATACATTAAACTTATAAAAATATAATAGTTTGATTTCATAAAAAAAGGGTAGTGTGGGACATGCACACAAAATGAATGTTGTAGTAGAGAAGTATAAGGTTGAGAATTATGACATGTTCATTAAGAATATAGGTATGATGAATGGTGTTTCCATCTCCATTTTATTTCATTTTGAATAATTCTAATTACTTTGTTTTACTATTAGCCATGGGTAATTTTAGGCTCATGGCATTTAGTAACAATGTGTGTTGGGAGGTCAAGTTTCCCACTATGGACAAGATGTCTATTATCTCACTAGTTATATATTGCATGGTAGATATGGGTGTATTCATTGTCACTTTATATTTATGCATCTATAGACAAATAAATTTGGTATTATACAATTGAAAATATAAATTATTACTAGCTACATGAATTATACACATATAATTGAATCTTTACCATACTCTCGTCTATCCATTTACTTGTATATGAGCTCGACCTTACCTATTTTCCATAATCCATACACATGATCTTGATAATCTATGCCTAAATGATATATTGATCTAATTATTCTATTTAAAATCCTTATATCCCTATTTTCTCCTACTTGGACATATCTAACAATAGTAATAGAATTATTGTTACTAGAAATGTCAACCTCTATTACACCCATCCCAAATTATCCTTAATGATGATTTTTTATATTTATACCATTCATTTGGGTTGGATCAAAAGTTTATAATATTTTTTTATAAGTATATTACCCAAAGAGTCTCATCTTTATACATACCAAGTCTAAGCCTATTCCTATATAATACTTATAAAGCAAGACTATATATTTTAATAGGCACACTAAGGAATGAATCTACACACCCTTGAGTAAAAAAACTAAATAATACAAATATAAAACCCCCTAAAATTAAATTCACTCAAGTAAGTCTAAATATTATTTTAAGGTCAAAATCATAGGTGTTCAAATGTCAAAAGCCACACATGTTGCATTGCATACCAGTATATCACTATTGAACACACACATAATTAAATGGGAGAATTACATACAATTTGAGCCTTAGTGTATTATAATGTAGGAAATAGTTATACCTTAATTAGAAGGTGGTTTTGGTTAGATCAATCCATCATATCTATCACATTTTTACATGTGAACCTAGTATCAAATGTAGAGTTATGGTTTTAAGTTAAATAAGATGAATTTGAACTTGCACACATGAATAAGACTCTAAAATTTCATAACTTATTTATAGGTAGGTCAAATGATTGATGATATAAAAATATTAAAATTATCATAAGGATGTGTGTGTGTGTGTGTTTGTGTGTGTGTGTGTGTGTGTGTGTGTGTGTGTGTGTGTGTGTGTGTGTGTGTGTGTGTGTGTGTGTGTGTGTGTGTGTGTGTGTGTGTGTGTGTGTGTGTGTGTGTGTGTGTGTGTGTGTGTGTGTAATAGAGAATATATGAATTTGGTTACCACATGAATCCATATATTATAAAATCTATCCAAGTAGGTTCTAAAAATAATTCCCCCAATCTTAGCAACCATAAACCCATCTTAGATAATTAATAATGATTGTATAGTCATAAAATAGAACATAACTTAATCAAGGTGAGTACATTATCCTCTTGGTCATTTTTCTAAACATCAAATAAAATAAATCAATATTATATAATATAATAATAAACATGATTATATTCATCTTCCCTCTTATTCTCCCTCTATTCCCTTTCCCACTATTTAATTTTTTGAATTTTGATTTAACATTTTAGGGTTTACTATGTAAAACCTATGTTTAGATTAAATGGATGAAAAGTCTAAATCATTAAAATAAATTACAATAATTAAACACTAATTTTTTATGGAATTTGACCTTATCTGAAGTTATAAAAATTTCAATAAATAGGAATAAATTTAGACTTATCTAAAAAGTGATTGTCACAGATGATCTGGGTTCTACAAACTGAGTTTTGGATAGTTCTGAGTGTTGTCAATAGGATTATGGTGTTTGTTTACTCACTAGATAGTAGAACCCCATATGGATAGTCATTCCATGCTTATGTAGTGTCATCAATGTGGCACTAATTTCCCCTTTAAATTTTTATTTTATTTTTTGGGAGCACCTTTACCTATGTTTTTACGTCATATTCCTACACTCACAAAACCTAGAGCTTTGTGTCATGCCTAGAAAAACTAATTTACTGTGCAAAACCTAAACTTCCTTACAAGTATGGAATGATCATTAATTATGTGTTCATTAGTATGATAGGATAGACATCCTAAAAACCATAATATGAATATATTTACATACATACCAATACTCTAAAGAGGGATCAAGCTCGATGTAGTTATCCCCTTAGTGTTTGATGCATGTGTAAGTGAATGCTAGAATAAGAGTGGAGTTGGATTATTTGAATATGATTAAGATTTAAAATCTTTAAAAACTAGCTTAGGGATGTTTTAGATGGTATTATGTAGAATTAGGGAAGAATACAGATCAAATAACTAAATTTTGATCAACTTGTCTTTGGTTTGAATGTGCTTTTACATATATTTTACATATAGTGAATATATATCAAATAGACTTATATTTATAGAGTTTTGTATCTTATGCATATAATAAAATGTTCTTAGGACAAACTTAAGAGGGGAACACATTTGAAAAATTATATATTGGTAAGAGTTAGGGATAAGGATAGTAGTGCCTAATTGGGGACACTAGCATCATGGGGTTATAGTGTCCCAAATATGGTGCTAATGTCCTATTGGTAGACTACTAAGCAATTTAGGTTGGGATCTGAGAAGATAGTTTTGGGACTATGTTTTGTCTAGTTTTAGGTGACTATGGTATGTTCATTTACTATAAAAGTGTCTCTAAGTCTCTACTATAAGTCTAGGACTAAGCTAAGAATAGGGTAACTTAAGTAACATTCTTAGCATCCAATTACCACTTTTAGGTGATTACATTTATCCCCCATTTATGTTAGTAATGAAAAAAATTAAAATGACTAGTATAAAGGAAAAAGAAGCATACTTGGACTTACCTTGAAATTAAAGCCCATGTAGCTGAGTCTGATTATGTGAATTTGGTTCTAATATGTGAAACATGATCCAAATTAATGACCTAAAATGAAACATGCAAAAATTAGTCCTTACTTAAGATATAATCAGAAGCAAAAAACTATGCTAAAATGAAGTTAATGAGTAGAATTTGAGTAAAGAGAGTAAATTAATGAATATACCTAATTGGGTATGAAAACCAATGCATGAACTTGGTGACCTCTGTGTGTCTGTGTGTATATAGTGATCATATTGTTTAATAACTTGGACTAACCTAATGGTTTGCAAGTAGATCAAGAACTCAAATCAGTTTTGAATCCATCATTACCCACCCCTACTTGGTGGATCTTGATCTCTATGCCTAGATTGGATAATATTGTAAGTGTGTCTAACCCTCTCATATGGGTGGCTCAAGAACTTAGGAGTCCATGACTTCATCATTTCCCACCCAGGTGAAGTAGATGCATTTGTAACTAAACTATACAAAATTCTAAAAGTATCTAGCTGAGTATAACCTAACTCTATATGTCAACTCTATAACCACTCAAGTATATTAGGTAGCTCTGGGCCACTCAAGAATGCCAACCACTGTAAATGGAGTAACCATGAATTTTGTGATAACATGGAATGTGATAGAAAGTGTATACAATGTTGACAATGACATAGAATTTGTCATTCTATTTTATTAACCTATGTGTAGTTGAGTATAAATAAATTATGTGTTACACACATGCCCCTAATACGGTATCTAAGTATATTAAATCTAAATTGAGTATGTAATAGATAAATCTATGTAACTAAACTGAATGTAGGAGTGATCATGTCATGCATGATGCCCCCAAATCTAAGAAACTGGTATGAATCTGAGATGAAATGAGTGTATTTGAGAAAAATATAAACATAACTATCAAACTTGTGACTGTATCCATGAAAATTTATACTTTATTTGGTGTACTAGTTTGAATGATTTGGACTATCTTGAAGCTAGGGATACTAGATAATAGCACCCTATAGTGGAAATTAGTTCCCTGCAGTGATAGTGTCCTAATTTGAGTGATGATTTCTATTTGGTCTAATTTTTAAGTGATCTAAACTAAATTTAGAGTCTCTATTATGTTTTGTGCCTACCCTATGTCTGATGTCTTAAATTGAGCATGTGTGTTGAAATGTATCTACAAAAAGCAATGTAGGTGCCTAATATTTGTGATAAACCCATGTGAATGCCTCTTCTTCTAATTTTATTTGTTAAATCCATGTAATAACTTCCTTATAAATAAGTATCTCTTCAAAATATGTTAGTCAGATCATATGCATGATATTATAATATAGTGTATAAACATAACATGAGAATGTAAATGAATATGAGCATGAGTAAGTAATGTAAGATGTATGTTGTAATCTATCATTGCACAAGGGTGTCAAGATTGATGTAATCAATGTATAATATCAAAATCGAGTAACTACCTAGGGTGATGCTGAATGATGTCTATATAGACACCCAACTAGGAAGGGTATATGCATGAGGTCCCTTGTGGCATCAAAAACTAGTGTGTGTAACAAGAAAATAGAAGTGTCATGGTGTAGAATAATATAAAAAAGCATACATACAATAACATGAAGCACATAAAGGTAGATCAAGGGAAAAAAATACAAGGTACATGGGTATATGTCACTAAATATTAGCATATAAGACATACAAGGACATGGTCAAATCTCTAAAGATGTAATCAATCAAGCAATTTGGCTTAGAGCCACATAAAAGGACATGTTGAAACATCTACATATAGATGTAGGAAAAAGCACAAATAAGGGAATTGGGCACATGTATAAGGCATACACACATAGAAGTGGCATAGAGCCAAAGAACAATGGAATATTCAAATTCCATTAAAAAATGGAAGAAGCATAGGAAACACAATAAAATGTAATCTAGGAAAATTGGAAATGAAAGCATGTATAATTGTGTACTACAAGTCTATGTAATTTCTAGGATGCATATATATTGAGTCTAACTAGTATCAATATCAATATCAATATGTATCAATGCATAAACTATAATGTATAGTGTGTAAATATAGAACCTGGTAGTACCAATTGTGTATGAGATGCCCCGAAGTGGGTAGATGTATCAAATGTGTAAACCTAGATCAATGTGTATGCCCATAATGGGTAGATGATAACTCATATGTATCAGTGTCGTAGATTGAATTCCTATATGGAATCTACAATAACTCTATAAGAATAAGTTAAGCATGTTTGTATGATAAAAACTCCTACACTAAGATAAATATCAATATGCAATATCTAGAAATTAGTATAAATGTAAACATAGAAATGCATACGATCTGTAAATTTTCTATTTTTTAAATAGTTTAATTTTTTTATGTTTTGATATGTTATATTGCTTTTATCTTTTTTGAGTCTAATTTATGGATAAGTAAATGAGAATAAACTATTTACAAGGACCGAGAGATAGAAGGAAGTATATACAAGGGTAAGAACCATACTAACCAATGAGTCTCATGGGAGACTCACTATCACTATGGTTGTCAACAATAGGAATGATAATCTCTCATGTAGTGTGATTGCTAAGTTGTAGTTGAATTTTTTTATGGTGGTAATATGAGTATAGTTCGTCATCAAAATCATAATATTTTTTAACATCAAAATCATGATAACTTGGAATATAGAAAGAATTCCCTCATAATATGGAATTTAACTTTCTAAATTATGCTTTGGAACATTTAATGTGTTTTTTCCCTTTGAAACTATGCTTGTTATCGACATATGGTGTTGTGGAATCTCTTTTACTAGAAAACTTGTTTGGAGAATGCTTGTTGGCTAAGCATGATTTTGACTGTGCAACTTAGGATCTTTCTCTCTTTATAAAATTTCATGTGTATATGGATGTTTTACCTTGAAAAATTATATCTATGACTGATGTGCCTTATGATTTTCAATAAACCCTAAACCTTATTGACTAATATTATCAACTACTAGAATAGGAGAAGTGATTCCTTGGGACTATGCACCCAAACCTTGACCATGATAATCATACATTTTTAGATAATTTTAACCAAACCCATCCCATATTTAACTATAGAGTATTTTTTTACTCTACATCATATTTAAATTTTGGGTCGAGCACTGTAATTTTGGTTCCTACATTCCTTGGGCGTAGCGGTAGAGTTTTGGAGCAGAAGGTAGGTTCATTTTGCCTAAGTGTCAAAGTGCAGCGGAAGCTTCCAAGTGTCACTCTCTGAGCATGGGTCCTTTTTCCCTTTTTATTTCTTTTATTTCATTTTTTGGCCTAAGTATTAGATTCAGGCAAAAACCACCAAGTGTCACTTTTTGACACACGGAGCTGACCAACTGGCACCCTCTGAAGCCCTTTTCATATCTTTTAGGAAGGCCACAGAATGTGCCATGTATCTAGTAGTAGTTAAGTGGAACACACCACATGTCAGCATCCGCATCTCACAGAGGCACCCACGTTTCATTCTATTTTTTTGCAAAGACTTTCAATGAGCTAAGTAGTAGAGAAAGTGGAAAATGCTAGGTGGCAGTCACAGAAGACCCTGAGCTACCTTTTCAAAAGAAAGCGAAAGCTTCCATCTATCGGCATCCAAAGGACACCTGGGTTCATGATTTGATTCAATGCATAAAGGCATCATTTATTTTGCTCAAGTGCCATAAAGTGGTAGAAGCTGCCAAGTGTCACTCTCTAAGCCCCCTTCTACTCTATTCTCAAATGCAGCAAAAGGTGCCACATACACCTGGAAGGAGAAGTGAAAGATGCCACATATCTTCCTAGAAGCAGTGAAAGTCACCATGTGTCAAATTTTTAGAAACCATCTTTAGGCTTCATTGCCGAATAAATATTATGGTGGACCCTGGGTGTTACTTCGAAGGACTATGGAAGCATTAAGTGTCAACATGCAGAGACTGCCACGTGCATCCATCCCCTCCTAAAAAGTTGCTCGAGCAAGAGACGTGATGAGTTTTATTTTGTTAAAACTAAAAAGTATTGAGGAAGCAGATTGTGACAGGTGTCAAAAGTGGAGCGTTCTTGAGCAGAATATAGAGTAAGCGAAAGGTGCCAAGTGTCATTCTTTGGTGCCGTCTAGACCATAAAGAGAATTTTTCATGGATTTACTAAGTGTCTTCTTCCATTTCAACAAAATAGAGTGTTCATCTACCTGTTACAATGAAGATGGAGGGAAACTCAGCTGGAGTTAATTTGAGTAGATGGAACAGTATACTGAGTAGATTTTTAGGGCTTGCAAGCATTAAAGGGTTGTCTATTTGTCCCTTGTAGGTGGAGGTAGAGTAGATAGTTGAGTGGCCAAATAGGTGATGGAATGATAAATTTAGGCATGAAGAAAGGTACTAGACATGAATCACCATGCCACAGTCAGGGCAATTCTTGATAAGCCTAGGGTACATCTGAGGCATTGAAAGTGTTGTCTATTTTGTCCCCTGTGGGAGTGAAGGATGGATAAGATTGCATGGGAAAGATAGAGATGGTAGGAGACATCCGAGGCTATATAAGAAGAATTGTAAAATCAAAGAAAAAGGGGGGGAATTCTATAGTTTTAGACTTTCTATAATTTTTTACCAGTAATATCATTTGCTCTTGTCTCAATTTTCTTGAGTTGTAAAGTTAATGTAACTGTGCATGTTTGTGTGCCTTTTATGTGGCTGAATTAATTAAGAAGATTTGAACTCCATGCCTTGGTTGGTGTTATCTATGTCATTTGCAAATTAGTATGTACTGTAGATTTTCTAGAGTTGTGATTAGGACTGTCATTTGCTTTTGTCTCATTTTCTGGAATCAGAAGGTTTACATAACTGTACGTGACTTATGTGCCTCTTATGTGATTGGAAGATTCTATTTAGAATATTGAACACTATGCCTTTGTTGACATTCTCTGTATCTAAATAAAAGAATCCCCTATTGTGAGTCTATATTTCTATTACTTCAATCTTTTACATTGATCATGCACTTGTCTGCTCTTAAATGTAATTGAATCCTATAATAGTTTCATTGTGCTTAGGTTAATATTAGGATTACACTTAGGTGCATCACCATAGTTAGGTTTCAATTCTTTCATTTTCATTTCTATTTAATTTCCTATCCCTTTTCCCCCAACACTTGACATAAAAGAAGAGACCAGCTTCTCTAAAATTTGGAGGTTGTTTCAAGCTGCATTGTCCCACAGCTTGAAACTTCCCATTGTTGATTGATTAAGATCAAGCACAATTTTAAATCATCAACAATTTTTGGCACGCCCAGTGGGACCGATCTTTCAAAGAGTTGAAGAAATTTTGGTGTGTTCTTTAACCAATTAGCCTTTGGAGGTTTTTATCAACACCAACAATGACTCTGAGTCATCAGCGGATCAAGTAGTATCATTAAGAAATCACCTTTTGGTATGTATAATTCTGTTACTCATAGCTATGGGTCTTATTCTCCTTCATATATTTATAATCAAGAACAAGCTTCTCCTAGAATCATGGCAAGTGACAAGGATGCAGATGGTCATGAGCTATACCAATCTTATGCCCAGTCTCCCTAATATGTCACATCCCATGTTCAATCTAACCTTATTTTCACCTTCAAAAAATCATTGTTGGGATTTAAAAAATATATGTTAGAGCTTAACAGTAGAAGGGGATATGGCCAAGAAATTCTTTGTCATGTCATCCATCAAGTAAGAGACACAATAAATCTGATTAAAAGTGAATGGGATCCCATTGAAAGGGAAAATTGGCAAGAGCTTACATATGAGATGTTAGATGTGTGTGGATTGATTGCATTTCTAGAAGAGAAGTTGAGTGTTCATTAGAACCAGCCTTACCAAATCTGTCAACCTGCATATCCAACACCACAAACTCCATATCAGACATATGCCACCCTTGTTCATGAGCCAAATTGAATCTGTTAATATTATTTCCCCAATAATGTCAAGCCTATGTCTGCAACAAGGGAAGAGGACTCCAAACCCTCACTTTCCCCTCAAGTCTCTTCCACCATTCCTCAAGAAGTTTCTTGTTTTTCATCACAGCCTTCTTCTTTATCCCTTTTCAAAGAAGAATATATTATGGAGGATGCAAATGAGTATACAGAGGAGTGCACTCAATTCATGGCTAGTCAAGAGGATTCCATAAGTACAAATAAGGAGGAAATCACAATAATTACCCCTTTAGATGAAAAAGAGGACAAGCTGCAAGTTTTTTCCTTAGCTTCTAATGAGGAAGAGATCATTTCTGACTTTTTCCTCACTTGGAAGAGGATATGGAGAAACATGGACACTCCCTTGATCAAATCATTGAGATAGGTGACATTATTCTTAGCCATGAACTGGTCGAATATGGAGAAGATAGCTTTGAGACTCAACTGAGTATGCAGAGGAAATGCCAGCTTTCAGATTTATCCTTTCAAGAGGATGAATTCATCAAGGATCATGATGATAAAATAAAGCTAGAATCTAAAGGAGATAAGCCAGAAGATAATGGATATCAAAAAGCATAGAGTGAAGAACCAATAGCCATTGATTTCTTGATGACCCACGACAACATGAAAAACTAGTATTCGATGGGTTTTCAAGGACAAAAAGAGTCTGTGGGTGTCGAACACATGTTTTACTCAGACTCATTCAAGTACAGGCAAATCTATGTGGCCAATGTAGAGGACATTTCATCAAAGATATACCCATTACAATCACTGGTATGGCAACATAAGTTGGCTTGTCATAAAAAATACATTGGAAAGTTTTTTTTGATCCTGAAGGGAAATAAGGATGATCAATTAATGTAGTTAGGTAGTTTCCATTCCTACATTGTTTTATTTTTCATTATTTTCCTGATTTTATTTTAAAATAGGTATTTTAAACACAGAGTTGGCATCTTAGAAGTTTTAATTCTTTAAAATTTTGTCACATTAAATGCTTCCCCAAATCTTTTGAGATCTCTAAGGTACTTTAGGCCATAACTTGCATAGTGTGTCCACTTCACTGATTCCTAAAGATTGAGTAGGATTTGCTAACGGTCACCTGAATTTAATGCTATTTGGGACTTGATAGGCCCATAAATATCCCTTAGCAAGTTTCAAATTTTATAAACTCTCAAGCACTCCTATACCTACGAAGATATCCTGCTCATCATGACTGTTAGCACCTAAGTCAGGTTTGTTTCAGCAAGTGTGTTCTATCTTGCACAGCACTCCTGTACTAGGTATTATACAAGAGATATAGAGATGGTGGGAGAATCATCTTCATAATAAGGAACAAAGACACTTGGGTATCTCGACAGGTTAATGGCTAGTAAATCATATGCTACAGCTCTTGGGCAACCACCAAGAAGCTATTCGAGAACTAGAGTCCTGGGAGTCAAGCAAACTAGTGACCCTTCAAAGGTAAAGGACTATGCAGATGGAATTATGGACCCGATCTTGCAAAGAGCCAGTGGTAAGAACCTAAGAGAAGGGGCACACCAAAGGTGTCTTCAAAGAGCCAAAGCAAGGCAATATGAGACATTCAAAATGAGGATATGGACCTCATAACTGGCTCAATTCATTGTCCCAATTGTGCATCCATGCCCTGATGTGATCAAATTATGCACAGACTTGCTCCCTACATAATCTTACACCATCCAACAAGGCCCCTTCATGATACAGGTCACCCCACAAGCTATAAGGGACATGTTAGCACTGCCTTACAATAATACTGCCACCTTCCCCACTATTGACAAGATACAAAGGACATGGGTGAATGTTAACACTCAGACAAGGTTTTTGAGGTCTAAGTTACAAATGGTCGATGGTGATTCAATGGTACCCATACTCCCTGCATCAAGAACTCAGTTCGCACTGACTAGTCAAGATGTGATGTTAATGATGGCCCTCATCTTTGGCATGAAGGATGACACAGTGGTATATGTAGAGCAAATGGCTATCCTTTTTAGGTTGAAGATGGTCGATAGGATGCAGGAGTACCATCTTGACTTCTCAGAGCACATTGCCTTCTCAATGGTGGAGCAGTTAACCTAGTTCAGGTCAAAAGGGGTATTTAGGTATTCCTCATTTTTATTCCATCTTATATTACATTAGAACCCTAACCTTTTCTCCCAATTTATGAATCTGAACCTATATGACCCAGCTTTTGACCCCCAAAAGACTATTCTTGTGTCTGCATGGACACATGTTTTATCAAAAACTAGTGACCCATATGATTTTTGGGAACTATTCATTATCCCTATTCTTCATTGCCTTAGCCCTGAGCCTATCATAAATAGGTTATTCCCAAGTGTCATGAACCTCTTGGTCAGTTACCTAATCCCATGTGATTTCTATTTTGGGTCCCGTCACATGACCATAAGGGTCCATGGATTTTGTGGAGAACTAGTATTACTACCAAAGACCTTAACTCTTAGGTTGGAATTCCTTGAAGTCACCAGGTAGGTGTTAATAGTTGATAATGAGTATGGCTCTAGAAATAAGAAGAGAAAAATGTACAATCTCCTATGGATGGTAGGGAACGTGAGCCTAGAAGCTAGAGAAGCTGAGACTGTGTTGCTGAGGAAGCTGGCCTTCTTAGGGTGCTTGTTGGTCGAGGAAAAATGGGTTTATGACCCAGCTGATTACATAGCCTCTATAGTGAGGACAAATAGAATTGGATCCAAGATTTCACATGAAGGCCACCCTTTTTGGGAGACCAAAAAAAACCCTGCAAAAGATGCTCCTGGTCTCTATGTTGAATTGACAGATTTTCCCTAGCTATAGAATAGGCCATGGGAAACCTTCTATGACAAATAGAGGGATTATGATCCCAAAGTCATGATGACTTCTAGTTTAAGAAGGATGTTCAGGAACAAAGGTTGGGATGCAGAGAAAATTGAGGCCTATTGGAAATATAGGCAAGAAATTTCCCAAACCACCCATGCTTTTAGAGGCATAGATTTAGATGAAAGATGGGAAGATCTCTAGGATGAGTGGCATCCCTCCCCTGCATCTAGCCCAAAAACAAGCCAAATGTCGACACTCGAGGTAGAGCAGGAAGCTGAAGCAGGACCAAGCCAGCAATCGTAGACTTGAGAGCAAGTTGTAACTATCATATAATGACCAAGGAGTGTGGTGTCTTCACCACCAAAAGCCTCCCCATCATCGGGAGTGATTAAAGTCCCCAATTATCCACATGTGCCACTAGTAACAATAGAGGTAGAAGGGAAACAAATGCAACTCAAGGTAGAAATGCCTTGGAAGAGAAGGAGGGTGCAATTTCATTTGGATTCAGAGGAGGAAGAGGAGCCTTCACAACACCCAGTGCAGAGCACTACAACTTCCCCTCGAGTAAGCATTACTTCCCCTCCTCCCTCTCACTCTACCCCTTTCCCTATTGGCATGGTGCCTCCACCTAGCCAAATGACACCTCTCGCCACAGCTACCATTCCCATTTCGTAGGTCACCCCATCATCGGTGCCTCAGGCCCTAATGTTACCCCATTTCTCCCCCTCTATTCCTAGAAAGATGCCCCTATAGCTCAGCCCTACCTAGCCAATCGCTATCCAATATAGCCTGCCATAAGGGTATCATTTCGCAAGAGGCCATACTGCATCCCTTTCCACCTTCCAAATGCAAGCTGATGCTACTAAGAAAGCAAGAGAGGCTTGGTTGGAGAAGAAGAGAATTAAAGAGAATAAGGCACTGATTGTCCCATATTTGTAGTCACAATTTGACCCCATCTAACAGTAGCTAATAGTGACCCATTTGTCACCCATAATTTCTAAGATGAGTGAGAAAATACATCCAAAGGACTACACGATGAACACAATGGCCATTGACATATCCCTGTTTAGGCCCCAAGATAGAGTTGAGCTACTGACCGAATCCACTTCTATGGTCATAAAAGATTATTTGAAGAAATCAAAAAGACTATAGAAGATGGAGGCTGATTTGGCCACTGAAAAGGTGAACTATAGTAGCTTGGCTGAAGAAATAAGTAAGAAAGATAATGAAATAGCTAGTCTACATAAATAATTACAAGATACTATTTCCCTCCAGACTCAACAGGAAGTCGAGGCCCAGAATGATTCATTAAAGGTAGAGCTCACACTTGCAAAAGATGCAGCAATAGCCCTTAGGTGGGAAAGCATAGTGTTTCAGGGAAGAGTTGAAGGACTTCAACTAAAAGTTACCCAATCACAGCAGAGGCTGCTGGAGGAGCAAAATAAGGCTATGGCTTTTCAAGCCCAGTTCCAAGTAGAGTAATAGAAGATGGCACAACTAAAAATTGAGTTGGCTAATAGGCCAAGAGGTGTCAGAGTAATGCAACTGGTGAAAGAGATCTATGAGTCAATGTGGGAGAGAATCTCTTTAGAGATTATCCAACTCAAGCCATTTCTCACCTTCCTGCTCAATACACAACAATTATGCGAGAGGGTGGAGGATTCAGTACAGAACACTCTATCCATGCTATATAGAAGAGTCATGGACTCCCATTCATTGCTATAGAAGTTCTATGACATGATGGATATGACATTGGTAGCTATGGGGATCCCTGATAGAATGGCCACCATGAAACAGGTCAATGAGGAGCATAGTCACAATGTCGTAGCCAGCAATTGCAAAGAATGTCTCAAAGTCATGAAAGAAGGCATCAGTGAGATGAGATAGCATATTAAATATCTAGTATAGCTAAGCCTTCCTTCTCCATTTGTAGATGAAAAGATGGTGCTGATGGTGGACCAAATTGAACCATTACTACTGGCTAAACAGAGGGATCAAATAATTTTCTAGAGCTTGCGGGATGATTCCTCAGTCTCGAAAGTTGAAGCTATTCTGATTCCTATTTTTTGGTTGGAATTCAGACTAAAAGCCACAGTCTAAATCTTACAAAACTTTTTGCACAAGGATATCATTAACCTTGATCTGGATTTTGTTGAATTGCAGAACAAACAAGGGTTATCTGACCATGAGTGGTCAATCTACCAGACAGCTCTTTTAAAGCTATGAAATTTTGAAATTTTGACAGAGCGAGAGTTAAGTTCTTTTTGAGCAGGCTTAAAAGTCCTAGGGGTCACCAATAACTGTAGAGTATTTCTTTACTTTATGTTGTATTTAAATTTTGGGTCGAGCACTGTAATTTTGGTTCCTGTGTTCCTTGGGCATAGCGACAAAGTTTTGGAGTAGAAGACGGGTTCATTTTGCCTAAGTGTCAAAGTGCAGCAGAAGCTACCAAGTGTCACTCTTTGAGCACAGGTCCTTTTTCCCTTTTTGTTTCTTTCATTTCATTTTTTGGCCTAAGTATTGGATTCGGGCAGAAACCACCAAGTGTCACTTTCTAACACACAAAGTTGACTAGTTGGCACCCTCTGATGCCCTTTTCATATCTTTCAGGAAGTCCATGAAATATGCCATGTATCCAGTATCAGTTAAGCAAAATGCACCATGTGTCAGCATCCACATCTCATAGAGGCACTCGTGTTTCATTCTATTTTTTGGCAAAGACTTTTAATGAGCTAAGTAGTAGAGAAAGCAGAAAGTGCCAGGGGGCAGTCACAGAAGGCCCTAAGCTACCTTTTTAGAAGAAAGTAGAAACCTCCACATGTCAGCATCCAAAGGATGCCTGAGTTCATGCTTTGATTCAATGCATAAAGGCATCATTTATTTTTCTCAAGTGCCATAAATTAGCGAAAGCTACCAAGTGTCACTCTCTAAGCCCCCTTTTACTCTATTCTCGAATGCAGTGGAAGGCACCATGTACACCAAGAAGGAGAAGTGAAAGATGTCATGTATCTTCCCAAAAGTAGCAGAAGTCACCATGTGTCAAATTCTGAGAAAACATCTTCAACCTTCATTGCCGAATAAAGATTGTGGTGGACCCTGGGTGTTACTTTGAAGGACTGTGGAAGCATCAAGTGTCAACATGCGGAGACTACCACGTGCATCCATCCCCTCCTAAAAAGTTTCTCGAGCAAGAGACGTGATGAGTTTTATTTTGTTAAAATTGCAAAGTATCAAGGAAGGGGATTGTGACAGGTGTCAAAGGTGGAGTGTTCCTGAGTAGAATATAGAGAAAGCAAAAGGTGCCAAGTGTCATTCTCCAGTGCCATCTAGACCATAAAGAGAATTTTTCATGGATTGACTAAGTGTCTTCTTCTATTTCAATAGAATAGAGTGTCTATCTACCTATTATAGCGAAGATGGAGGGAAACTTGGCTGGAGTTAATTTGAGTAGATGGAACAGTGCACCGAGTAGATTTTTGGGGCTTGCAAGCATTAAAGGGTTGGTTATTTGTCCCCTGTAGGTGGAGGCAGAGTAGATAGTTGAGCGGCCAAATAGGTGATGGAATGAGAAATTTAGGCACGAAGAAAGGTACTAGACATGAATCACCATGCCGAAATTAGGGCAATTCTTGATAAGATCAAGATGCATATGAGGCATTGAAAGCACCATCTATTTTATCCCCTATGGGAGTGAAGGATAGAGAAGATTACATGGGAAAGATAGAGATGGAAGGAGACATCTGAGGCTATATAAGAAGAATTTTAAAATCAAATAAAAGGAGGGGAATTATATAGTTTTAGACTTTCTATAGTTTTTTACCAGTAATATCATTTGCTCTTGTCTCAATTTTCTTGAGTTGTAAAGTTAATGTAACTGTGCATGTTTCTATGCCTTTTATGTGGCTGAATTAATTAAGAAGATTTGAACTCCATGCCTTGGTTGGTGTTATCTATGTCATTTGCAAAGTAGTATGTACTGTAGATTTTCTAGAGTTGTGATTAGGACTGTCATTTGCTTTTGTCTCATTTTCTAGAATCGGAAGGTTTACATAATTATACGTGACTTCTATGCCTCTTATGTGATTGGAAGATTCTATTCAAAAGATTTAACACTATGCCTTTTTTGACATTCTCTGTATCTTAGTAAAATAATACTCTATTGTGGCCTCTATTTTTTTTATTTCAATCTTTTACATTGATCATGCACTTGTCTGCTCTTAAATGTAATTGAATCCTATAATAGTTTCACTGTGCTTAGGTTAAAATTAGGATTACACTCAAGCACATCACCATGGTTAGGTTTCAATTCCTGCATTTGAGTTTTTGTTTAATTTCCTATCCCTTTTCCCCCAACACTTAACACAAAAGAAGAGACCAGCTTCTCTAAAATATGGAGGTTGTTTCAAGCCGCATTGTCCCACAGCTTGAAACTTCCCATTGTTGATTGATTAAGATCAAGCACAATTTTAAATCATCAACATTAACATTTAGCCTCATTTTGGAGAGGTAGATTTTTTTGATTTTTTTGTGCTTTTTATACTATTTCCTTCTTTCATTGTGTTTTTGGAACCTTTTATTGTTCTAGTTATGCATTAGTAACCATTTTTTTACTATTTTTGAATTTGACCCTTTTTGAATTAGTAGATGTGCTAGCATATGTTTTTTATATGAAGTATCATGGTGTGAGTCATATATATCCATGATCTATTATGTTTTCATTTTCAATTCTACACATGAATTAATTTAGTTCTCATGTATACTATGATATGCATAAAAATATATGGATCTCCTAATTGGGTGTAGAGGAGGTAGGTTGATCAACTAAGCTTTAAATGTTTCCTTTAGTGTCTCACTTAAACTCTTATTTGACCTTTAAATGTTTTTTGAATCATGAGTTATATATGTATTGTGTTATGATTCCATGTTCTAGTATGTAACATTATTTTCCACAAATTGACTAGTTGAAGATGTATAAACATTATTTACACTATTGTGCCCTATAAGCCTTTGTCTTGTTAATTTTTTTTTCCAGTGTAGTAATATTTTCATGTAGTAGTTTATTTTAATTTTTTAAAACTATAATTATATTTATCATACTTATAAGTTTATCACATAGAGTTTCACAAGTGCAAACCTTGGCTATTTTTGTTTGAACATGTAGGCACACCCCTTATAGGGAAGATGTGTGAATAGGCTGAGTAGGGGGATTAGTAACAGTGTTATAGGATATTTAATCTCATGGAGGAATGACAACATGGACCTAATTATATGTAAAGTAACTACTACCCTCATGGAGATGAGGAGGAGTTCTTTCATGTGTATAAGATATAGCATTAAAGCTTGAAACATAGTTATTAGCTTATGTGCTAAATCATCTGTGTATAGATTTGCTTGTTAATGTAATTCCATATAGGAGAAAGATAACATGATCTGAGATATTATATATATTTCAATTGATATAAAACACCATTTATACATGTGTTTATGTATTTTATAAGTTCATTATTAATTAAAGGGAACAAACATGTAAATGAAAGTATTAGACTTTATAACAAAAATTGATGGATTTATTCTATCATTATGATCATGATTATATGAATTAGAATATATATGAATATGAAATCTAAGTTTTGGAAATATAATCTAAGTATAAATAGAAAAGGATACAAACCTTAAGTGTGTCTAGGGTTAGGGTTTTTTGAATCCATGGTTTCTTTAAAACAATTTAAATTACATGTAAATAAATTGAAACCTTAATATGAAATTAATTTAATTTATATAGGTTATCTAAAAAATCATAAGGATGCATCCCTAAATTATTATAAAAAAATTTAGATTAATTCAAGTGAGGTTTTGGATCAACATTTGAAGTAAGTTGGGTTCACCAAATGATTTAAAGTTTTAGGTTTTATTGTGTAAAACCTATGCTTAGATTAAAGGGATGAGATGTCTAAATTAGTAAAATAAATTGTAATAATCAAGCACTAATTTGTTATGGAATTTTACCTTATTTTTATTTCTATAAATATCAATAAATATAAAATTATCTGAAAAGTGACTATCATGGATGATGTTTCAGATATTTTTGAGTGTTGTCAATAGGATTTTGGCGTATATCTACTCACTAGACAATATCACCCCATATGGATAGTAAAATCATAATTGTCTAGTATCCTCAATGTGGTGTTAATGTCCCCTTTTTATAACTATTCCTATTTTTTAAGAGCATTTATGCCCATGTTTTTATATTGTGTTCATGTTCACATGAAACTCAGAGCTTTTGGTTGTGCCTAGAAAACTTGGTTTAGTTTGTAAACCCTAATCCTCCTTTCAAGTATGGCATGAGACATAATTATGTCTTCATTATTAGGATATGATAAAAAATCTTCAATACCTTTTTATGAAGATATTTTCCTACATACCAATACTCTGAAGAGGGATCAAGCCCGATGTAGTTCTCCAACCTAATGCTTGATGCAAGTGCAAGTGAATGTTAGAATGAGAGTGGACTTGGATGCCTTGAATGTGATTTAGCTTTGAAATCTTTGAAAACTAGGCTTAGGGATATTTTATATGATAGTATGCAAGATTAGGTTAGAATAGGGATCAAATACCTTAATTTTTCTCAACTTGTCTTTGGTTTGAATTTTCTTTTGCATTTATTTTCCATCTAATGAATAAAGTTTAAATAGACTTGTATTTATAGATTTTTAAGAATTGTGAAGATAATAAAATGAGCTTAGGCTGACTTCAAGAGGGAAACACATTTGAAAAATTATTTTTTGGGAATATTAAGGGCTAAGGATAGTATCACCCAGTTGGGGACACTAGTGTTATGTGGCTATAGTGTCTCATGTGGCACTAGTGTCCTACTAGCATACTACTAAGCAAGTTCAGTTGGGATCTAAGAAGATAGTTTTAGAACTATATTTAAGTTGAATATAGGTGATTATGGCCTATTAAATGACTTAAAAAGAATCTCTAAAGCTATATGATAGTTCTAGGGCTAATCTAGGAATAGGGTAACTCAATCAACACTCTTAGCATCTAATTACCACTTTTAAGTGATTATAAATTCTTTTTTGTTTTATCTCTATTGATCGCTACTTGGAATGAGTTCCTTAATGATGGATCATGTTCTAATGACACATAGTTTCTTTTTTGAGGATTTGGTTTCACCATGGTGTGTTGTTGTATTGTAAGGCTTAGGAGTTTGTTTTATTGGTCCCTATGTCAAGGTTATAGATCCATGATCGATCTTGTTTCTCTTTAAATATATGAGTCTATATTCAAAATCCTTGGAATTATCAAAAGATGTCATAAAGATCATATCTCTGATGGGATATTATCTCTTATGGATTTATAAGTTTCCATGGATCAGGACTTAACCATGGATCCCTATTTTAGTGTTCTTATTTAAAATGATGGGTGAGGTGATTTTGGGTTTTCACTATTGTTGAACCCCAATTCCTTTATTATGATGTGCTAGTATGATCCTTAAATTAATGATGATAGTTATTTGTGTTAGATTCTATAAAGGAATTTTATCCATTTTAGCAACCAAAAGGCAAATATGGATGTTCTTCCCAAAGGTTGGAGTGGAGTGAAGCCTCACTTTCAATGGAACTAATTGGTATTGGAAACTTCATTGAATCTCTTAGATCTTAAAGTCCTCCTAAGATTTTCATAGGTATGATATGTGTTTCCCCTATTTGGGAAAATATTTTTGAGTTGTCTCATTACCCTACTAATGGGGATATTTACTTCTATTCAATATTTTGTAAAGGGATTTGTTCTATGTTAAGATTAATAGTGATGATTGGTTATAGACCTATGCTTTATTTCAAAGGGATTAATTTAGAGTAGTTAATTTCATTTTTATTATCATTCCATTTTTTAGGTTCTATTTAAAACCCATTTCAGTGCTCGTGGTGCTTAAAATATTTATTTACAACAAGTAGTACCAAGTTTTTATTAAGTTTTTTAATAGTTTTGGGCTCTAGTTTAAAAATCTTGGTCTAAATATTGGGATTTCAATTTTAAAATTTTAAGAATGAGCTTGTTTCATGTGGATTTTTTGAGTGGTCTATTAACCTTATTTGATGTAGCTTAGTTCTAGGTTTTGATTAAAAAAAACCTTGATTATATACTATTTTCTGTCTCTTGTTGGAAGGTTACAAAAATTATGAGGCTTCTACACTGACTAATTGCTAGTTGTATGCTAGTTGTTGTTCCATATGTGATGTCTAATGTTTGGGTATATACTCTTAGCTTGTCTGGTCATGTGTCATGTGGGATGTTATAATAAATATTTTCTTGACATTTAAGTTCTTATCTTATCCTCCTTTATAAAAGCCTTTGAGGCCTTTCAAATCTTGAATTTTTACCATTATATAAAAAAACATTAATATCTATGTGATTTAGACATATTTAATACAATCTAAATAATTTAATATTTCAGCATTCTTTAGATCATTAAATCTAAACTAAGTTAAAAAATTATGGTGAGCACTTCATTCCTTGACTATGAAAAACCCTAAGTTTCCATTAGGATTTCATTTTACCTTCTTAGAGTTTTTTTTGCATTAGTGTTTTAGATATGATTTATATTTTTTTTTGTTTTCCCATGTAAGGTAGTAATATATCCTTGTCTTTAATCACTCTTGATTATTTTCATGATCATATTATATGCCATCTAATAAGGTTAACTCTGTTATCCCTATAATTTAAAGTGATGGGTTAAATGGTGTTTAAATTGAGATTAATCATATCCCTTTGGACCATGTACACATGTTTGTATAATATAAAAAGGGTAAAGTACATTAAATACAAATAACTATGTATTCTATTGATGCAAATGTGAATAATGAACACTTTAAAGTAGAGGAATATTTTCTTAATGTTTATATTCATGAAATTGAAACTATTTATCAAGATGAAAATTAATATAATAATGAATATCATGATAGAATAAATCTTGATGACCTTAATGGTGTTGTTATTAAAATAGTTGTAGCCTTTTTTAATCTTTTAGGAATGAATCCATATGTATCTTAATGATCTAGATAAGATCTTGAATATAATCTTAGATGTTAAAAATGCACATAACTCTAAGGATGTCACATATATAAAAAATAAGCCCTTAAATTATATTAATTTACCTTTTATAGGTATGGAATCTACAATAGGTGTTCAAACCATTACTGATACTTTTACTATTCATATGTCTACACCCATGGTTACACATGTGATCCCCACCCATGGTGTTGGGTCAATGTAAGGTTTTCCTCATATTTATATAATTATCCGCACACAACATACATTTTTTCATCCTCAAATGTTTACTCATGTGACACCATCATTATATACATGTTTTTATGCCCACACCTAAGATCCCTATAGAAATGATCATTGATCTTCAAAATTTTCTCAGTTGGAATAAAATTCAGCCAAAGTGATCCATTTCACTAAATTTAAATAATTATTATATAACCCATCGGCCTCTAATATTTTATCTTGTTCCTTACATATAATAATATTTGGACATATGATAATATTATATAATTTTAAAGGTGATCCATAACAACACCATTGAGCCTTTTATGCAATATATTTTATCTATTCATCCAATGATAAGTTATTGAATAATTTATCTTCATGGAGTTTTAAGGAATACACATTTTAAATGGTTATATTACCTAACATTTAAATAATTTCATGATTTCAACACATAGGCTCATAAATTCTTATCATGCTTTTTAATTAACACTAGCGATAGGATATCCTATGTTCAAATCACAAAACTTAAGAAAGGACCCAATGAACCCATTAATAGTTATGTGAAATGTTATAAGACCATGTTATATAATTTTACAAATCTAATTGAATATAATGCGATGAAATATATGTTAATAAAATATTTCTTTCCCCACTAGATTAGTCTATTATGTTCAAATGATTTTAATCTTTTGATTACTTACGCCATATGGTCAAGGGCCACAAAGTTAAGCTCATTTATAGGAATAAGCTAGAATATGGATCCAATCCTATAAAAAAAATTGTTATGAATTTTTATAGGAACTTATAATTCAATTAAAAATAAGATGACACTAAGAATGATTCAATTTTCATAGTTAATGTAATCTCATAGCTTACTAATCAGTTTGTCCTACCAACTTTTTGAATGAGGAAGTTCACATAGCTACATAAATTTCCTCATAAGATTCTATAAAATTTACTTGAGTGAATATCATGTATATCCTTCCCCCTAAAAAAATTATGATATGAATAGGGAACCATCTAAGAATTTGATTTTATTTCATATTGAGACTATCATTGAACCACAAGATATTCAACTAATAGATGCATCACTTTGTGAAATAATATACAAGATTTTTTGGATGAAAACATTATCGATTCAAGGATATTAATACATATACAAATGAATCAATGAATAATTCTAATGGGAATGATAATTTTAAAATATTAATTTGGTCCCTTTCCAAATAATGTGGTACAAAAGACTACCACTAAGCCTAAGGTGAATATGACCTACAATACACACCCTTTATGAATTATTATGACTTTAGGATTGAAAAGGATAATTATATAAATGGTATTAATGTAACATTTCATATTACACAAATATATACACCTATTATCAAATTATATGATAATGATATTTTTAATGATGATTCTATTAACATGTCATTATTTGTAAGTGACTACATTGATTCATAACATATACATAATACTATGGTAGATAATGGTTCAAGTGAAAATGTTTTTAGTATGAAACTCATCAATAGTATTAGATACATAAATTAGGAATTGATTATTTTTCATTATATTAGGTAAACAAATAGGTTTTAAAGGGCCCTAAAATATTTTCATAACATGAGGATAAGCCATAAAAATAAGAAGTCACTAGACTTCTACCAAAGATCAGCCAAAAAACCTAAACCACCAAAAACCACTAAAAAGGACAATAAAGATAATATAATGTATATATCTATGGGTCCTCAAAGTTAGATTCATAAAATAGATTGTTGGGCATGACTATGTTATTAGCCTTCATGGAGACTAATCTGGTGTTTCCCCTAACTTTATTAAGGATCCCCCTAGTGACTTAGGCCATCTGCATTATTCTCATTGAAACTTTGATCGATAATACCCTCCTTACCTTTCTTCCCATGGTTTCCCAATTTTATTTTGACCTTTTCCAATTTTTTTTTCCTCCTCTCATTTTATTATTTTTTTTTCTCATTTAATATCTTCCTCTAAGATGAGGTTTAGGACACTAAAAATTGTCTTCCTTCTACCACCACTACAACTACTTGACTCAGTGTACTAAATATTCCTTAGATCCTATTTGATTAATTTATATTACACTTCAATTCCATACACTTGATTGAATACAAAGTTATCTTGTCATATAGTATGATTATCTAGGTCTCTAAATCCTTTATTATGTTTTTCCTGAAGAAATAAATTATGATCTCTTGATCACCCTCTTTAATCAACTTGACTTGGATACCTTTCTTAGACCCTTTCACTTTGGCTTGGTCCTTAGTCCAATCATGTGAGTCTATAAAATCTCTCTAAAATCAGGTAAGCTTCAAATAATTAGGCTTAGGATTGGTCATATTCCACTTTTTATTCTTCGTGATAGTGCTAATTATATCCTTCTATTTAATCTTGGCATTTTTCTTAAACAACTACTCTAGGGTGATGTATTGTATGTTAGAATATTCCTCCCATTCCTCCTCACTCTCATCATAGGAGTTTCTTAGTTTATCCCTTTTGGAAAAAAATTATCTTTTTTAATTTAAGGGGTTGGCCCACTTTAGCAATTAGATAGATAAGATCTTGATAAATTATGTCTTCAAAAAAAATAAGAGCCATAGGACATTGTAGAACTTTTCATAGACCTGATAAGTAACTATGGAAAACTGACTACACTATGTTCATTAAAGTGGTTGATAAGCATGAATTGATGGAATTAGATAATTATACAATTCCATTCAAAAATTATATATTTAATGATCTAAATATATATAATCAGCCATGCATAAGGGAGGTCCATCCTCAAATATCCTTTCTTGTTTTTCTGAGGAATATAACCAACTCTCTCTTCCTTCATTTGTCCTTGAAATATTTTTTTCCTTAACATTGCATAAAATGGACCTATACTCTAAATTACTTAGAGATGGTGATGGTCACCTCATACATGAAGACTTCCCTCTCATCCTAGGCCATGAAAATTTACCTAGAAATATTAGGATCATATCAAATAATAGTTTTCATGTAGTTAATCAACCCTCCTATATGTCCTATATGTAAGTGTTTAAACCTCAAGTTAAACATGTGTGGTTTTCTAAGGTTAAGGGGATTAGATTTTATTTTATATAAATTTTTGAGGTATGTTTCCATTTGTGTGTTTGTAGCATTAAGGTTGTCATTGATTTCAAAGGTAGTCAAAGGTCATTCATGTCCCAGAGGTGCTTTTGAGAAGAGACATAATAATTACTCATGATGAGTCAATCATAGCCTAGTATATTATTTATTTATTGGCTTTATATTGTGATATGACAAGAATTTTAAGAATATGTGGTTGGTTTTCTAGTTCATTGAGCATGAGCATAACTTGTAGAGGAATAGTGATATTGATACATAAATGTATGAGCTTGAAGCTGGGTAATCAGTGGTAGATCATATGAGATGATGTTTTTAACATATTATAAGTTTTTTAAACATTTTAATAAGGTTTAAATTGTATCTAACATTGTTAAGAAGGTCAAATTTTGAGGCTTGTCCTTAAATGAGAGACATAGTATGAAGACACAAGCTTGGTAGCTTGATTAGGTAAATAGTGTGAGACATGTGTGAAGAATATTGGAAACATGAAATCTTGGTATGATGGAATATGACATGTGGATGAGGTGTTTATATCACTACAAAAGGTTTCCAAGTATTTTCAAGATCCAAGTATAACTGGTGGTTCTAGACCTGACATGCATTCAAACCTAGTGAGGTCCAAATAGAGGGTCAAGTTGAGTTTTCAATGTGTTAGAGTACATGAGATAATGTATCAAGGATTGATAGGTTATTTCAATCATTTTGATGAAGTCTAAGTTCATGGGGGTTGAAATCTAAGACTCATTCTCAAAATCACAAGTTACTAGAGGTTGAAAGCAAAGACTAATTCTTAAATTACGTGGTGTTTGTTTGGAAAGTTACATCATATGTGTCAACCATTTTGGTCACCCAAGATGACTTATTAATAAAATGGATAATGATGAAAATAATGAGAAAAATCTATTTAGACTGATAAAGAGTTTAGGGATGTGTCTCAGGTGATTATGGATGAATCAAATTATTTGAGGTCATTTTTAAATACCTATACCTCTTGTCTATGTTGATTATATTCTTATAATTAAATGTAAATGGGGAAAATAGTGCTCTCAATATTTCTTGTCTATTTGGATATGGAGAGTGAAAGAGTTGGTTTTAATAATTGGTATATATGTTCTACATTTTCCATTTGACATGTATTTATTTGTGTTTAAAGTTGATATTAGGATGTCTAAGGATCATCACAATGACTTGGAAGTTCAATAAAGTATCTATAAAGGTGTGAGAAGCATGATCATATGACCATGTAGACACTATAATTTCATACCCCTAGGGATGATTATTTAGGTGTCATAGGTGTTATTAAATTTAAATCCCTAAATAAGCCCTATCCTAAAGTTTAGATAATTTACCATTTACCCACTTGGTAAATATCATTTTAATCTTACCCCTTTATTGTTCCACACCTCTTAGAAACCAATTATAACCTAAAATCTACCAATATAACAAATTCATCCCATTTGGAATCATTACAAATTAATTCCACCCATTCCCAACCTATTCTCATCCATGGTTATAATAAAGGATCCATTTAGGTAGAATCGGTGATGATTCTCCTATGATTAGTGTTGATTATCTAGATCAGCGTCGATCCATAAATATGTAGCATGCATCTACATTTAGGACAAAACAAGAACATTGAGAGGTTATAATTATTGTTCATTTTACTTATGACTTTGGTGACATTTATATCAGCACTTTTATTAATTTTTAGCTCATTCGATCACATCCTCTAAACAACTAGAACTACTATCTATGCTCATGGAAGGAAACAATTCTATTCATGATTGATCAAAAGGTACGTATTGCATTTAAATTTCATAATTATCTTTTAATTATCAATTTTTTATATATAAATTAAATATATTGTTAGGTTGTGGAGCTAAAAGCTTCACCCAGATGCAAACATGGAGGAAGTACTGAAAGTCACAGTCACCGATGTCGGTCAGGCCAACCAACGTCGATCAGGTGGAGATAGGAAGCTATCGACATTGGTCAAGGATCAGCCAATGTTGGTCATCCCTAGATAGATAGGGACTGACGTCGGTCGCTTGTGCGGTTCTAGAACTGTGAGTTTCACTGACAGTTTGTTAACCGATTGTTTGCATGTTAAAGACTAATTTTAGTCTTGAGTTGCATTTCTAATTATTGTTTGGCATGTGATCTATATAATAGAATCATGGGCTATATTTTAAAGCATGCTAGATAGAGAGAGAAAGGTTGGCTCCTCATAGTACCACAGTGCCAAGTGTGTATGATCAGGTAGATCTACAGGAAAGCAAGATCTGGTAGAAGATCCACAGGGGTGCTAGTATGGAGAATCATAAGGACTTGTGAGGCAAGTACAAGGGTTCTTCTAAGTATGTAAGATTAGGTTGATCTGCAAGTTGTTGCAAGATCAGATAGAAGATCTACATGGGTAAGTAAGGTCAGTTGATCTACAGGTGTGTGTGCAAGGTCAAAGGAGATTTGCGAGGTAACAAGATCAAAGGTGATAGCAACACATCAAGGAGAAAGATTAGGTGAGATCTACTTGGAGTATGTTGTGTACTTAGAGTATGTGTGTATACTTGGTTGTACTAGTAGTATTGATACTAACTGGTTGGAGGTGAACAACAACTCTGTGTTTGAGTTGTTTGTTGTGACTGTGATTGAGAGAGAGAACTCTTGAAGAGATTTACTATTTATGCCCTAGAGGTGTGGGAGCCCTAGAGGAGTGTAGAAGAAGACTGTGGCACCTTCTTTGTTGTATTTCCTTTTGGAAGAGTATTAATACAATTGGGTATTATCTCTCATATTTTGTGTTATTTATGAATTTTAGTTACTTGTTACTTCTGGTTAAATTCCACATTTAGTTGCTCATACAAAGGTAATCAATTGTGCTCTCGAGTCCTAATAGTTGGTATTAGAGCTAAGGTTACAGGGAGTAGGTTTGTGTTTGATTACAGGTCACTCTCAAGGGTTTCTGATTGAGTGGGATTATAGCAATGGAAAAAGAAAGTACACTAAGAATGGAGGAATTCAAAAGCAAGAATGGTCAATTACGATGTTATGGAAAGAAAGAGCAGGTAAAGAAAGATTGTTGGTTGATAGCGGATCATCATAAAGGGAATGAAGAAGCATGCGTTGTAGGTATTATTGCATGGATTACTCTTATATGTTCCTTGGATAAATTAGAATCTTGGTTTATAGATTCTATTGCCTCTTTCCATGCAGCCCCAAATAGAGTATTTTTCCATGTTAAGGTCCATGGAGACTTTGGAAAGATTTATTTAGGGGTTGGTGAGCCTTGTCAAAGTATTGGCAAAGGGGAAGTGTGGCTGAAATTGCAAATGGCCAAAACATGGGTGTTGAAGGAGGTCATGCAGGTCCCAGTCCTAAAGATGTGGCTAATTTCTATAGGAAAGTTGGGTGATGAGAGATGCACAAGAACTCTCATAGTGGATGCACTTGAATTAGCTGGTGGTAAGAAAGTAGGTACTCTTTATCTATCTACTTATATTACTGATTCTTCTTCTATTATGAATACATGGCTTTATAGGCTTGGTCACAAGAGCAAGAAGGAGATGTATGTTCTTAAGAGGAAGTCAGATGTCTTTGATAGACTTAAGAACTGGAAAGCCTTGGTGTTTATGGAAGAGATGATGGACAGAGATCAGTGGATGGGACTGAATAACTCTAAGCAGGGCAGTTTGGATAGGGGTTTGATCCAAAGAGAGCTCATGGGTAAAAGGTCATCACTCACAGGAGAACATAGTTATCGGTGTTGGTCAGGTGGAACCAGCATCGAACAGGCAGGTATCGAAGATGGTCATGTGTAGATCAGAGCTGGTAGTGTCAGGCAGATCATCACAGGTTGTGTGGTGGTTGGTCTTCAAGATTGAGCTTGAAGACAGATACAAGCTAGGAAACAAATTAGAAAGATGCATTGGTATAGGTATAGGTGCAGCTATTTATCTTTAAGTGGGAGATTTTTAGGTTGTGGAGCTAAAAGCTTCACTCAAATGCAAACATGGAGGAGGTGTTGAAAGTCACAGTCACCGATGTCAGTCAGGCCAACTGACATTGATCAGGTGGAGATAGGAAGTTTCCAACATCAGTTAGGGATCGAATGACGTCGGTCATCCCCAGACAGATAGGGACCAACGTCGGTCACCTGTGCAGTTCCAGAACTGTGAGTTTCATGGACAATTTGTTAACGAACCAATTGTTTGCATGTTAAAGACTAATTTTAGTCTTGAGTTACATTTCTAATTATTTTTTGGCATGGGATCTATATAATAGACTCATGGGCTATATTGTAAAGTGTGCTAGATAGAGAGAGCAAGGTTGGCTCCTCATAGTGCCATAGTGCCAAGTGTGTATGATTAGGTAGATCTATGGGAGAGCAAGATCTGGTAGAAGATCCACAGGGGTGCTGGTATGGAGAATCATAAGGACTTAGTGAGGCAAGGATAAGGGTTCTTCTAAGTATGTAAGATCAAGTTGATCTGCAGGTTGTTACAAGATCAGATAGAAGATCTACATGGGTAAGTAAGGTCAGTTGATCTGTAGGTGTGTGTACGAGGTTAAAGGAGATCGGTGAGGTAGCAAGATCAAAGGTGACAACAATACATCAACGAGCAAGATCAAGTGAGATCTAATTAGATTACGTTGCATACTTGGAGTATGTGTGTATACTTGATTGTACTAGTAGTATTGATACTAACTGGTTAGAGGTGAACAACAACTCTATATTTGAGTTGTTTGTTGTGACCGTGATTAAGAGAGAGAAAACTCTTGAAGAGATTTACTATTTATGCCCTAGAGGTGTGGGAGCCCTGGAGGAGTGTAGAAGAAGAATGTGGCATATTCTTTGTTGTATTTCATTCTGGAAGAGTATTAATACAATTGGGTATTGTCTCTCATATTCTATGTTATTTCCAAATTCTAGTTACTTGTTACTTCTGGTTAAATTCTGCATTTAGTTGGTCATACAAAGGTAATCAATTGTGCTCTTGGGTCCTAATAGTTATACCACTTTGTTAGGACCCAAGAGCACAATTGATTACCATATACAAGAAACTAAACACAGAATTAACCAGAAGTAATAAGTAACTAGAAACCAAAAACAACACAAAATATGAGAAACAATACCCAATTGTATTAATACTCTTCCAGAAGGAAATATAACAAAGAATATGCCACAGTCTTCTTTTACACTCCTCTAGGGCTCCCACACCTCTAGGGCATAAATATTAAATATCTTCAAGAGTTCTCTCTCTCAATGACAGTCACAACAAACAACTCAAACACAGAGTTGTTGTTCACCTCCAACCAGTCAGTATCAATACTGCTAGTACAACTGAGTATACACACATACTCCAAGTACGCAACATACTCTAAGAAGATCTCCCCTGATCTTGTTCCTTGATGTTTTGTTGTCACCTTTGATCTTGCTACCCCGTAGATCTCCTTTAACCTTGCACACACACACCTACAAATCAACTGGCCTTACTTACCACATGTAGATCTCTTTCCTGATCTTGCACACCTGTAGACCAACCTGATCTTACATACCATGAAGAACACTTGTCCTTCAAACCAACACCCCTATGGATCTTCTACCAGATCTTGCTCTCTCGTAGATCTACCTGATCATACACACTTGGCACTATGGCACTATGAGGAGCCAAACTTGCTCTCTCTATCTAGCACTTGAGGAATCCCTGCTTTGATCCCTCACACTTTACAATACAGCCCATGAGTCTCTTAAATAGATCTCATGCAAACAATAATTATACATCTAATTACAATAATTAGAAACCATAGCTCAAAACTAAAATTAGCCTTTAACATGCAAACAACCAGTTCATTAACAAACTATCCATGAAACTAATAGTTTCAAAACCGCATAGGTGACTGACATCAGTCCCTATCTGGCTGGAGATGACCGATGTTGGCCGATACCTGAATGATGTAAGTTTCTCTACTCACTGGATATGACTGGCATCGGTTGATTAGACTGACATCGATTGCTTTGCAACTTAGCAACCTCTTAGTAACCCCCTATTTGCATCCTGGTGAAGCTTTTAGCTCCACATCCTAACATATATTAATCATTATTTATAGTCTCTATTATTTATGAATATAATTCTTTTAGCAAATCTTCCTCAATTTTTTCTCTAATTATTAAATTTAGACATAGCAAATCAACACCAATTCACTCTAAATTGACACTAATTTTGTCAATTGGCACCGATCTTGTTTGAATTGACATCGATCTATTATGTTTAATACACAAAATATGAATCTATATCTTAAGCTTATATTTTCAAATCCTTTGTTGATTACCTTTTTAAACATGGCTTTATCCCTATATATGACTTTACCCAATGTATCCCATGATGTGACCAACATCCTTCATCTTCTTATAGTCCCTAAACCTTTATTTATAAATTAGAATGACATAGAATTTGAGATAGCCCTCTATGCCATCATCTATGCACCCTCTTTTGAATCCTAAATATTATAGTTAGCTATAATTCTAGATTATGTATATTTCACTTTTGCTTATTGATAATAATACTTTATTTATATTGTTGAATTAATTGAGGAAAATTTGGATTAGCATTATTATCACATCATTTATCTATTTATAATTTCTTATATTTTTATTTCAATTAATTGTTTAATATTGGAATGGTATCCATCTAAGGAAGTGTACCACTTCTTGGAACTAATATTCAATTATGCAATCCACCCATCTCTCTATTAATCTATTTTTGTCAAGTTCCCACATGTGTGTAGGTTAGCCTTACCAGCTAAAAAGGAGTTCTCACTATCATTGGATACAAATGGTGCATGAATTTATTCCAATATATAGGTAACATAATAAACCTTATTATTTAAAGGTTTTAGTAAATCACCTTTCAATTTAAAATAAAATGAAAAAACTACTTACACAGAATGTGTCTTAAGATAGAATTAACTGTTCTAGGTATGTAGAGTGAGATGAAGAGTTTGAGACTCTATGATAAGATTCAGTACATCTAATGTACTTATTTATGTTTTTTGACATGTAAAAGAAATATAAAATCCTTAAGGAAGGTTTCCAGTTACTCTAAGGTGTTAATATGTGGAAGCAAAAATGGTTTATCAAACTGTGTTAAGACAATATAAGAGAGAGCTAAGAGATTGGTCTATAATACCAATGGATGATCTTAGAATTAATTATTAAGATATTATATAATGTCCTATATATCACATAGTATCTATATATGTGCATTATATGTCTTGGAAACACTCTTATAGGTGTTAAACATGAACTTATACATGATTGTGTTTTTGAAGGCTATCGCCAGTTTGAGTAGTCATCTAAGAGTGATGAGTTTGAGTTCCTCTGACCTAAGTTGAAGAATAAAAATCATATTAATATGTTATTATGATCATTAAGGCTCATTTTAATGTAATTAGTGTCACTAAAATTTCTCAAAATGGTGTGGAGAGTCAAAGTTTGTTGACTTTGTATCAGTTATGTTTAGTAGTTCTGAGTGAGACTACATAAGAGAGTTTTTAATGCCTTTTTTCATGTATGATCATGTATAATAAATTTGGTGAGATTTATAAATTCATTGATAATATATTCATTCAATTTTTTGAAAGGGTTGTTTGATAAAGTTGACTTTATTCTTAAGATATGGTTGATAGATAGTGACAAGGCCAAAAAGGTGAGTAGGCCTAATTGGTAGGTCCAAGTTATAAAATGAATCAAATGGTTTTAGGGACCCAAGGAAAGTTTATGATGGGCCTATTAAAGTGATATTCAAATATTTTTTAAGTGTTTGAAGGGACTCAAGATGGTTTAATGGGTTTGAGTATAATGTGTGCCTTAGAGAAGGCATAATTCCTTTAGATATCTAATATGTGTTGGTACTTAAGGATATGACTGACCTACAGAGTGGTTTTCTCACTCATTTAATGTGTTTTTTAACCTATTCCATGTATAATTCAAGCATGGAAAATATCTTGGCCAACCAAGATGTTGGAATTACAATCACTGAGAGGGGGTTGAATCAATGATACAAGCAAATTCAACTTCAATTCCAATTCTTCAAAATCTTAACCATTCAACATAAACATTCATGAAACATATAAACCATTCATTTTAATGAACAAATAAATAATTCAAGATCAAAAGCACATAACATATGAATAATGTGGGAAACCCTCATGGGGGAGAAAACCCACTTGTAACAAGATTTAGAATATTATCCTATAAATATATTACTTCCATTTATATCATCACCAACTAATAAATGATCACCCACCATTAAATTTATTCAATCACCCACTAGACCTTTAGCTATCACCAACTAGGCAAGGAGGATATAACCCCCTAAATGATTAAGCACCAACTCAATCACCTCCAAAATGATCTCCACCTTTGATCTAATGTCTTACACACCTAATGATGGTATTATATTTTTATAAAAATTTAAAACCTATCTTTCTACCTCATAAATTGATGGTATTTCATAAAAACACAAATCTTCCTCTTACATAGGCATACAACAACTCGTTCTCTTCTACACTCCTCATACACATGCTCATGAACTTGAGGCCATTCCTCCTTTACAATTTGATATTATTATATGTAAATACAGTCTTTAAAAATCATAATTATCAATCACAAAAAACCTATGTATTTCTCTTTCAACATATTATCAATGCACTTCTTCACTCTAGGTCATCTAGACAAACTAGGACTAATTATGCCTTAAATCAATACACAAACTTATTGATTACCTTAAACAATACTATTTGATATTCATGACATGTTCAAAATTTTATTCTTATTATTATCATTCCCTCACAAATTTTCTCAAAGCCTCATACCATTCTCTTCTCTCTCTAATTGTCTAACTAGCCCAATTAGGCCAACTAACAAAATAGGCCTAATATCCTTGAAACAAATCTTCTTACTTACTCATGACGTGTAAAAAATGATGTTATACCCTTATCACATATTAAAAATTATTATTTTATGGTTTTAATATCCTCTTAACCCTTTGAAAATTTATATATAATTCATTTCACACACCAAATTATCCAACTAAAATAATGAGACCAAATTGACCTTCTACATATGCATTATTCTTTCTCCAATCAATCTTAGTCCGCTAGAACACTTTCCTTAAACCTTAAATATTCTATCTCACTTATATAAACATAAAAAATATATCTTAAGACACGTTACATACAATACATATCCATTTAATAGGTCATCCATGATTCAAATGGCATTGACCCCCTCACTAGGCTTATGCAAATAACCCTCCATTAGGTACAAGTCACATTAAGACCTTTTTACAATGCAATAGACCTCACCAAAAATAAAAGAAATTTTAGAAACATAAAAAATATTTATTATAGAACTTATACATTTATTTAAATCCTTATACCACTCTCTTACCTTGTTAAGACACCAATAGGCCTAAAGCCTTCATTAGGTCTCATGGAGACCTATTCCAATTACCCTTGTTTACTCATCAAAAAAACACTGAACCAAAATGGTCCATAAAGATATTGAAAATGACTCAATATTTAAAAATATATTTAATAAAACCTATAATATATTTTATCATTCTCAATGATCCTCAAATCATTTGCTCATACTTTGAAACCTCCATTAGGTCTTAAAGACCTATTAGGCTTAACTAGCCCAAAAAAATTATCTTCATAAAAGAGGCTCAAAACTCACTGAAAATAAACTTTCCATGTAAAATCCACATATGGATGGAAATCTTAATCCATAATTAACATCATAAAATACATGATAAACATTCATTCAGCCTCCACAGGCTCATAAACACCACTTCAAGAAGTCTACTCAAATCTACAATAATTATAGTCAACAAAAATCAACTTTGACCTAAAATAACTACACGTGTATGAACATTAAAAACTCAAAATCAGTTTTAAGATTATATATGGAGTATAATTAATTATTTATTTTTATACCAACAATACTTTATCAATAATTTGTCTTCTAAAATCATTTCTTTGCACCCTAGTTTATTAAAAAAATCACAGTCAACAATAATCAACTATCATATGAATAAATGCAATTATACAACCATTCAAACATCATAATAAATTTTTATTAATAATATTTAAGTACTATAAATATTTTATGTTTACATAACCATAAAATTAATCCATTATCAAAAGTTATAAACAAAATACTACTGACTAGTTTTCCTTTGTTCACTTGATATTGCAAATTTGGCTATGTATGGAAAACAGTGAAATCTACCTAGGAGACCAAATTTTCACCACAATAAATTTTTATATAAATATTTAAATGACATAAAAAATTTAAAATATAAAATAGGAAAAAATATTAAAAAATCCATGTGACCACTTTCTTTTGAAACCTTCACATGTATGAATGTTGATGTCATCAATCTGCTTACTCAAAAAAATCTGCCAAGATGACTAGGATCACCTAGACCTTCACAATACTATTATAATGGATTAATTTCACTTCCATAAGTGACCCAATCACTATTTACACCTCATATTATCCCTAAAACATTTTTAATCACCTAAAATTCCTACACACATGATATGTACTCTCAAATCCACTTAGAACCTATCACTTTGACATTAATGCATTATATACTAAGATTACCTTGACATCAATGACAATCAATGATTATCAATAAAATTCTCAAAAATATCCCATTTTTTAATTTATGTAAAACAAATTTCATAATTATCTCTCCCAAAGTGAAAAAATCCTTCATTCTAAACTTTCTCCCCCTTTGACATTAATGACAAAGGGTCTCTTCCTCAACATGCCAACTTGATCCTTGGACCTGTCAAACTAATCGCATAGCTATAAATATCAACATAACATAATTATCATATCATATAACATGTTATTAAACAATAATAAAACATAAAATATCTTTCAAATTGAAACAAATCACAATTGTTCCCCCTCACTCTATGCATACCTTACATTTTAGCAATTGAAGAGAGCATACCTCTATCTGAATTGGTCTTTGATTATTAGCATATATAAAACATGCCCAAAATTCACATACTCCTCAATAAACCTTATTTATCTCACCCTAACTCCATATTCCACATGATCAAAACCAAAATATTAAAAACATACACAAGAAAAATCTTTTACAAGAACATACCTTGAATGGAGCCATATTTATCCACACATAGGTTACCACAACTATCCAACATCCTTTCATGAGATAACAAAATAAAATTCTGATATTATTGGGCCCAAATTACCTCTTTAAATGGTATAAAAAAATTCACATATGAATCAACTAACAACAAATGATCCGAATAATAAGATCATTCTTAACAAATCTTCTCATATGAAAAGCAACTAAACTTACCTAAATCCATGCTTATAAGAGATCTTTAAGAAACCAACATGAACAAGATACATCATTAGGCCATATATGGATGAAATATGATTGTATTAATTACTTCCTTATACTTCAATCTAAACTTACCTTCCCAATCTTGGCCCTTCGAGGACCTCTCTATTGTACAAGAAAAGATACTCCTTTCCTAGATCACTTCAAAGAGGTACATTACAAACAAAGATACATAACTTGAAATTATCATACCTTTACATTAATTTAATACCTATTATAATACCATAAAATAATTAAACACTTAAACATCATTATTTTAAACTTGCTCACCAATTCTAGTGACCAAACTCATTGTACAATCCAAGATACACCATGTCAAGGTTTTCTAGTGATAAAACCCTTATGCCAACCAAGGATACTCAAAGTAAGATCTTATTCCACAAAAAATTTAAGATATTAAAAACTATTTTAATAAATTTTAATATTTTATATATATATTTTAAAATATTTAAAACAAAATAAATAATCCATACTAAACTATATGCACATCAAGATAAAGAACATATCTTGACCTATTGACTAGTCTCTCACTTATCAACCTTGCAACACCATTCCATGATGCTTCAAATGATTGAGTAATGAATATATGAACACTAATATATATATACCTAACCTACCAATTTAATTATAACAGCTTAAACTTAGGATATTCCCAAGTCTTATCATAGGCTTGACTGGCTCATCCATCTTCTCTTTGATTCCCTTGTCAACATACCCTAATAAATAGTATTATTGTCTTTCCTTCATATCTACCATATAAAAAAAACCATATTGACTGATATCATAATAAAACAATTCATCCTTCATCTCAATATGATCTCTTTTAATAGTCTTAGCTCTCCATATCCATGTATTACCTCTTCCTTGCACACTAGGAGCTCCATACACCTTGTTTCGCTTTGAGAACTCATTCAAACTATTTTTATAATATTTTACAATATGACAAAATATATGACATTTTAAATAAATAATATCATTCATAAATTTTTATTTATTATGGATATTATCTCCATCTGAAAAGTTACTTCTCTTTTTACAATCTCTTACAATGTGACCAAACTGATTGCAAGCATAACATTGTTTATGAGATGAATTGACAAACCTCATGGCATTAGGATACCTTGCTGGTATTATCACCTTTTTTTAATGATATCATTCTTCTTAAATTTATTCAATTCCTCTTGATCAACCTTTCTCATTTTTACCACTATCTTCTCATTCCCAACCTTGCTCATTTTTACCACTAGCTTTTCATTCTCAACCTTCAAGGAACATAGCTCAATTTTCAATTGATTACAATTAGACTTATTTGGAAAAAAAATAGAATTTTTCACCTCTACCTGATTCTTAAAATCATTAATAATCATCTTATATTCTTTGACTATTTCCATCATTATCTCAAACTTGGTTTGAATATGACTCACCCTTCCTTTACATTCTATAGAGGACTTGACCTACTCTCTAAGTTTTTTGATGATATTTTCATATTCATCTTCCTTGGTGTTAGAGTTACTCCACCTTATCTCAAAGTAACTAGTATACTCTTTAAGAACTTTTACCATCAATCTCAATTCATTATTCTCTTTCCTCAGTTGCTTAGCCATTTTATACTTCAAGGATCACCTTCTAGCTGTCAAGCCTTCCTAAAGTTCCTACTCTGATACCAATTATTGAAAGCACAATCATTGGGGAGTGGATCAGTGATGAAATCAAATCAAATTAAATTCCAATTATTCAAACTCTTAACCACTCAACATAAACATTCATGAATCATATAAACCATTCATTGCAATGAACAAAGAAACAATGCAAGATCAAAATCACATAACAAATGAATTATGTGGAAAACACTCATGGGGGAGAAAACCCACTTGAAATAAGATTTATAATACTATCCTATAAATATATTAATTCAATTTATATTATAACCAATTGATCTAGGAGTACCCACCCCTCTATTTAGTCAAACACCCACTTGACCTTTAGCTATCACCAACTAGGCAAGGAGGATACAACCCCCTAGATCAAGCACCAACTCAATCACCTCCAAACTAATCTCCACCTCTAATATGATGTATTAGACACTTTTTTATGGTATTAATTTTTTATAACACCTGAAAAACTACCTTTCTACCTCATACAATTGATGGTAGTTCACACAAACATAAATATGCCTCTTACATAGGCATATAACAACTCTTTCTCTTCTACACTCCTCATACACATGATCATGACCTTGAAAGCATTCATCATTCACACTCTGATATTATTATATGTAAAATAGTCTTTATAAATCATAAATATAATTCATACATAACCTAATCATTAATATTTCAACATATAATTAATGCACTTCGTAACTCTAGGTTGCTTAGACAAACTAGGCCTAATTATGCCTTAAATCAATACACAAACTTACTTATTACCTTCAACACCACTATCTAATTTTCATGACATGTTTAAAAAATATTATTATTCTTATCATTCCATCACACACTTCTTAAAACCCTCATACCATTCACTTCTCTCTCCAATTGTCTAACTAGCCCAATTAGGCCAACTAAGCAAAATAGGCCTAGCAGCCTTGAGACAAATCTTATTACTTCCTCATGACCTAAAAAAAATAATGGTAAACTATTATAACATATTGAAAAATATTTTATTATGGTTTTAATATCCTCTTACCCTTTATAAATTCATATATAATTCATTTCACACACCAAATTATCCAACTAAAATAATGAGACCAAAGTGGCCTTCTACATATGCATTATTTTTTCTCCAATCAATCTTAGTCGGCCAAAAACCTTTCATTAATCCTTAAGGATTATATCCCACTTGGATCAACATAAAAAAATATATGTTATTAAACTTTACATATAATACACATCCATTCAATAGGTTTTCCATGATTCAAATGGCACTAACCCCCTCACTAGGCTTAAGCAAATAGCCCTCCATTAGGCACAAGTTACATTAATACCTTTTTACAATGAAATAGACATCAAAAAACACAATATAAATTCTATAAACATAAAAAATAGGTATTATATACCTTATACATGTATTTAAATCCTTATACCACTTGATTACATTGTGAAGACACCAATAGGCTTCAAGCCTTTATTAGGTCTCATGGAGACCTATTCCAATTACCCTTGTTTACTCAACGAACAACAAATGAACCAAGATGGTACATAAAGATATTAAAAATGACTCACTATTTCCAAAAATATTTAATACAACCCCTAATATCTCTCACCATGCTCAAGTGTCCTCAAATCATTTGCTCATACTTTGAAACCTTTATTAGGCTTAACTAGCCCAAAAACATTGTCTTCACAAAAGAGGCTCAAACTAACTGAATATAAAATTTCCATGTTCAATAAAATTATGGATGGAAATATTAATACCTCAAGAACATAATAAAATCCATAATACACCTTCATTAATCCTCCAATGGCTCATAAACACCACTACAAGAAGCCTACTCAAATCTATAATAATTATAATCAACACAAGTCAACTTTGACTTGCAATAACTACAATTGTACGAATAGTAAAAAAATCCAAATCACTTTTAATATGATATATATGGAGCATAATTTATTTTTATTTTTATAAAAACATTATTTTATCAATAATTTGTCTTATATAATCATTTATTTTTACCCTGGTTGATTAAAAAAACACAATTAACTCTCACACAAAATGAATGTGATTATACAACCAATCAAACCTCCTAATAAATTTTACTAGATATCACTTAAATTCCTATACCAATTTTATTTTTAAAACACCATAAAATTCATCCATTATTGAATTTTATAAACAAAATACTACTTATTGGTTTTCCTCTGTTTACTTGATATTGTAAATTTAGCTATGGAAAATAGTGAAATCTGTCTAGGAAACCAACTTTTCACCACCATAAATTTTGATATACATATTGTCATAACATCAAATATTTAAAATATAAACTAAGAAAAAATATTAAAAAACCCATTTGACCACTTTCTTTTGACACCTTCACATGTGTGAATTTTGATTTCATCATTCTACTTACTCAAAAAGTTTTGCTAGGATGACTAAGAGATGACTATGATCACCTAGACCTTCACAAGACTATTCCAATGGATTCATTTCACTTAGATAAGTTCCATAATCACTTTTAACACATCATATGACCTCTAAACCATGGCAAATCAACTAAAATTCCTATACATATGATATGGACTCTTAAATCCACTTGAAACCTATCACTTTATCATTAATGCATTATATACTAATATTACCTTGACATCAATGACAATAAATGCATCTCAAGACCATTTTCAACACAATATGTTTGAAAGTAAGAGATTTTTGTATAAGTAAGGCCTAATTATCCTATTTTTGTTATTTAGATAAGAGAGGATACAAGCAAAGGAGAGAGTCTTTGAAAGAGAAGGTGAAGGTCATTGAGGACCATCAAAGGGAGAAGAGGAAAATACATGTTTATCTAACATATTTGTTGTAGGTGGATGACCATGTAAATGGACCTAATGATCTTAGAAGAGGCATGTTGAGCAAGTAATAATAGAAGGTTGGTTGAGTGAGATTAAAGAGTAAAGAGTGAAAACAAAGGAGGTCATCACCAGTTGAAGATTAGTAATAGGTGTTCTAATATGATAAAAAAAATTAGAGGTTACTTATTTGGTGATAAGCTACCTAGGGGGTTGGAGCCTCCTTTCAAGATTGAGCTTGTAGAAGACTAGTTGAGTGGGTTCTTAACTAGGTAGGGGTTGGAGCTCCTTGTGAAGTTGGTTCTTCACTAAATTTTTGGATCTTAAAATTATAGGACTATATTCCATATGCATCGTTTAGTGGGTTTTATCCCCTAAGAGTGTTTACAATATATCTCTTGTGTTCTCTTGTGATATTCTTATGTGGTTGTTGATGTATGCTTTGATATTTATGTGAATGAATTCTTATTGGAATAATAAATGGAATTGAATATAATTTTTAAATAAAATAATTCACCCCCCCTCTTAGTAGCTACTTACAACAATTGGTATGAAAGCTAGACCTTTGGAAGAGGCTTGATAGCCTACAAGTGATCCTAAGGAGCATAAAGTGTGATGAGTACTTTGTTCATCTTATTTTCAATTATGGTGAGTATAGAGTTATCTAAATATTTTAAATAATGTCAAAGGTACCTTTTGGAATGTTATAAGGATCATATAGAATCTAAGTCAAAAATAAAACCCAATATTGATTATCTAGAAGGACTTTGAAGATATAGTTTGAGAAAAGGTATAGGTCAAGGCATTACAAAGTGGTCTACTTGGTCAACTCAATTAATAGAAGATACTATGAATTGATCTATATCATCACAAAGATATCTACAAGTGAAGGATGAGTTGGTCATCAAGTTAAAGAAACTAAGTTGATTCTTTGAAGCTATCATAGATGAGTAGTAGTTTGATTATAAGCTTGATTATGTTATTAAGACCTATTTGAGGTTTTTTTGAGCCTTCATGAGGTTTAAAGGTGTGAGCATGTATTATTGTTTATGAGTTCCTGTTTGTTAATAATATAAAATTTGGGGTAACAAAAGCCAATGGAGGAGCTCATCTAAATCATAAGCACACCTGTTGTTGAAATACCTCAATAGATGACTGAATGCTTTAGGAGAGAAGGTAGTTGATTGAGCTAGTTTGTGAAATTTCCTATCTATATAATACATATAAATATGTAATAATAAGGTGAATTTATCATCTTATAATGATCAATAAGACAATAGTAAGAGAGATTTAATGTATTCTTGAGACCAAAAAGGTCTAAGCTTGAGAAACTCAATGAAAGTGACTATATTCTTAAGATCTTTATGAATAGACATTGGTGACTTGTTTGAGTTTTATACTACTTTTGGTCTATTAAATTGATTGATCTAAGTGAATGTACGTATTATTTAGGTCATTTTTTTCCTATAGGGTAAGTTTGATTGATTATTTTTTACCTCAAAAGTTATGAAGGAGCTAAAGACTCATAGGATAGCGAGATGAGATTTTTAAGTCTTCTAGTGTCTTCAAACCCTAAAGGTGTGTTCCTATAATTCTATTGAATATGTTATGGATTTTTGGACTTAGTGTGACTTTGGTAAGTTTATTTTAATGTTTTATTTAATTGATGGCATGCTTGTAATGTATGTTTGAGCTCATGATAAGGTCTAAGAGGCAAGACTCAAAATTATTGGTCAAAAGAGTTGTAGATTGGTCTATATGACCAATGCCATTGGATGTAGAGAAAATTTCTCACAAATATCCATGGTATTGTGTTGATAAAAGAGTGAAATGAATTTTTTTTGTTTCCTAAGAGTATTCACAAAATTTATGAAGATGGTCATGCTCTGTAGTATGACAATAAGCTAGTAAGATTGAAGAAGATTGCTATGGTGATCATTGAAGTTGTTTCATGGATTGAAATGGTCTATTTATGTATTGATGACCTTAATATTATGAAGGAGAAAGTTGACATGATTTATGTGTCTATATTTTCATATCATGGAAGATTGATTGGTATGTTAAAGTTATATCATTATGTATGATGTCTCACAAGCCTGTTTGACTGTATGTTTCCTTGAAGAAGATATGAAGTGTTTTAAGCCATGATAGCTTGTGAAGCTTGAAGCACAAATTTTTTATGCATTTAATATTCATGAATTTTTTTGGCTATGAATGAGTGGTTCAAGTAATATTATGCTTTGTTTATTCAAGATAATGTTTTTTGATATTTAGATCTCCATGAGACATATTTGTAGCATGAGGGGTAATGGAGTCTTCAAGAGGTTTACAAAGAGTCCAAGTGAATGCATGAAGTAAATTGAAGAATGAGGAGTCTTGAAGGTTGATTATAAATTTTGAGTATGTCATGACAATAACTCTCATAGGTATGAGGAATAAATACAAGCCTAAGTTTGTATACCACAAGAAACTAGTAATCATGAAGAAAAAGGAAGCTTGATCTAAGGATCCTATTTGAAGGAAATCAATTGAGTTGTGTATCTATTGTAAATAGTTGATGTTTAGTTTCAAGTATACATGGATTTATGGGGAGTTAAATCATATGGCTTAAGAATATTTAATTGAAGTATACATGGACAAATGGGTAATTTGATATATCTATGAATGGTTAGGTTCAAGGATCAATAGTTCTATTAGAGATGACCTTTATCATTATTTTCAAGGGGGGAAAAGACCTGATAGGGAGAAGCAAATTAGAGATATGAAATTAGTCTTATATGTTAAGAGTTTTTACCATCAATTAAAAAGTGGGATATTATTGAGTTATGTTTCCATTTGTGTTTTTATAGCATTAAGGTTGGCATTGATGTCAAAGGTAGTCAAAGGTCATTAATGTCCCAGAGGTGCTTCTGAGAAGAGATATGGTAAGTAATCATGATGAATAAAGAATATCCTAGTATATTATTTAGTTATTTGATATATTTTTTGATATGACAAGAATTAAAAGAAGATGTGGTTGATGGTATAGTTATTTGAGCATGAACATAGCATGTAGAGGCATATTGATGTTGATACAGAAATGTATGAGCTTAAAGGTGTGTAATCAGTGGTAGAGCATATGTTAAGATGTTTTTCACATATGATAAGTATTTTTAAAATTTTAATAAGGTTGAAATTTCATCCTAATAAAGTCAATAAGGTCAAATTTTAAGGCTTGTCCTTGAATGAGAGACCTAGTGTGAAGACACAAGCTTGGTAGATTGAAGAGGTAAATAGTGTGAAACTTATCTAAAGAATATTGACAACATGAGATATTTTTATGATGTAATATAACATGTTTAAAATTTTATTATTTATTACAAGAGTTTTATAATTTTTTTAAAGATCCAATTATGACTAGTGGTCCTAGACCTAATATGCATAGAAACCTAATGAGGTCCAAATGGATGATCAAATTGAGTTTTCAAGGTGTTAGAGTACATGATAGAATTTATAAAGGTATTATAGGTTTTTTAAATAATGCTTATGATGTTTAAGTTCATGGATTGAAGGAGAAGACAAGAAATCATGTTTTGAGGTCTCTTGTGCATGTAAAATGAAGATACGATAGCTCAAAAAGGAAGTTTAGATGTTATTTAGCATGTGTAAACTTTGAATGGTCTATTAATACTATTGGTAGAGAGGGGTAATGGTCATAATAATTATTTACATTCATTATTTTAACATTTTATGGATAGAGTTATATATGAACAATCATTAAAGAGGTTAACTAGTTTAAAACCCTCTCAAAACCCTTATAGTGACCTAATGGTGAAGATCTTACTATAAAGTGCCTAGAATGGTTTTTTTGATAAATTTTGATATTTTTATAATGTATATTACTCCTCTATTCATCTCCAAGAGGTAGTGGTGTGTTAGGACTATGAGTAAAATCTAAAAAAATTACTTGTTTATGAAGAATTCGTTGCTACAAGTAGGGTTGACTAGGTCAAAACATACAAGCTATTGGAGGTTGAATTCCAAGACTCATTATTTAAGTATATGGTTTTTTTTGGAAAGTTAAATATTATGTTTTAAATATTTTGGTAACCCAAGATGACTTTTCGCTAAAATGTCTAACATTGAAAATAGTGAGAAAAAGATAGTTAGAGTGAGAAAGAATTTAGGGATGTCTTTCAAGTGATTAGGGATGAATAAAAAAAAATTATGTCATTTTCAAATAACTATAAATATTTTAAATTTTTATTATATTCTTGGAATTCATTTTATATGGTGAAAATAGTGCTCTCAAGATAGCTTGTCTCAGTGGAGGTGGACAATGAAAGAGTATGTTTCAAGGATTGGTCTTTATGTTCTACATTTACCATTTAGAATTATTTATTTGTATTTTAAGTTTATTTTAGGATGTATTAGGATAATACCAATGAATTTTAAGTTTAATAAAGTATCCCTAAATTTGTGATAAGTCGTGATCATGATGACTGGGTCCTAAGATAGAATTAATTGTTCTAGGTCTATCAAGTGAGATGAAGAGTTTGAGACCCTATGAAAAGATTTAGTTCATATAATTTACATGTTTATTTTTTATTACATGTAAATAAACTATTAAATCTTGATGGAATTTTTTGAGTTACTTTAATGTGTTAATATATGAAAGCCAAAATGGCTTATCAAAATGTGTTAAGATAAAATAAGATAAAGCTAAGAGATTAGTCTATATGGCCAATAGTTGATCTTAGAATCAATGATTAATATATTAAATAATGTAATAAATATAACATAGGATATATTTATGTTCATTATGTGTCTTTAAATTACTCTTATAAGTGATAAACAAGAACTATTACATGACTATATTTTTGAAGGCTATAGGCAGTTTGAATAGTCATCTGGGAGTGATGAGTTTGAGGTCCTATGACTTAAGTTCAAGAATTAAAATAATATTAATATGTTATTAAGATACCAAAGGATAATTTAAATTAAATTATATTCACTAAAAATTTTCAATATTTTTTTGGGAGTCAAACTTTATTAACTATGTATCAATTGTGTTTAGCAGTTCTGAGTGAGCTTATAACAAGAGAGTTTTTTAGGCATTTTTGCCTATATGATAATTTATAATGAACTTGGATATATTTTCAAATTCATTAAATATATATTAATTAAATTTTTATAATTTATTATTTGATAAATTTGACTATATGCTTTAGATATGTTTGACAAACTTTTGATAGTGAGAAGTCCTAAAAGGTGAGTAGGCCTAATTGGTAGGTCCAAGTTATGAAATGAAGCAAATGGAGTTGGGGACCCAAGGAGAGTTGAGGATGTGATTATTAAAGTTATATTTAAATTTTTTCAATTTTTTTAAGATAATCATGATGTTCTAATGGATCTGAGTGTAACATGTGCCGTAGAGAAGGCCTAATTCCTTTAGGTCTCTAATAGGCCTAATAGGGTTTTGGTACTTAAGGGATATGACCTACCTATGGAGTGGTTGTATCACTCATGTAATGTGTTTTTTTTAATATTCCAAGGATAATTAAATATTTTAAAATATATTGGCTGACCAATATCAGCTAAAGGAAGAGTTTGGTATATAAACAAGGCCTAATTGGTCTATTTGGGATAGTTAGATAAGAGAGGATACAAGTGGAGGAGAGAGAATTTTAAAGAGAAGTATAAGGTAATTTATGTCCTTCATATGGATAAGAGGATTATTAATTTTTATATAAAATATTTTTTTCAAGTGGATGACTAGGTCAATTGGACCTAATGAACCTAGAAAAGGCATGTTGAGCAAGTAAGCCTAGAAGGCTGGTTGAGTGAGATTGAAGAGTAAAGAGTGAAAAAAAAGGATGTCATAACCAGTTGAATATTAGTAACAAGTGTTATAAATAATAAAATATCATATTTTAATTATATATTTCTAATCTACTTAGGGGGTTGGAGCCTCCTTGCAAGATTGAGCTTGTTCAAGACTAGTTGAGTGGGTGTTTAACTAGGTAGGGGTTAGAGTTCCTTGTGAAGTTGGTACTTCACTAATTTTTATATCATGAAATTATAATATTTTATTAAATATGCATGGTTTAGCTAATTTTATTTCTTATTATGTTTTTCCACATATCTCTTGTGTTCTCTTATGATATGCTTATGTGGTTGTTTATGTATTCTTTGATCTTTATGTGAATGAATGCTTCTTGGAATGATAAATGGAATTGAATAGACTTTATCAAATAACTAGTTCACCCTCCCCCTCATTATATACTTCCAAGAAAAATATGGTGAACTAAAATAATAATAAGGATAATTAATATAAATCTTAGATAAATAGTATTCTAAATTTATACAACTGAGATTGATAAAAATAGTAAAGTAAAAATATTGATAGATATTGAAATGAATTGGAAACAAATGATACGTATCTAGTTTATTATGCACATGTAGGTCTTATCTAAAACAATATGTAATTTTTATATAATATGATCCTAGAATAGTCATCATATTTTTGAAATATTCTTTATGTGGCCTTAGACACTTGTGTCAGATCTAGATAGTTTTATCAATGCAGGTGTCTAATCCTACCATAGGTCTCTTGTATATAATATTAACTAGATAGGTGTAACCAATTTGATCCTTATATTTTTTATATCATCTTTATTTTATTTTTTTTACATGATATCACTCTTTGTCAAATGATCAAACCATATCTCTTTGCCCTGAGATGTATTGTAGGAAAAATGGGTTAGTGGGCTCATAGTGTCGAAATGCCCCAAGGACCCCTTTATCAGTGGTATCTCCCTACATAGATAATACTCCAAATAAATCCTCAAAATTGTTTATTTCTCCCATATGTGTTCATTTGTATGTGTATAAGGATGAAATGTGTGATAATCAAAGATATGCATTGACATAACTTGTATCTTATCAAATATGGCTCATGGGATTATCTTTAAATGATTAAAACCTATGTAAATATTATTCCTATTATTTATATATAATTGATTATGAATAGGGTAGTTTTTATCACTTAAATTATTGATTGAGTGCTTCTTTGTATATTTCTTTGTGAGTTTTATGTGATTTTTTACGTATTTATAGGATAGGAATGAGTGATGGTTGATATTGTATATATACTAATCCTTTTTAGAAATATATCTCACTAAATCACTTAGGATAACATTTAGGATAAGTTTATTTTTATTATTTATATGAAATTTTTACACTAAACACTTTGTAGTAATGTGGACACTTTCATCAACATATGTGTCTATTTGGGAGGTAAGGGTCTAAGGAGATGTAAAATAGGTACATATATAAAAATGGTAGTGAAAGATAATAATAAAGTTTAGATATTTTTTCAAATTATATAAGTCTTGGTAATAATAATAATGATGGCTAGACTAATAGATAATCAATTTAGGCAACAAATAAATAGTTATCGTGAGCCTTTCCACAATGGGTGGGTCTAGAACTAAAATAAAAAGTGTGTTTAGAACTAAAAGGTAAGACCATGATATTATTTTCCAATGTAAAAGATTGAGTTATTATATAAATTTAATTTTAGTATTTACATTACCCTTTTTAATATAGTAATGAAATCATTAGTTTAAATTAAATAAATACATGCTTAGGTGTGTATAACACACCTTAAATTTGTGTGAGACCAACTTGAATGATCTAATGGTGATCTAATTGTAACTAATATTATGTTACAATATTTAATTAATTTATTGACTATGAAATTGAAATAATTTAAAATGTTTTTAAGTTAGAAATCAAGGTTATGAGTACATATGTGGTGATGCAACCATCTTAACTTTTGACAATTTGATTTGAAATGATGTTTTATTATGAAGAATGTAACCTAAGATCAGTAAAATTATGAACCTATAAATACATACACACACACACACACACACACACACACACACACACACACACACACACACACACACACACACACACACACACACACACACACACACACACACACACACACACACACACACACACACACACACACACACACACGTGTGTGTGTGTGTGTGTGTGTGTGTGTGTGTGTGTGTGTGTGTGTGTGTGTGTGTGTGTGTGTGTGTGTGTGTGTGTGTGTGTGTGTGTGTGTGTGTGTATTTGAGGATAAATGCCCTATCCTTGGTGTAAATTTGAATTACAATGTTGTTAATGAGCTTGTTTCATCTCAACCATGAAACCTAAATATGTGCATGATCTAGTGATTATGATAGATTTAATCAAATCACACTATATGTTTATTGAGGTCGATGATTTAATCAAATAAAATATATAATTATGATAAATTTATATTATTTAATCAAATCTAACTTATAAATTTCGTGAGATTGAGCAATTTAATCAATTCAACCTGTGAACTAACTAGTGCAGTAGATTGAATCAGTAAAAATCCATATCAGTACATCCTGGGTATGATAATAATTCATAATAGTATATTAAATATGGAAATTTATTTGATTTTGAAAATTTAGGTGCCCCTTACATGGCACATGCACCTCATATATGTCTCAATCTGAAATCTAGGTATAATAATTGTACTAATGTATATAATGTTGCCACAAATATGTATATGAATAATATAACTATGAAATTTTGTGATTTTTAAATTGGTGCAAGTATGGAAGGACATTTTTTTATGGCATGCCCTCACTAAATATTGGAAATTTTAGAATTATTGTAAATGTGGATAACATGTTTCCATAAAATTACTCCACTATAATCTAGACATGTTTAGTACTAAATAAGTGTGGAGGTTAAGCCTTTTAATATGATGTTATTGTAATCTAAAACTATAAAAACGTGGAAGTCATTCCTCTATGACATTCACTAAATAATATTCCCCATTTTTGAGGTGAGTAGAAATAGAATTTGGTAGTTATTTACATCAAAAGGATAAGATAACTATATAAGTTGTATATGGATCATGTAGCATATAAGAGTAACATGTATAGGTAGATATAAAATTTAGGCACACAATATGTGATCACACAAATTCATAAGATGCATGATGTAGATAATGGTAATGTTTATGGAGTAATAGTACAAGATCAATAAAAACTTAAGCACATTTATTTTACTATTTAAGGGTTTATGGAGTGCAATCCCTAAGTTGTTAAAGGGAATGTGTATAGTAAATTAGGATAAAAATATGAAATAAATACATCTATTAATTTTTTTAATAATTAAACAAATCTAATAATTCTAAAAATAAAAATGACACAAATAAGTACTTTGATGGAAATTGACTATGACAAATGATCTACAGGTTAGAAACTAGTGTGGAAGTAGATCTGAGTGTTTAAAATAGGGTACAAGTATTAAAAACCCTCTTATATAGTAGTGTTGTACCTTAGATAGTAGTGATGGGCTGTTAGTATCCTACTTTAAGTGTTAATTCCATTTATGTAGAAACTCTTCAATCTTCTAGATACACATATAACTTATTTTGACCTAACTATACCTATGGGGATGAGATTTGATTCTTTATATGTGCACTATTTTTAGATAATTTAGGAGCAAACCCTAGACCTCCATGTTTTTAGGGTATTTGAGTGGCACAAGTAGAAAATTGTGATGTTAGTTGGGTAGGATAGACCTCCTCAATATCCCACTATGTTGAGAGTTTTCTACATACAAATACTCTAATGAGAGATCAAGCCTGATGTAATTCTCCCACCTATGTTCTTGGTGAAATTTCAATTGAATGTTAGTATGAGTGTCAAATTGTCATTTGAATCAGACTTAAGTCTATAAATTTGTGTATTCTAGGCTTGAGATGGATATAGATTATTTTATGTATAAGTAGGGTATAATAGGTATCAATAACCTTCATTATGTAGACATCTAAAACTGGACATAATTGGATTTTACTCAGACTTTAGACTAATTACTACCAACCATTGCAAATTAATCCTAAGAATCACTGAACATCCCAAAATTTATACTACATTATTCATAAACTATTAGGATCACATTGAGACATCCCTAATTGGGGTGTCTTATAATATGCAACAATAACCTCTCATGGATTCATCCTTAATCATCTTGTAACATCACAATAGTCAATTTTGCCTATGGACCTATTATGTGGGTCACATGAACAATTATCAAATCTTGAAAGATCAAAAAGGCTAATTAGAACTAATTAACAAGTTAAACATGATTAGATTCCTAGTTGAATTATCCATTTAAAATTAATTAAAATATAAAAAATTAATTTTAAAAATTCAAAAAATCCATCCTTTCATCATTGCCTTTATGAGTTGTCAAGCTCTTTGAAAATATCCTAAAATATCTTATTTTGGAGAGCCATGCCTAGTAATTGAAAATAATAATTAATTGATAACTATTAACTCTACTAGGCTTAGATTTGACTCACCTAGGTTAGGTTTGAATCCATTCTAAGATTTAAATCAACCCTAACTCACCTTGGGTGAGAGTTAAATCCTTACGCTATAAATATAATTCCATGCATCTTAATTTTTAAGCGTTGATATTGTAGAGTTATTATGTAGGATTTGTTCCAAGAGACTCATATCAATAGTGTTATAATGCTAAAATATTGAGATAAACAATCCTAAGATACATCAAATCCAATGGTTTCAAGGACATATGGATCCAACAAGCTACATTTTCCAAAGACTTCTTGATGTACAAGCCAATTAAGCCACCCAACAAAGAATTTGGAGCTCCCAATAAGGTAAAGGATTTGTGTCTTTTATATTTTAGTTATGATTTAATTTGGTTTTTATTACTAATATCTCCCTAAGTTCTAGTCTAGGAGTTGAATTGTTAGTGTGTTTTTATTTGAGTTTTTTTTACTTAAACTAACACTATACTAACCTCCCTTCTTGGATTCCTATGATCACAAATGACATGCCTGATAGGACTTACACTCAATTAAATTGATCCTAAAGACTTTTAGATCATTATACTAATTATTTTCATCTAAAAATTTGATCTTGATGACCAAAATTGGTGAAATTTGGAAGCTAGGAAACATTTTGTTGGAAGTTGCAAATTTGTCCTATTTAATCATGGTTTTGCTCTCTGGAATCATGATATTGTCATAATATCACAACTCACATAGTCATAGTTTTGTATCTATTTCTAAAAAATTTCATATAACTACTACTATTTTGTTGACTATTTTCCACTTGTTGGATCTATTTGTCATATTACAATATTATGACTCTGATAGTCATAATATCACACTACCATGATTTTTCAAGTCATGACATCACCTAAATAATCATTGATATTATGTCTTGACCACTATAAGTTTGTGCTAACTCTTAGTGTTTATTTGTAATATCATGATTCTTATAGTAGTAATATTACCATATGTTTATCAATTTTATCACTAGAATAGAGATATTTCATTCTATACTTTGTTTTCTCACAAGTATTAGTATTACACTGATAGCCATAGTTTTGATAAATTGTGGTTTTGCACTATGTTCTATGATTTTACACTATGTGTAAACCTGATAGCTGGATTTGGGAAGTTATTTTTTCATCCATGATGTGATTTTAAGCACAATAACTTTATAACATGTTTTTTTAGGACCCAAAGGCCACAAGGAGACATTTATAACACTTTTCACTTATAAATTTAATATTTCAAATTGGTGTTTTAATAATCTTTTTACTTACATCATTTTCATTTTGTCAAAGTTTTTAATTAAAAAATTCCAAGGGGCCCAAACTTCATAATAAATCTCATTTTGGTGTATGAAAATGAAATTTAAACACTTAGTTACATGCTCTTGAGAGTGTTCATTTTATGCTTTTGTTTGTTAAAAGTTATATATTTTATTAAAATTATTGATGCATGTATGATCTACCCCCATCCCCTTTAGGGAACTTGGGTGACTAGAAATTCTTATTCATTGCATTGGTCACTTTATTCTAAAAGTGTGAAAATAACATCATTAAGGCCCTCCCCAAATTTGTATGAATTGAGTGATATACACAATAGTCTAAATTTTTTTCACTTGTCTTTTATTTCAATGTATTTTAGATTGTGAGTGGGAGTTCATCACCTCCTCATGGGTTCTCTAGCAAAGTGTTGACTTGAGAATTCATCTCCAAACATAATTTTGTTCCTACTCCATGATGGGTTATACAAATTAAGGTCAACTTATTAGGATGTTTGTTTGAGTAGTCAAACATGCTCTATTAGTAAGATATTACCTCAGATGATAGGGGAAATTGGATATCACACTACACTGAGAAAGTGATGGATGTAGTTGTTGTGAAATGGATAAGACATTTTCATAAAAATCTAATTAACATAGATCCAAATTACATGAGTATTTCTTATATTAGCCACACTTGGGACCATCTAGAAATGTGCAAAAATTATTAGATTAGAACAACCCACTTATTGTGGACATACTATTGATGCAGAGTAGCTTGAATTTCTATGTCAGAGTACAAAATATTGGGAGAAAGGGACCATAAAAACCCTACTTTTCATGTTTTTTTGTATTAACACTTAAGATACTCCCAAGAATGAGTATATTAATGAAATTCGATAGTATTATGAAACCTTATTAGTTTTAGGTTTTAGGATCTTACACTTAGGTATTCATGTCATTTTATCATTTCTTCCATGGTTTTTGAGTCTAAATTATTTTTTTGTCATGCCACATCAAAATGAGTCTTGTCTTATACATCACTCCATTGTTTGAGGAGACATTAAACCATTCATTTGACACCATACCTTTTCATTAGTCTTTTGAAAAATCTTTTTGTGTGTGTGTCACTTGATTGGAAAGGGTAACACTACGTTGCCAAATTCATTTAGAGTTTTTGTGCCTTTGAGTCTTGAAAAAACCATTGATTACATTTTTAAATAATGATAATATTATTACACTTCTCAAGTCATTTTCATAAACTTGTTTTCCTTGTGTCCAAGTTTCCAATTTTGAAACCAATCTATGTGTATGTTTTAGATGTAAACCTAGTATTGTTATGTCATTCAGTTTTGTCCAGCTTGTTATTTGTTTAAAGAATCCTAGTTTTCCTATGTTGAGTTTTTATTTCACCTTACCAAGTTCAAATCCAAACATGGATTGATTTATATCTATACCTTCTACAATTTTGGCCTAGACATCGATCTATCTCTTTTGGGTTGTATAACTTAGGTTAATTCTTCACCTAATATGAAAACTATAGTTTGTGTCTTTATTTAGGAGAAATAGCCTATCTCCATATTCTTTTTGTTTCATGCCTTATACCAATTGAAAAAAGTTCATGTTTAGAGTTTAATGCCTAGTATAATCCAAAGTGTTTCTTATTTGATAGATTAAATCTATCACCTTATTTTTGAAGTCTAGATTTTGTGCCTTGTTTTTTCAAAAGACCTAGCATATGTTTGTTTTGAGCCTAGATTTTATGATGCATTTGGACAAAATACCTATAAAATTTTGTTTTATTTATATTAGAATTATTTGGAACACTTTGTGCCTAGATTTTGGCATTCTAGTTTTAATTTATACACTTGACATTTTTCTGTAAGACATTTAAATTTAGATATCTAACATTAGATTGTTTTGTACCATGTTTTATCATAGACCTTTTTAGAGATACATCTCCATTTCTTTGACCAATTTAGATAAAGTTTAATTTTTTATCCTTTGGAGATTTATTTTAAGATTTTGTATGACTCTCAACCTTTTTGAAAAACATTCATCATTGATTTGAATATGTCTCACTATACTCATAGTGGAGCCATGTATAATCTAGGATATGGTAATGTGGTCTCACAAGAACACATTGTTCAAGACCCCTATGGTGATGATTTAGTTTTTGAGGTATATACTTATCCACCTTACAATACTCAATCTAGGGAACAAATCCAATATCCTTTATCTTACTATTTGGTCAACACGACTCTATATTTGAAACATGACCAAGAACAAACAATGTATTACCTAGCTAGCATACCTTTGATTGTAGACCAAGTCCAACAATAACCATACTATATTATGATTCCATCAGCCTATAATCCCTATTTATTTAATCATCACTTGCTTGAAAATAAGGATGAAGTTTCAATTAGAGATATAGAGGTAGAGGCCAAGTTTCAAGAATACTCCCCCCATGAAAACTTTCTTTGTCTAGTTAGAGTGAACTATAACATAACTTACAATAAAATTAATGATGAAGTATCTTATAAAATAAAATGTGATGAATATTACTCTACCATAACATGTGATAACTAACATTCTAAAACAATAGGCATAGTCTAATATGTCAATATAATAAAGATTGAACATTTTACTTCCTCAACAAATGTTAACCAATGCTCCACTTCATCAAGTAGTAATAAGTATACATCTTCAGTCATAGACCAGCATACCTTCACAAATGATGTCTAATCAACAATGTACATCTATTGGTCAATGACAAAAGTTGAACCATCAACACATGTCTACTTCATAATAGGGGTTAATATAACTAATAGGTTCTATTATTTTATAAGTTCCAATTAGGTAACAATTTCCTTTTATTTCAAACATACCCCAAACCCAATTATATGGCCTTGATTCACAACAAGTTCCCCTTAATCAGCCAAGTTTGACTAGTCAATAATAAGTCCCTAATCAATTACATCATGCATAGTACTTCACCTAAAGTCATATCCTTCTATCTTAGTCATAATTCACCCAAAATGGAGCCTACATACCAAACCCAAACCATAATATCACATCCCAATTCATGTATGCATATTCATATTCAATTCCCTAACCAAACTAACCTTCCATAACAAACCATGACTCCAATATACTCCAGTCAAAGTAATCCACTTTTGACTATCCCACCTTAGGCCAATATTAGATCTAGTTTCCTAGCACAAGAACTACAACAAATGAAGGATACAATTATTGCCATCCAAGCTACAAAATAGACCAAGAATTTTAAGTTGGATGATGTGTGTTCCTACCCATTCAACATGGAGTATCTACAAATACCATTTCCTCCAAGGTAAGAACCATTAAAGTTTGACAAATTCAAGGGTAAAGGATACCATAAGGCCATTTAATTGAATTATTTATTTATTTACATCTAGTTTCTTATAGTGGAATATACATCATACTTTTATTTACTTAGAGTCTCATAGGATAGGTCTTGGAAGGGTTCCTTAAATTGTTGAAGAACTCAGTATCTAATTTTGATGACCTTTTAGACAAGTTTGTGTAGAATTTCTCCTACAATATCAAACATGATTTTCATTTTTATATATAACACAAGCCAAACAAAAGTTTAGTGAAATTTTTAAAAGTTATCTAGAATGATGGAGAGCATTTTCTAGATGATTCACCCATACCTTACTAGACAAGCAACTAGACACTGTGTTTATCAAGAATTTGCATAGTGAGATAGCTTATCATCTGGAGCTTTAGTGTGAACATACTTTTGAGGAAATCATTGACAAATGTTTATTAATTAAATATACCTTATTAACAAATGGAATATCAAGATTACCTTATGAAATCATAACCAAAATCAAAACCACGACCATGTCTAAGCAGAAACATCACAACCAACCCAAGCCAATAATTATTAAAAAAACATAAAGTTCAATTTCAACAAGAATGTTTTTGGGAATGGAGTAACTAATTCATAACATGTCTAGAAGGTGCAAACACTATCTACTCAACCTACACTATAAATGCAAATTACTCTAAACTAACAACCTATTCAATAAGTGTAGCCTTTGTAGTAGCCTAGACCAACTCAACAAATGTAGTAAATTTTACCTTTTTAAACCCCTCCTTCAAGGTAAAATGGGCCTACTCATTGATATTTTAGAAACCTTAGATGGCATATTGAAGCTACATTTCACAAGATAGCCTTTGCTAGATTGATATGTTAGCCCATACCAAAGCACTATCCTGAGGGAATTCATTATCCAGATTTGTATACACAAAATGAATTTTGTGAATACCATTAGGTTAATGGACATAATCTACATATTTGTGTACAAATAAAGAACTTGATTTGAAATATGTTGGAAAGAGGGAAGATAAAATTGGATAATGGAGCTTATACATCTAATCATAACCTTAGCATCTATCAAAACCCATTTCCACAACATAAAAGTCATAACCAACATAAAAAACAAATTCTAGAATAGAAGCAATAATAATATCAATAGCCAAGACAATAATAACAATATCAGCAACAAAACAAACGTTAACCAAATGGATAAAACCAAGGTTATAACAATGCTAAAAACTAATAGACTTACCATGCAGTTTCACATGACTATAACAAATTTGTAGGACATATTATGGGAGGTCACATTTCTACCATCTCCATCAATCCAAGACCAAGTATTAACCAAACAAGACCATTGTTAATTAATCTAAACCAACCAACCAATGCCAATGATCCTTCCTTACCCTGGGACCGTATATAGGCATACTAAAAAAAATTGATTACTAATTTTAGACCTTATATTGATAACCCATCATTGACCCATTACTATATACAAGTACATTGGCAACCAAGATTTATCCTATCTATTACCCCTCCACCATCATTTTCTAGTAACAATGGTCTTGTAACTAATCCTAATTATGCAATCACAACTCAATAGTTGAATATTTCCATCCGAGGCCCACAACCATCTACTAATACACCCATCCAACCCACCATTCTAGATAATAACAAGCCATTTAACACTATAAACTAAAAGGTGTTCAGTATTGTGGAACAACTTTAGATGATGCCTACACAAATTTCCATTTTGGATTTGTTGTGTACATCAACCATCCATGAACATCTTGATAAATTTACTTGGCCAATCCCAAGTTCTTAGTGACATATCTCTATAAAAATTTCAATATTTAGTTGGACATCTATCCCCAAGCCAAAAAATAACCTTTGACCAAAGTGATATGTTATCCCTTGACCCTCTCATAATAATCCATTATACATCAAAGTTGTCATCATATGACACAAAGTGAAGCATGTCCTCATATATAATGGATTGAGCCTAAAATTATGTTTCTAAAGTTCATCAAACATCTCAGGTACACAAAAAATAATCTCCAACTTGAAAATATCACTATCAAATCCTATGACAATAAAAAGTGAGAAACACAAGGCACTATTAGCTTACCAATTATCATTGGGCCTTTAACCCATGATACATTATGCCTTGTGTTAGACCTCAATTTATCATATAATTCATTATTGGTTAGACCTTGGATACATGAGATTCATGTAATCCCTTCAATATTGTGCTAGTGTATCAAGTTCTCTCACATAGGTATGGAGGTCACTATTAATGAAGATTTATAGCCCTATGAACATTGTAAACATTTGGAGGCTAAGTATGAAATTTATAATTATCATTTTGGCTTGAATATGACTCCCAAAAAGGATAAGGGGAAATAAATTATTATTGATTTACTAGAGGCTAATTGTATTGACCTTGATACCCTTGATTCATCTTCCCATATTCCACTTCTTAAAATTTCCAATAATTTTACCATCATGGCTAATGTCCTAAGAGAATATTTGGCCCATGATACATTCCACATTTTCAAGCTTTCATAGAACCCCATGTCCTATGGAAGACCCAAAGCCAAACTATAGACATATAAAATTGGTGACTAGTGGATTTATACCTGACTTTATAGAAATTCTTACAAACCTCTAAAAATTTAGGCTAAAAATCTCTAAGAGTCTCAAATTTGGATTCATAACCATGAAAATAAATAAATTTGGCCCATAAATCAATTAAATTTAACAAATGAAAATTAAATAGATAAATAACTTGCACAAATGTGCAAATCCCTAACAGAGATTAATTAACTTTCAAATCAAATATTAATCCTAATTGGATTCATCAATGCACAAATAAATCAATTATCATAAAGGAAAATTCAATAAATATCCTAAAGAGCATCTTATAAGATAATCATAACCTTTTGTGAGTTTTCAAAATGAAAAATATCTCAAAACACACCTATTCATGCTAATCATGAGATTTTTGGCACCTTTCAACCCTAATGGGGTTAATTAAGCCAACCAAGGCTAATATTTAACCCATTCCAAGCCATTTTAAAGCCTATAAAATCAATCCTAGAGGTCTTCATTTGGATATCTTGGAACATAGTAGAGTTATAATGTTGGATTTAAATCATGAGTCAAATGCATAGTATTATAATTCCAAAACACATCAAGCCAAGCCAACCATTGTACTAAGAGGAGATGGAAAAATCCAATCACCATTGATGAATATCTCTTGAGAACAATATGATCAAGCCAATAAATAATCCCTTTGGAGAAATCAAGGATTTGGTAAGAAATTTGTATTTGTGTTTAGGTTGCCATTCCTTTCCATTTTTAGTTGTTTTTTAATTGGATTTTTGACCATGTTCCACCCATAATCTAGGCTTAGATATGTTATATTTGTTAGTGTGTTCATTTCATTATTTTTGTAACTAAAACCATACTAACTTCCTCTCTTAATTCAAATTATTGGATCATAGATGGCATACCCAGTGCAACCCAATGCATCCCACATAACAAGGAGATCATTATGTAGCTTTTAAATCTTTATTTAGATGCTTGAATCTCTCTAAAATTGATTTTATAGACTTGTTTTGGCTGAATTTAATTATTTTTTTTAATTCTTGGGTTTACACAATGACCACCAATGATTAGGTGAAACTTTTGACAATCAGGCCCTAATCATTGATGATTTTTCCAAATCGCTAATAATTTTATGTAACCACCAATGGTTAGGTTACAGAGGAGAAACTAACCTAAACCTTGCATTTATATTCTTTTTGTTATCACATTCATGGATTTATAAGTTTCAATATAACATAAATCTCATTTGTAGACTTAAGCTTGCATGTTTTCTTGATCTTTACACTAACCAAGTCTAATCTAATGCATTTTATCATTTTTGGTTTTGCCTTCAGGTCCACAAGTCTTCATCAATAGTCTTTATTAACTAACAATGATTCTACTTAACCTTTAGCATTTATATCTTAACCTTAGTGATGGATATCTTTTAATCATGGTGATGGTTACCTTGAAACCATCAATAGTTTTTTATGACCATCAATGGTCATTGTGTAAAATTAAATCCAAAACCCAAGAGCTCAAAAACAAGCATCATTTCCCAATAATCAAAATTAATTCAAAGCATGGGGTTACTCTATTATTTCTATAAGGACAAGGCATGAATTGATCACAAAGTTATATGTTTAAATGGTTTTTAACAATTAAATTTTGTGTTTAAAATGAATTATGCTAAATTTAAACATTTAGGATTAAGTGCTTAAAATGAACATGGTTATGTTTTTGCTTAGTTTGTTTTTTTGCAAGGTATTTTGAATTTATCAATATGCCAAGGGGCCATGAACCTATCCAATAAATTTCAATTGGTGTATAAAAATGAACCTAATCAAACTTGAACATGTTCTCAATCTTGCTCACATCATCTTTTGGGTGTCTAAATATAACTTAGTTCATTTTTTATGCCTTAGTTGCTTTTTCAAGTTTTTAAAAGTTTCAATCAATGCCAAGGGTCAAAAGTTCACAACACATTTAATTTTGGTGCCTTAAAATGAACATAACATCATTTCATTTCATGATTTTGAACTTTTTCATTTTCATGAAAATTATTTGTTTCACAAAAAGGATAGCACATGTATGCTCTTCCCCCATACCCTATAGAGGACTCATAGGATCAAAAGTGCCTTTCCATTGCATTTTAGTTCCTAGTTAAAGGCATAAAAGAAAGTTTCCTAGGCTTTCCCCAAGCTCACATAGTATTAGGTGATCTAAAAATAAACCTAAAGTCTTTGTACTTGTATTTTATTTTAATACATCTTGGCTTGTGAAGGGGGTGTCATTACCTCTCATGAGTTATTTAGGGAACCATTGACCTAGATATTAATCTCCCAATAGTGTTTCAACCCCTCTCCATGTGGGTGTACAAATTAGGATCAACCCACTATGATGGTGGTTTGAGTGGTTAAACCATCTCTGTTAGTGGTTGGTTAAGCTTGGGACATATGATCGATATGGATATCTCACTACAATGAGCAATTGATGGATGTACTAATTGTGTAAAGGACAAGATATTTTCATAAAAAATTGATAAACATAGACTCAATTGACATGTTACTTATCTTGTGTGCATATTTGAAAGTGTGTACATATGGGATCAATATAGATGGTTGAAAACTTGTAGGTTTTAATCAACTCCACTTTATCATATCTTGATAGGATGATATACTTAGTTGTATTTTGTAATTTTATTTCTTGGTGTGTTAAAAATAAAAATTATTGTTTAAACCATGTCATGAACTAGTCTTGTGCCCAACATCACTCCATTATTTTAGGAGGTGTTATGCCTTCCATTTGATACCTTTATTTAACTTAGAAAACTTATGTGTCAAAACATTATGATTATCACTTGATCAAATGGGAAATTTTATGATGACCAAATCATTTCAAATCTTTTTCTTTTAATGTCTTTGAAACATAACACTGTCACATCCTTTGGGAGTGCTAACATTGTTACACTACCAAAATTATTTCAAAAGACTTGTCTTGTCTTGTGTCCAAATTATCATTATTTAAACCAAACATTTGAGCCTTGTTAGATATTTATTTAGCATAGTCACACTATTCAAATTCACCTAGTTTGTTGTCATAAAACCCTTGTTTACCTTAGTTGGGTCTTTGATTAACTTTTTCAAAGTTTATATTCAAATATTGATTGCTTTTCATTTAGGCCTCGACACACAAGGGATGATACACATATATTTCTCTTTTGAGTTATGTATCTTAGGTTAATCCATTACTAAAATTTGGAAAATTTATTATTTATGCCTTTGTTTGATATAATTAGTCCATATTCAAAGTGCCTTTTATTTAATGTTTTCCACCAATCAGATCATGTTTATACCTATAATCAAGTTCCTAGTATTTGCCAAATAATTTTAAGTCTACTAGATTAATCATTATCATCATCCTTAGTTTCAATCCTAGCCTTTGATGCCATTTATCCAAAAGTCTGCACAAAATATTTGATCCTAGGGTTTGACTCTACATTTGGATAAAATACCTAGCAACATTTCCCTTTCCTAGTTTATAACTATTTGGAAACATTTAGACATTAGAGTTGGCATCTTATTTTTAGTTCATTTTGCTTGACCTTGTTTGTGTAAAACATTTAACATTAAACATTTGATGTTTTACAATTTTTACCAAATCTTTACATCAAAATTTTGGAGATTCATCTCCATCCTCAACCAATATAGATCTTATTTGAACCCTTTATCTTTTTAGACATAGTTTTTTAAATTTTATAGAACTCTAATCCATCTTGTTGTGAAACATAGTTTTTTAAATTTTATAGAACTCTAATCCATCTTGTTGTGAAACATTTGTCATTTGATTTAACCATGGATCACTACACACATAGTGAAACTATGTACAATATAGGATATGTAAATGTTATCACATTAGATGAATTTGTTTATAGCCTTTATAGAGATAAAAAAATTTAGGATATGGATTCATATCCACCATACAACACTCAAATAGGGGAACAAAGTCAGGATCCTTTGTCCAATTATTTAGTTAGCACACCTCCTTACATAGAGAAAGATCAAGAGTAGATAGCTCAATATTTTTTTAGTGTACCTATGGTGGTAGAAAATGTAAAACAAAAATCTTATTATGTAAAAATATCATTAAAATATGAGGAAGGGCATGACAACTTGAAAAATCTACCAAGATAGCCTTATAACATGTCTTATCAAAATAATTATTAGGCCTCTTATAGAAAACCTAATGTTATATTACCAATACCATATCAATATCCATATATGCTTGTCACACAAAGAGTCATTATAGAGGACCACTTCATTCAAATAAAAATAACATACTAGACATATCAAGACCTATCATGTAACTTTAATCATATGATCATGTCAAATGGGCCTCTTATTTATTTAACTCCTTTAATAGGAGTTTTAATAGAATTGAATGGTCAATAAAATTAGGGTTTATACCCATTTACATAAAACACTTCAGTTGAAAACATGTTCAATACCCTAGCTATCAAAGAAGTGTCTTTTGATTCTACACAAAATAATAAGGAAAATGTAGTTGATAATATGTAAGTAGCATCCAATATGAACCAAAGTGATGTTAGCACATAAAAATATAGTCAAAAAAAAATGTGCCTTTACCTATAACCATTAGTAGTTCACAGACTTAAGGAGTAGGAGTTTCTACTTTTCAACCTCAACCAACTACCTCTAATCCTCAACTAGTTGCTTCTTCTGACACCTAACAATAAGGATTAAGTAAGCTAATACCCAGTACCATACCACAATAGAAGGTGATGAATATTAGTCCTCCCCAATAGGTGACAAGTAATATTCCAAAATAGTAGGCACCATCCAATCAACCCATGAAATAAATGAAAAACATCTTTCCACCTCAATAGGGGGCATCCAATATTCCACTTTGCTAGGTAGTAATAAACATACCTATTTCATCATAGGCTAACATGCTAATCCAAAACCAAATGGCGTATAATCAAAAACATATAAAAATTGGTCAGTGATAGATGTTGAATCTCCAACATGCATCCACTTCCCAATTGGGATTTTTGCAATAAACAATTTCCAATTTTCCTCAAGTAATTACTAGGCAACAATTACCTTTCATGCCAAACATGCCACAATTTTAGAGATAGGGTCTTGGTTCACAAGTTACCCCTCAATAGAAAGATTCAATTAGTCAGTAGCATGTCCCTATTAAAACTTAGTAAGCATACTAAGGTAGTATATCACCATCCCAACCTAAATATTCCCAACTAGAATATCACACTATAGTACATGTAATTTCAAAAATTATACCCTAATCTACATATGCATATTCTTGGTTCATTTCCTATCCAAACAAACATATTCCAACAAATACCTCCATTATACCTTGTTTGAATTATTGCACATGTGACCACCCAACCATCACCTTAGGCTAATGTTCCCATGAGTTTCCTTGAACAAGAGCTACAATAAATTAAGGATGTAATCGCCACCATCTAAACTAGGAAATAGGTCAAAACGTTCAAGTTGGATGATGTGTGTTCTTACCCTTTCAACATGGAGTACTTGTAGATACCATTTTCTATAGGGTATGAACAACCAAATTTTGACAAATACAATGGGAAAGGTGACCCCAAAACACATATGACATAATTCTTTGTCTCATGCCAACCAGTGACCTATAGTGATGTATAATTGTTTTTATTTCAAAGTAGTCTAGTTGGACAAGCCTTGGAATGGTTCTTGAAGTTATGAAATAATTAAGTTTCTAATTTCAATGATCTTTCAAAAAAAAATTATGCAACACTTCTCTTATAATATCGAGCATGATATTTCATTATTAGACTTGACACAAGCAAAACATAAACCAAGTGAAAGCTTCACTAGCTATCTATAGTGATGGAGATCCCTTGTAAGCTATTTTACCCATAGTTTACTAGACAAACAACTAGACACTGTGTTTACCAAAAATATACATAATGATATATCTTAATATTTGGATTTATAGTATGCACATATGTTTAAATAAATCATTGACATAGGTTTAGTAATCAAAATATCCCTTATTAATAAAGGGATCATTAAAACATAGTTAAATGAGAACAATATCTAGAATCAAAACTAAAATAGTATCCAAAATCGTCATACAATCTAAGGACAAGCATCACAACCAACCCAAGATAATAATAATGATAAACACAAGGAATTAAATCACAACAATAATGTTCTAGTAATGGATTTATAGAGTCATGACATGTTTAAATGGTTTAATCACCATCTACTCAGACTACGATGCCTTTATAGTTTACTCCTAATGAATAACCTTTTCAACAGTCATAGCACACACATCAAGTGAAAGAACCTCAACCAACACAATAAATGTAACAAATGTAGTAACCAATGACTTTTCAAAACCCTCCTCCTTCAAGGTTAAATTTACCTACTCATCCTACTTTTACTGACCTTGGAGAGCCCATACAATTAGTCTTTCAAAATCTCATAATAGCTAAGTTGATTATATGGCTTATTCCAAAAGAGGAATTTTGAGAAGGTTCTGACATGCCAGACTTGTATAGGCTAGAATAATTCTATGATTTTCATAGGGTCAATGACCATAATTTGTAGCATTGTGTGTAAATTAGACATGTAATTTAGAATATGTTGGAAAATGGAGAGATCACATTGGATCATGGATCTTCCATCTTTAATTAGATCCTTGGAATTTATTATAATCCTTTTCCCCAACATAACAACCAACAACAACAATAACAACCAATGCAACATTAATAACAGTAGTATCAACACCCAAGTCCAAACCAATAGACTCAATAGAATAAACAATAAAATGAATAACATCAAAATAATGGATAAAACTAAGGTTAGAATGGTATGAATAACCAACATACCTCCCATGCAATTGCACATGACTACAACACAGTTGTAGGACATATTACAAGAGGTCATGTTACAACCATTTCCATTAATCCTAGACCAAGTATCAATTAGGAAAGACCATTGATAATCATACCAAATCAACCAAACTATTCTAGTAATCCTTCCTTAACTTCAAACCACACATAAGTGAACTAACAAGTAAGGATTCCCATGTTATGACTTTATACTGATAACTTCTCATTATCCTATGACCATGCACAAGTATAATAGCAATCAAGACTTATCCTATTTATCACCACCTACAACATCATTTATTAGAAACAATGGTCTTGTATCTAATCTTTAGTGTGAAATCACAACTTGATAGCCAAGGATTACCATACTAGACCCATAACCATCTACCACTTCACCCATCATCCAACTAGCCATTCTACCTCAAAATAAGCCATTTACCAATGTCCTAGAAAAGATGTTTGACATTGTGGAATAATTACAAAAGATGCTAGTACTAATCTCCATTTTAGATTTGTTTCATACATATACTATCCATAAAAATATATTGATAGAGTTCCTGTGTCAATCCATAGTTCCAAATTACATATCCCCTAAAAAATTTCAAGATTTGGTTTGACACCTAGCTCCACCCCAAAAAGTAAAATTCAACCACAGTTATATGTCATTCCTTGGCTCACTACATAATAATCCATTATTTATCAAAGTCTACATAAAGAGGTACAAAGTGAAATGTGTCCTCATAGACAATGGATTAGGTCTGAATATAGTGTCTCTAAAGCTAATAAAAATTCTTGGGTACACCTCAATAGATCTTAAAGAAGAAATAATCACCATTAAAGCCTATAGTAATGAAGAGAAATAATCACAAGGCATCATGTCATTAATAGTTATCATTGGATCCTTGACCCATGATACACTTTGCCATATTCTAGGTCTTGATTTATTAAACAATATGATTTTGGGTAGACCTTGGTTACATGAGATTCAGGTAGACCCATTGACACTAAACCAATATATTAAATTATCCCATTTAGCGATGGAGGTTAATATTCTAAGATATTTGCATCTATATAAACATTGTAAATATCAAGAGGCTAAGTTTAAGATCTATAATTACTATTTTGGCATGAATCCAATCATCAATTAAGACAAAGGGAAAGCTATACTTATTGATTTACTATAGGCCAACTACATTTACCCTGATACTTTTGAATCACTTTCCCATGTACCACCTCCTGAAATGTCTAATCACTATACCATCTTAGATAATGGCTTAGGAGAATACCTGACCTATGACACCTTTTGCATTGCAAAAATTTCATAGAACTCAAAGTCCTTTGGAAGACCAAAATCCAAACCACTCTACATGGAATGGAAATGAAAGGGCAAAGTCTATTTTCATAATCCAACACCCATAAAATTCATACTATCCTCTAGCAAAGGAAAGGATCCTCTTGAAGGTGATGAATCATGGTTATACAATGACAAATTGGCCTATTGTTATAAGAATGTAAATTGTCCAATTCTTTATATAATCATGGATAACCAAGACTATGAAAGAGGAGGTCTTGGGCCAAATCAACAAGGAATACTTGAGCCAATTTTTATGACTAAGTACAAAGGAACCTATAGACTTGGATATAAACCACCTGAGAGTGACCCCACATATCTTATTCAAGTTTCATCATGAACGAGTAGTGATGACAATGCCAAAAATGAAGCAGAGTCTGATTATAGCCAATTAAATGACTTAGCCTAAACCAACCTATTTTAAAATCATGCCTTTTTTACCCTTTAACCATTCATTCATCTTAATTCACTACCATTATATTATCCCCAACTGATAAACTAGGGCCAATAAGAATCTAATGTGTCTATTGATGAATTTTAGAATGACAAAGCTTTATGGGTTTTTTTAGGCCATAGGGGCAATGTTCTATTGGGAGATCATAAATCAAGGTTATCAATCAAATTGTATCCTAAACCCTATTTTGGAGAGGAGGTGAACACCCTTAGCCAAAATCAAATCAATAAAACATTGAGGTCACAAAGTGAAAACATCTCTAAGGTGCTTTATGACCAGGGAAAAAGTAAATATTAAGGCCAGTCTAGTGGTGAAGACCTATTTCAGGTGCCACTAGATGGGGATGTTCATCCTTCTTAAAATTTAGACAAAGAACCTAGCAATGATAAACTTATCTATAGGTCCAAGTTTATCCTTGAAGAGGAACATGTTTTTTAACAAATCATTTAGGATACCAATGCTAACAAACTTGTTTACGGATATGAATTTAGTCTTGAAGAATAACAAGCATTTGATCACATCATTTAGGAGTTTCTAATAATTTTTTTACATATCCATCCCTCCCATTAAGGATTCTAAGTCATCATTTTTAGTCAAACTTGATGAATAAGTCCTAATAGAGGACTCTGACATAGCTAAAAAGTTTACATTTTTCCCCACTATTCTTGAAAATGGTTCAACCCTTCTAGTGGAAGACACATCAGAGGTTAACATAGGGTCTCTAGATGACCCAAAATGGATTAATTTAGGCACATCCCTCACTGATGATGAATGTGAAGTCCTTATATCCCTATTGAGGGAATTTATAGATATATCTACATGGGCATATTATAACATTCCTGGTTTGGACCCTACCTTGCTTGTTCATCACCTTCTGGTACATCCTGATTCCAAACAAGTGAAGAAAAAGCTATAAAAAATGCATCTTCATATTATTGTATTAGTAAAGAAAGAGTTAGATAATTTCTTAGAAGTGAGGTGAATTAGACCAATAGACTACTCTGAATAGTTTTCTAATGTAGTAGTTATCAATAAAATCCTAGAAGGAATCAGAATATGTACAAATTTTAGGGACATTAACAAATCTTTCCCCAAAGATGACTTTCCATTGCCAAACATTGACATGATTATCGACTTCATCATGGGCTATGAGATTCTTTCACTAATGGATGGTTTCTTAGGGTAAAATCATATCAGAATCACACTAGAACACCAACCCAAGATAACATTCACCACTCTGTAGGGAAATTTTTATTATTAAGTTATGCCATTTGGTCTTAAGAATTCAAGGGCCACTTATCAAACAACCATGATAGTCATATTTCATGATATGATGCATGACATTATCAAAGACTATATTGATGATATACTAGGTAAATCAATGACTAGGGTTGATCATCCAAAAAAATTGAGGAGGATATTTGAGTGACTACATGAATACAAATTTAGGCACAACTCTAAAAAATGTGTTTTTGGCATCACATTACGCCAATTATTTGGATTCATCATGTCTCATAGGGGAATTAAAGTTGATCCTACCAAGGTATGAGCCATAATAGAGATCACATCATTGATCAATTTGAAAAAGCTCCGTAATTTGTAGGGTAAGATCTAATCCATCATATGTTTCATATCTCAATTAGTTGATAAGTGCCATCTATTTCCACACCTAATAAAAAAATGTGTGATATTTTTTTTGGGATTAAAATTGTCAAAAATCTTTTTAATAACAAAAGGACTATCTAGAAAATCTACCAGTTCTATTGTATCCAACACTAAGAAAACCATTATTGTTATATTTATCAGCTACTGACAATGCCCTAGGGGCACTTCTTTCTCAACATGATGACAATAGAAAAGAGCATGTAGTGTACTATCTAAGTTGTACACTAGTCTCATATTAACATAACTATACACCCATCAAAAAATATTGTCTAGCTATGGTCGTCATAGCTCAAAAACTACAACATTACATGTTGAACAATAAAACCATGGTCATTTCAAAAGTATATCTACTCAAGTATATACTATCTAAAATAGCTTTATAAGGCCATATGTCCAAATGTATCATTATTTTTAGTGAGTTTGAGATAGAATATGTGAACCAAAAATCATCAAGGGGTAAGTTCTTATAGATTAGCTTACTAAAACACCCATTTCAGACATAGAACCACTCACATTTCAATTTTCCAATGAATCCATAATGACCATCTTTGAAACACCTCTTGAGGAGCATCCTTGGAAGCTATATTTTTATGGATCATTTATTGCACATGGATTGGGGGTAGGACTTTTATTTATAACACCACAGGGGGATTTAATCCCTAAGTCATTCAAAATCAACATTCTTTGTAGCAATAACATGGATGAATATGAAGCACTTATAGTAGGTTTTTGATAGGGAATATAATGGAACATATGCCATATAAATTTTATGGTAATTCATAGTTAATCATCAATCAGGTTACAGGCTAAAGATGACAAACTAGTTCCCTAAAAGGCCATGGTCAGCACTCTAAAGTAGTAAATTATCAATATATAGTTTGAACATATACCAAGGGTAAGAAATAAAACAATTGATGTAATGTCTACCATTTTTTCACTCATGTGAACCTTCAACTGTCAAAATGATTTGTGATATTGTTGGTTCTATCTCTACTTAGTATTCTAACCTATATACCTATTTACATTACCATGCTCTAATACCTAACTTATCCTAAAAATAAACTATATCTTTCATCCAAAATTCCAAACATCATACCTTACTTAGGCCAAACCTATGCTGCCGTAATTTTGATGGAACTCTTCTTCATTATTTACCTTCGATAAAATCTATACTAACATTATGGGAAGTTCATGAAGAGATATGTAAAACCCACACTATAAGGGTAGTCTTATCCAAAAATCTCTCATGTATTGGTTATTATTGGCAAAGAATGGATGCAGATGCAACTACATATGTGAAAAGATGCAATAAATGTCAACGTCACACTAAGTTGATTCATACCCCAGTCAAGACTCTTAAACCAATGTTGACACCATGTAAATTTGTTCTATGGCACCTCAACCTCATTGGGAAGATAAAACCCACCTCATCAGATAGACATAAACACATCCTCACTACCATAGAATATTTCACTAAGTGGTTTGAATCTATACCCCTCACTTATGTGACTGGAAAGCAAATTTCCAAATTCATCTTCAACCATCTCATCTACCACTATGGTATCCCTTTAAACATTATATACGATAATTGAGGATCATTTAAGAAAAAAGATTCAAATATATATGTGTGAATATAATATCACACAACATTTATCCATGACATATTACCCTCAAGGTAATGGCCAAACCCAAGTATCAAATAAAACCATTGTCAACATCATGAAAAATATTATCAATGATGCCAATCATGATTGGAACCTTCAGATATTTTAAGCTCTTTGAGAATACCATACCAATCAATGCACTCTAATAGGATACAATACATACTTGATTATGGCATTGAATCCTTTCTTACCATTGAGTTTGAGTTACCATCATTACACATCTCTTTTAAGCATGTCTTAGATGATGATGACTATCGAGTAGCTTTCCAACAAGATATAGAGTTACTTGATGAAAAAATGCATGGATGTAGTGAAAAACCTACAATCATATCATAATTGACTCTATGGCCAATATAATCAGCATGTGAAACATAAAAAATTCAAACTTGGTAACCTTGTCCTTAAAGAAAACCAAAACAATACCATGACTGAAAAGAAACATAAAGGAAAATTAAAACCCAACTACATTGGTCATTTAATCATTGCTGCAAACTATGGTATATGAGCATACAAGATTGCCACATCAAATAGGGATGAACTTGATGAGCCTATGAACATTATACACCTCAAGTAGTACTATAATTGAGTGACACAATGTATTGACTATGAGAACTATTTTTAGTTGTACCAAGTTATCAATATTATTTATACCATACCATTCTACCATCCTATCATCCTACCATCCTACTATATTATCATTATCCTATCACTTGTCCATCCTACCATTCTATTCTATCAACCAAATCATATTTTGATCCATCCTATCCTAACCTGTTTGGCCTTGGTTCATCTAATAGTTCCACATTCAACATGAAGAATTAGATCACTTTTAGCAGTTATTTCAAGCATTCCAAATAGAGGTAATATTTTGGAGTAGTAAGATAAAAGTTTTCATAGTTTCATCTTTATTTTTTGTTCCTTTCATATCATGTTTGTTTATGTGAGCCTGATTATATCACCTGCTAGGGAAAATTAGTGTTTCTCTAATATTTTTAATAACTATAACCACCTATGGGAAAAATAGGGTCAACATTTTTTTTATTTTTCCTTGACATATTAACCAGACATTCCTATGTCATAACATGCCATCATATGAACTGTGCCTCTTTTGTTTGAATTGGGTGCTACACTAGTTAGATTTTTCCACTATAAGGTGGAACTACTATGAAATAAAGCAATTTTATGACTATGTGGGTCATGTTTGATTCATGTTAAAATCAAGCTAGTCCCCCTTGCCATCATGCTCTCACTATTTTATGAGCATCCTTTTGATTTAGCCATGCTCTCACCATTTTGTGAGCTTAGACCGTTTAGTGTGTCATCATTATAAATCAAGTTAAGACACATAGAAAAAAACATTTGGAAATCATTTAGAAAAACCAAAAACATTAACCACTTCTTTGCCTTAAGGATTCTGGGAACCCTTACTAAGTCACAAAAAATCACCTTTTCCTTAGTTTCCCCATCCTTTTTGGACATATCCCATGTACTTGCCATTTTTCAAGACTATTCCTATTATTCTATAGCATCCATAATGTTTGTTTTTTCGTTAGTTATCATTTTTCTTTCCATTTTCCTAGGAGAAATACATTCAGTCTAAATTTTTGATGGATATATCATCCATGGAACTATGTAGGCAATGTCCACTTGCCTAGTGCATATGGAGATAGCTCAACCACCCCATTCCTATTCTTCTATCACATCCATCATGTTTGTTTTTCATCAATTATCATGTTATAAAACTAAATTTGGCCTAATATTATGTTGGATATATCATCTATATATATATATATATATATATATATATATATATATATATATATATATATATATATATATATATATATAGGTAGAATCCACTTGCCTAGCACATATGGAGACAACTCAACCACCCCTTCCTATTATTATATTTCCCCATCATGCTTGTTTATTAATTTGAATCTATACCACTCACTTATGTGATTGAAAAGTAGATTTACAAATTCACCTTCAACCATCTCATCTGTCACTATGGTATCCCTTCTAAAATTATATATGATAATGGAGGATCATTTAAGAACAAGGATGTTGAACATCTATGTGCTAAATACAACATCATAGAATATTTCTCCATGACATATTATCCTCAAGGTAATGGGCAAGCCCAAGCATCAAATAAAACCATTATGAACATCCTAAAAAAGATTATCAATAATGTCAGTCATGATTATCACCTTCAAATATTATGAGCCCTATGGGCATACCATACCAATAATCACACCCCAAAAAGAGTCACTCCATACTCACTTGTTTATAGAACTAAAGCCATTATTACCATTGAGGTTGAGTTACCATTATTACACATCTCTTTCAAGCTTGTCCTAGATGATGATGACTATCAAGAAGCTTACCTACAAGATTTGGAGTTACTTGATGAGAAATGCATAGATCTAATGAAGAACCTATAGTAATATCAAAATTGACTCCATGGAAAATATAATAGACATGTGAAACAATGATAATTTAAACTTGGTGATCTTGTCCTTAAAGAAAGCCAAAAGAATGCCATGATTGAAAATAAACATAAAGACAAGTGCAATCCCAGCTAGTTTGGTCCTTTCATCATTGTTGTAGACTATGGCATAGGAGCATATAGGATCACCACACCAGATGGGGAAAATTTTGATGAGCCTATGAACATTATACACCTCAAGTGGTATTATGCTTGAGTGACACTATGTATTGTCTAGGAAGACTATTTCAAGTTATACCAAGTTATCAATAGTATTTGCACCATACCATTCTACCATGATATCATCCTACCAGCGTATCACTATCCTATCACTTATTGATCCTATCATTCCATTCTATCAACCAAATCATGTTTTGATCCATCTTATCCTAGCCTATTTGACATTGGTTCATCTATTGGTTTCACATTCAACATGAATAATCAAATCAATTTCAAAAGTTGTTTGAAGACTTTTAAATAGAGGCAATATTTTGAAGTAGTAAGATATAAGTTTTGGTAGTTTCATCCTTAATTTCTTGTTCCATTTTTATCATGTTTGTTTATGTGAGCCTGATTATATCAATTGTTAAGAAAAATTAGTGTTTCACTAGCTTGCTACTAATTATAACCACTTATAGGTAAATTAGTATCATTGATCTGATTAGTTGTATCCTAGTTATAACTACCTATGGCCAAACTAGGGTTGACATTTTTTTATTGTCCCTAGACATACCAACTAGACATTCATATGTTGTACTGTGCCATCATACCAATTATGCCTATTTTATTTGAATTGGATGCTACACTAGTTAGATTCCTCCACTGTAAGGTGGAACTAATATTAACTAAGGCCATTTTGGGACTATGTGGGTTATGTTTGATTCATGTTAAGGTCAACCCAGTCCCCCTTGCCATCATGTTCTCATCATTTTTTGAGAGACCTTTCAGGTTAGCCATGCTCTCACCATTTTGTGATATTAGATAGTTTAGTGTCTTGTCATTCTCAATCGAGTTAAAACACCTATAAAATTCCAAAAAAATTTAAAAATCATTTATAAAAACTAAAAATATTAACCACTTCTTTACATTAAGGATTATATGAACCCTTACTAAGTCACAATAAATCACTTATTCCTTAGTTTCCCCATCCTTTTTGGCCTTATCCCATGCACTTGCCATTTTGAAATACTATTCATATTATTCTATAACATCCATCATGTTTGTTTTCCCATTATTTATCTTTTTTCTTCCCATTTTCATAGGAGAAATACATTCGGCCTGAAGTTTTTTTGGATATATCATATATGGAACTATGTAGGCAATTTCCACTTTCTTAGTGCATATGGAGATAGCTCAGCCACCCCTTTCCTATTCTTCTATCATATCCATCATGTTTTTTTCATCAATTATCATCTTCTTCCCATTTCATGGGAGAACTACATTTGGCATAAAGTTTTGTTGGATGTATCATCCATATAATTATGTAGGTAGCTTACACTTGCCTAGTGCATATGGAGATAGATTAGCCACCCCTTGCTATTATTATATTCCCCCATCATGTTTGTTTGTTAAGTTGTCACCTATTGTTTAGGGGAAATGTTCACCATCTTGTTCATTATGTCATTTTGTTTGTACTAACATTGTGACTAACTGTTGGTTTTTTATTTTTTTGTTTATGTGCTTATTTGTTTTCTTTAAGTATTATTTCATTAATTCAAATTTATGTGCATTCATTGGGTGATTCCTTGTGAATTTATTCTTGAATCCATCCATACTCATACATAAACATTATCATCATGGTTTTTTATCATTGGTGTATTATTTTCTTTTGAGTATTGGATCGAGAGTCAATCCTTATGCATATTTTGGCCAAGTAATCATGGTGTTCTATTTTGTTACCTACCATTAAATTATATAATAAAAATTAAATTTGAGAGGTATACACAACAATTTAAATATCAACATATCCTCAACACCCACACTAGTAGCAATCATAATCATATCCCAAATAGAGTAATTAAATAATTAAAGCCTTTCAACCTTTGTTAGTTTAGGCAAGAATATCCCTATTAGTAGGTTGTAAAAATTCATATTTATCCTATGTATCAAGTTGTCATCATGTTTTCAATAATCAACCAATTAATCATGTTTTCCATAATCAGGGAGCAATGATTATAACTGCCTATGGATAAATCACTGTACACCATCCCACCTACATTCTTAATGATTTTGACCAACTTTGGTCAAATCACTATGTTATCACCAATTCTAATCATTTACTCTTTCTTATGCCCACTTGGAGCATGTTGTTATCCTATTTGTCTATCCTCACTAGGGTAACTCCATCTTCTCAATGATTATAACCACCTTTTGGTAAATCATTGTGTTATCATAATATGTTTTTGATATGAGGGTTAAAAATCTTATAACTACCTTTGGGAAAACAATTGTACACCATCCCACCTTATTTCTCAATTATTTTGACTAACTTTAGCCAAATCATTATGTTCTCATCCCATCATCTTCATTTTTTTGGTCTCCTCATCTCATTTCTTTCTTTTGATAGACCATTTGCTGACTACTTTCTCCAACTCCTCCCTCAAGGTGGTAGCTACAATCCATTCATCATCATTGAAATCATAAGCACAATAAGACCATTTTATTCTTTGAAAAGACATTACTATGTTTACAGTTTATACACCTTCCAAAAAAGGGGCAAATTATAGACATCTAAATTTGTCCACCAGTGGGTTTACACCCAAATTTAGATAAATTCTTACCAACCTCTAAAAATGTATCCTAAGAATATCTAAGATTCTAAAATTTGGCTTCATAACAATGCAAATAAATCAAGTTGTCCCATAAATCAATTAAATTGAAAGAATACATATTGAATAAATAAAAACTTACACAAATGTTCAAATCCCTAATAAAGATTAATTAACTTTCAATTCAAATCTAAATCCTAATTGAATTCATTTATGAGAAAATAAATCAATTATCAAAAAGGTAAGTTAAATAAATATCCTAAATAGCATCTTAGAAGATAATCATAACATTTTGTGAGTTGTCCACATGCAAAATATCACAAAACACACATATTCATGTTTATCACGAGATTTTGGACACCTTTCAACCATACTAGGGTTAACTAATCCAAAAAAGGTTAAGATTTATCCCATTATAAGTCATTTCAAAGCCTATAAAAGCAAGCCTAGAGCTCTTCATTTACATATATTGGAACATAATAGAGTTATAATGTTAGATTTGATCTATAAGTCAAATGCATAGTGTTATAATACAAAAATCAATCCAAACCACATCAAGCCAAGCCAACCATGAAGTTAAGAGGTGATAAATATATCCAAGCCCCATTGATGAAGATTTCTTGAGCACAATTTGAGCAAGCCAATGTAAAATCATTTTAGATCAATCAATGATTTGGTAAGGAATTCGTATTTGTGTTTAAGTTGTCATTCCTTTCCATTTTTATTTGTGTTTTCAATTGCTTTATTCGCCATGCTCCCCTCCATGATCTAGGCCTAGAGATGTCATATTTTTTAGTGTTTTGATTTCATTTTTTGGAACTAACACCATACTAACCTCCTCTCTTGAGTCAAATTATTAGATCACACAAACAAACTTGTATGGAATGGAAAAAGAAGGGCAAAACCAAAATGTATAGTCTAGCTCCTATTATTTTTATACACATCTAAAATTGACCACCAATGGATTTTTACCTGACTTTAGAACAAATTTTACCAAATTTTTAATATCTAACCTAATAATCTCTAAAAGTCTCAAATTTGGCTTCATAACATGTTCAATTCACCTAAAAATCATATTAAATAAATCAAATACACACATTGAATTAAATAAACATCTCAAACCTTTCACAAATGTTCAAATTTTGAAAAGACATTAATTAACATGCAAATCTTAATCAAATCCTAATTGAATTCATCTATGAGAAATTAAATAAATTATCAAAAAGGGAAATCTAAAAATCAATGAATATCCTAGGTTTCCATCATTAGCTTTTGTGAGTTGTCATTTTTGAAAAATATCCCACCTATGTTTATTCCATCCTAATCATGACCATTTGACACCTTTTAACCCTATTGGGGTTAGGTAATCCAACTAAGGTTAGGATTTAACCCATTCTAAGTCATTTCAAAGCTTATAAAATCAAGCCTAGAGCTCTTCATTTAGAGATCTTGGAACATAGTAGAGTTATAATGTAGGATTTGATATATGAAGCAAATGCATAGTGTTATAATGCCAAAATTGAGACAAGCCAAGCCACTTTAAGAAAACATCAATCCAAATCATAAAACAAATATGGTCCTCAGAGGAGATGAAAATAGTCAAGCTCAATTGATGAAGACCTTTTGAGAACAATCGAATCAAGCCAATGAAGAGATCTCGTGGAGTAATCAAGGAAGGTAAGGAAAGTTATCATTTCTTTGCATTTTAGTTATGTTTTCAATTGGTTTATTCACCGAGGTCCCCTTATGATCTAGGCATGGAGTTTTTAATCTTTGTTAGTGTGTTTTTTTTGTTTTGTTTTAATTTTGAGATTAACACTCTATCTAACCTCCCCTCTGTCATCAAATTCCTAGCATCACAAATGGCACACCCAGTGGGACCTAATGCATCCCACATACCAAGGACATCAATATGTAGTTTTGAAATCTTAATTTGGATGCTTTAATCTCTCTAAAATTGATTTTATAACCTTGTTTGGCCAGATTTCTTTTTTTATATTTCTCAGATATACATAGAGACCATTCATAGTCAGATTAACCATCGATGGTTAGGCCCTAACCACCAATGGTTTTGCATAACTAGAACTGATTCTGTGAGAATACCAATAGATCAATTTCACGTTTAAAATATGTTTAAATCTTTCATTTTAATTATCTCTATCATTTTTTATTAGGTTTTCTTAGTTTTGAAGCCTTTTAAATCATTAGACTTAAGTTTACCTTGTAATTTTTCTTGATATTTGAACTAACCAGGACTAACCTAACATGTTTGCCTTTTATTATTTTACCTTTGGGTTCACAGGTATAACCAATCATCTTTATTAATCAAGAATGATTTTGATTGATTGGGGGTGGTTACCTATTAACCAACCATCACATTTCCCTTGAAACTATCGATGGTCATATGTGATCATCCATGGTCACTATGTGAAATTAAATCAAAAATCTGAGAGCTAAAATTCAAGCATCATTTTCCCAACCAAGAAAGTGCTTAAAAGTTGGTCATTATAATCTAACATTTCTAGGATGAAGGATTGATTTGAATACCTAATTTTCTTATTTTGACTAACCATTTTTTTGGGGGGAATTTTAAAAGGAATTAGTCAAAACCTTCACATTTACATTTTGGACTAAAATAAAAATGTTATGTCTAATAAACATTTTCAAATTTGGTGCCTACATGTTTAAATTTTGAAAATATCAAATTGGTGCTTTAAAAATGAACTTAGGATACATCTTGAACATTTGGACTTTGGGTTTAAAACAAACTAGATAGTCTTGATTAATTTGGTCTTTTATGAAAATATACTTTCAATTTTTTTCACTTAAGCCAAGGGGATAGTAAATAATAATGTCACATTTTATTCAATGTTTATAAATCAAACATCACTCGCAAATTGTTTTCAAACTATTTGTTGATTGTTTGTTTCAAAAAAAGGATAGTGCATGTATACTCTACCCCCATCCCCTATAGGGAACTTATGGGATAAAAAGAACCTTTACATTGCATTGTAGTGCCTTATCCAAGGCATAAAGAGAAATATACGTAGGGTCTCACCAAGCTCAAATAGTATTAAGTGATTTAAAAGCAACCCTAAAGTCTTTCTACTCATCTTTTATTTTCATGCATCTTGGCTTGTGAAGGGGGTGTCATTACCTCCCATAAGTTCTTTAGGGAAGCATTGACCTGGTGATTCATCTCCTGATAGTGTTTCAACCCCTTTCTTTGGGGGTATATAAATTGGGATCAACCCACTAGGATGGTGGTTTGAGAAGTTAAACCATCTTCGTTAGTGGTAGGTCAAGCTTGGGATGTATGATCAATCAAGACATCAAACTACACTGAGCAATTGGTAGATGTAGTGGTTGTGAAAATACATAGTTGTATTTTGTCATTTATTCTTTATTACTTGGTGTGTTAGAGATAAAACTTGTGTTTTTTAAACCACATCATGAACAAGTCTTGTGTCTAACACTACTCCATTGTTTGAAGAGGCATTATACTATCTATTTGACACCTTGATTTAACTTTGAAAATTTTTTTGTCAAAACATTGAGTATATCACTTAATTAAAATGGGTAACATTATGTTGCTCAAATAATTTCAAGTCTTATGCCTTAGAAGTATTTAAACATAACATTGTCACATCTTCTAGGAGTGATAATTCCATTACACTACCCAATTTTTAAAAAAATACTTGTCTTGTCTTGTGTCTCAATTATGATTATTTAAAAACCAATCATTTGAGAATTGTTGGGTCTTTGTTTAAGTATAGTCACATCATTCAAATTTTCATAGCTTGTTGTCATCAAACCCTAGTTTACCTTAGTTGAGTCTTTTATTAAAGTTTACAAGTTTAGATTCAAACATTGATTGATTTTGATTTAGGCCTCAACACGTGGGGGTTGATACATAGATCTTTCTCTTTTAGGTAGCATAACTTAGGTTAATTGATTAATCAAATTTTCAAACTTTCTTGTTTATTCTTTTGTTTGATAACATCAGTCCATCTTCAAAGTTCCCTTTGTTTTGTGTTTTGTACCAACCAAATCATGTTTATGTCTAGAATCAAGTTCCTCTTTGCCAAACTACTTGAATTTTCTTAGATTAATCAGCATGATCCTTTGTTTCAAGCCTAGATTTTGATATTGTGTTTGGTCAAAAGTTCTAAGACAACTTGTTTGAGCCTACATTTTGACTCCACATTTGCAAAAAAGACCTAGTGACTCTTTTCCCTTTCCTAGTTTAGACCTATTTGGAACACATTTGGTCATTATAGATTGGCATCTTGTTTTTAGGTCATTTTAATTTACCTTATTTGTGTAAAATATTTAACATTAGAGATTTGATGCTATACTATTTTTACCAAATCTTTGCATAGAAGTTTTGGAGATTCAACTCTACCCTTAATCAAGTTCGATAGAGTTTGGACCCTTTATCTTTTCAAATATAGATTATTAGAGTTTTTAGAACTCTAATCCATGTTTTTGTGAAAAAATTGAGATAGATTTGATCATGGCTCACTATACACATAATGGAACTATGTACAATCTAGGATAGAAAAATGTTAGCATGTAAGATGAATTTGTTATAGACCCTTATGGATATGATGGTGTTTTGTAGATGAATTCCTATCCACCATACAACACTAAAATAGGGGAATATATTCAAGATCAATTGGCCAATTATTTGGTTAGTATGCTTCCATACATAGAACAAGATCAAGAATAGATGATTGAATATTTGGATATTACACCTAAAGTTACAAAAAATGATCAATAGTAACCTCATTATGGTACAATGCCATCAAACTATGAGGTAGGGAATGATAATTTGCCAAATCTATCAATAGTGCCTTATAACATGTCTTATCAAAATAATGATCATGCCTCTTCTAGTAGCCCTAATGCCATAGTACCAGTACCATATCAAGATCCTCATATGATTGTCACACAAAGAGGTCTAATATAGTACCACTTCATTTAAATGAAAACATCATACTAGACATATCAAGATGTAGAGTGTAATTTTAACAATGTGACCATGTCAAATAATCCTCTTATTAATTTACCTCCTTTAATAGGAGTTTTAATGGAATTGAATGGTTAATAAAATTAGGGTTTAGACCTATTCACATAAAGCACTTTGGTCAAAAACATGTTAAATACCCCAACTATTAAGGAAGTGTCTTTTGCTTCTATGCAGAATAGTGAGCAAAATATATTAGACAATATACAAGCAACATCCAATCCAAACAAAAGTGGTGTTAATGGATAAAAAAATAAACAAAAACCAAATATACCTTTAACTAATACCATTAGTGTTTCATAAACTTAGGGAGTAGGAGTTTATAGATCCCAACCTTAGCCAACTACCACTAATCCTCAACCAACTGCTTCTTCATGTACTTAAACAACAAGATTAAGTAGTCAGCCAATGATTGGTGCCACACCATAATAAAATGTGATAAATATTATTCTACCCCAATAGGTGATGAGTAATATTCCATAATAGCAATCATAGTCTAGTGTACCCATGAAATAGAGGAAAAACATATTGCCACCTTAATAGGGGGAAACCAATGTTCCACTTTGCCAAGTAGAAATGATCATACCTCTTCAGTCATAGACTAACATGACAATTCAAAACCAAATGATGTAGAACCAAAAATGTACTAGTCAATGACAAATTGCAAATATACAACATGAATCCACTTCCTAACCAAGATTCATGAAATAAAGTTCCAACATTCCTCATGTACCCACTAGGCAACAAATGTCTTGTGTGTAGAACATACCATAATTTTAGAGACAGGGTCTTAGTTCATAATTTACCTCTCAATAGTAAATTTTGATTATTTAGTAGCATATCCATATTCAACCTCAACAATCATAGTACATCCATATACCACCATCAAAACCATATTATTCCTAACAGCATGCCTACATACCTAATCCAAACTAGAATATTTCATAACCATAAGTGAAATTTCAATAATTTCACCCTAATCCATGCATGTGTATTCCTATTCTATTTCCTAGCCAATCTAACATTCCCTATCAAATACCTTCATCATACCTCAATCAAATTAATCCACTAATGACCACTCAAGCATCACCTCAGGTCAATGTTCCTACAACTTTCCTCAAATAAGAGTTACAATAAATAAAGGATGTAATTACCACCATCTAAGCTAGGAAACAAGTCAAAAGGTTTAAGTTGGATGACATGTGTTCTTACCCTTTCAACATGGAGTACTTGTAGATACCATTTTCTCAAGGGAATGAGCCACCAATTTTTGACAAATGCAAGGGTAAATTTGACCCCAAGGCACATATGATAGAATTATTTATCATGTGCCAACCAATGGCCTATTGTGACATATACTTGTTGTTTTTTCTAAGAAGTTTAGTTGGACAAGCTTTGGAGTGTTTCTTGAAGTTATCAAAGAATTTAGTATCTTATTTTGACAATATTTTAGACAAGTTCATATAACACTTCTATTATAATCTCAAACACAAGATTTCATTAGTAGACTTGATACAAGCAAAAGAGAAATAGGAGAAATCTTTGCAAGATATCTATAGTGATGAAGAGCCATTACAAGCCAATTTACCCATATTATACTAGATAAGAACTAGCCACTATGTTTACCCAAAACCTACATAGTGAGATATATTACTATCTAAATTTTTAGTGTGTGTATACATTCAGAGAAATCATTAACAAAGGTTTAGTGATAAAATAAGCCCTTATTAATAAAGGGATAATTAAACTAACCTCATTAAATGAAAATAATGGCTAGAATAAAAACTAGAATAGTGGCCAAACTCAACATATATTCTAAGCACAATCATTAAAACTGACATAGGCCAATAAAAATGATAGACCTAAGAAATTCAATTACAATAAAACATTATTCAAAACATCTAATATGTCTCTATGAAGTTGGATATGAACTATTATTAATGTCTCATCTATCTTTAATGAAAATTGGGAAAATACTTCTCATCTAATATCCTCAACCAAAAAGATAGGAATGTTGGACAAATCATCTGATGAAGTATATCAGGCAAGGGATTCTCAGAATAATGCATGAGAGTGGACTCTATGGGATATGTAGGAATCACTATTAAGGAAGGATCCATAGGTGAGGGGTTCATATGTGGAGAAGGATCCACATGTGAGGGAAGGTCCATGGGTGAAGGATTAATATGTAGAGGAATATAAGGTGATGAAGGGACCATAAGAGGGGATGGAACCACCAGAGATGGAACAAATAGAGAAGAAGTGGGAGCCTACTTATGGGAATGACCTATGGGAAGAATGGTAGAAGGTTCAAGAATAAATATAACATTATCTTTAACGTGTTACTAAAGGATTTGGAACAATCAGTGTGATGGGTGCCATATTGGTGCAAAGACAATACACCTCTCCATACTTAGGAATATATTCAGGTAATACCATTGAGGGAGGTATGGATTTTTTTAAATATTGATGGGTAGAAGGATGTAAAGTATCAATATATTATTGTAGCTTGTGACAATGTGTGGATGAATGATTATCTATGCCATGAAAGCAATAGATATGCCTGTGAGTAAGTTTTATAGAGGTAATCACAGGAGGAGGCGTAACAAGAATGGAAGGAGCTTGATAAAAATCATTGGCCCATTTTTTGGAAAATGGAGCTAGCTAATGTAAAGGAAGTAAACCATCACCAAGATAAGGTGATGGTGGGGAAATAATAGAACTGGGCTCAATAGTAAGATAAATTGGATCAAAAGTAGGAATAAGCTTAGCAATAGTGGGAGCAAAAATAAGCTCAACAATATCAGAATTAGGAATAGGCTTCAATATAGTAGGAGTAGGAATGGACTTTGATGTGGGCTCTATTGAGGGAGGGGTGGGGTCTACATAAGTTTGAATAAGGGTCACACACATATCATGGATAAGTAAGCTATAGGGGTTAAGGTACCTAATAAAGTGGTAAGTACCAATCATAACATGATCCATGAGCATACTCCTATGAGTTCCTTTAGAAATTGGAGGTGTCAGTACCATCTCTACCCTAAAATAAAGAGGAAAAATAATAAAATTAGGAACAAGATAGGATGGAATGCGAGAAGAAGAACTAAAAGACAAATAAAAAGGAATGATAATGGATAATCTTAGCATCATGGGCTTGAATAAGACCACCTAAAAATGCATCATCTAAGGTGTAACCATCATTATAGTCAGGTGTGTGAAGATTAATGATGTAGGTAGGGATGAATTTATCATCTGATGAAGTGTGATGAATAGAATGTTGAGTATTAGTCAAAGCAATGAGAATATCATCACAAGGTGGCTTGTGAGAATGAGGCTACAAAGAAGTAGGAATCTAAGAGATGAGATGAGGGAAGAGATTGAAATTTTTAGTCTTTAGGTTAATCTTATCAAGCTCATTGTCATCAAAATCTAAGAGGTTATGAGGAATATTCCCAATGAACTCAGGATTCTTGTTATAACCTCAAGTAGCATTGATGATAAATTTTAATCATTGAGACTCAATGGAATGGAACACTGGGCAAAGGTTCAAGAGTAGGAATCTTGAAGACACCATAGTCTTGGAATTGTTTCAAATTCCAAGGGTTAGTATCACTATGAATCTTATAGATGGCTCCATTGTGAGAGAATTTAATTCATTAGTAGGTAGAAGAAATAAATGCTCTCATATAATGAGTCCATGACCTACCAAGAAAGATGTTATAAGATAGAGTAAAGTTAAATATCATCACCTTTACATGAATAATGATAGGTGGGATGATAATAGGAAGCCACACACAACCTAAAGGAGGCATTTTCCTATGATCATATCCTTGGCATGTGTTATGTGTGGATTTGAGATTACAATCAAAATATCCAAGGGTTTTGATAAAATAAACATAGGTAACACAAGTTTTAGAACCCTCATCAATAAAGGCATGCTTGACTTGGATATCACCAATTTGAATACTAATTAGTAGAGGAGGATCATCTACATGAAGAAAAATCTCATCAAGAATCATAGAATTGATGGGAAATTTGAAGGAAAAATAATTGTCCATTATATCTTCAACATGGATGGACATCTCTTCACATTATTATAATATGTTATCTTTAGATCAAGATAAATTTTCTTTGTGTCCTACTAGAGGAGGATGAGGGATGTTCATTTTGAATAAAATTTATATAATAATTTTTTGATGATGCGGAGAAGTCCTCATAATCTCAATGAATGGAATTTGAGATGGGAAATTAGTGAGTTCCATGATGGGATCCCACTCATTATAACCCATAAGAAGGTTTTTATAAATAGGTGCATAGTGATTAATATGGTCCTCATAATGAGGAGCTAAAGTGCATTAGAATTTTTGTTGATAAGAAGGAGAAGGTTTAGAACAAATTTAGAAATTATGTTGAGAAGATGAAGTAGTTGGTTCATATGTAGGTTGAGAGTTGGTAAAGGAAGTGTTGATAGAATATTTATTATCTATAGTGTTAGGTAAATAAGATGGAGGGAGAACAAAAATATAATGGAAAGCATTAAATGGAGGAGTTAGAAGTGGTTCATTAAAGGTTATAAGGTCATCTTACCCCAACTCATTTAAGTGAGTTGGATAAGAATCCTAGAAACACAAAATGTGTGAGACAATAGATGAGTGTAGATAGGTTAAGGATCAATAAAAGCAACCACCCTTCACATATTAGTCATATTAACCACATTCTCTTTAGAAGTGAGTTAAATAATACTTTATACATTATTGGTGAAAGGGGTAGGCTTGTCTTGGGTATCTTGATTAGGTTGATGATTTGGAAGAGGGTCTTTATAGATAGCCAAATGAGCACTAGCTTGATTCAAGGCTTGAAATTTAGTATGTATTTCATGAAGCTACCTACATTATACCCCAATTAGATTGAAACTAAATTATGAAGCTACCTACATGTCTCATGAGAATGACCCCAACTAGAGTGAAACTAACAAAACTTGTTGGGATCATACCAAGATTTCATAAGATGAGTAGGGTCAAGTGTTCATGGTAGAGGCCTAGGTAGATGCTTAATTATTTCAACTAAAGATAAAGGTTTGTGAACATTGATAGTATTAGGTGAAGATAAATGAGGATTGGTATATTTTTGATAATGGGGAGTTAGTTTTGAATATTGGTTAGGAACAACAACTTGAATAGTGTTAATGGTGTCATAAAAGTATGTGACACCATCATTGGTATCTTTATAATTTTTGTTCTTGAGTAAGATGTGATGACTTGTAAAAGTTTGGGGTGGCTTGAATTGATGCATATATAAATATTGACATTTAGCTTGGTAAATACCCTCCTCTAAAGTATATGGAGAGAGAGTGTATACCTAGTATTTCAACTTGGGAAAAAGAGAATTAGTAAACAGATGGAAAAGGTTATCATCAGCGATGTTATGTTCACATTTATTGGATAATTTTTTCCATGTTTTAAAAAAATCTTGTCCAATTTCATTTTCAAGTTGTTTACAATTTATAAAGTGGGCCAAATTGTTTTTAGGAAGATCACTAGTTTGGAACTCTTGGACTAAAGCATTTACTAAATATTCCAAACTAGTAATAGAATGAGTTTTAAGTTGGTTATACCAATCTAAAGCATCACTTGTGAGGGTTTTAGATAAGATCTTGGTGGTGGAAAAGGTGTTCAATTTGACCCAATATTTATAGCGATTTCCAATTTTTTTGAGATGAAGAGTAGGATCAGTTGACCCATTGTAATAAATTGTAGGGGTGATACCTCCTCTATCAATATTAGAAATTTGAGTGGTAAGAGGCTAATTTTGAAGATGCTTAATGGTTTTGTTTACCAAAGGAAGTTTAGGGATGATATTTCCATGGGAATCTTAAAGAAGAGATGGAGGAACATTTTTATTATGTATGACCCAAGATGTTGGTTGAGGATGAATTTAAAGATGGAGAAGGTGATTTTGCATTCTCATCATTTGATTTGTATTATGAGCTTGAAAAGTATTCATTTTATTAAGTGTTTGTAACAAAATTTGGTGGGTTTGATTGGCATTATTAGAATTATTTGAATTATTAGATTTGGTACTATTGGTGTTGGTAGGAGCTTGAGAAGAACTATTAGAATGTGAGACACTAGTGGAAAATTTTGCTTGTGTGGAAAAAGATGAACTAGTGAAGGGATGAGAAGAGGAAGCACTAGAAGCATGATTACCTTGAGTATAAAATGATGCACTAATGAAAGGATTAATAATATTGGGTCTTAAGATAGGCCCACTAGATGTAGAACCTTCCATGTTAGTAGAGATACAAGGCATGGAGGTAGAAGAAGTCAAAGAATAAGAGGTCATGGTATGAGAAGGGGTCATAATAGAAGGAAGAGGTTGAGAATAAAATAATTTATTACCCCCAAATCCATGTGGTAATGTGGGATATTATGAATGGGTCTCTTCAAATTGACCACTAATCATGAGATGGTAAATGGTAGAAGGATATTTTCCTTTATGTTGAGTAACTTTAGAGATAAAGAAGAGCATTCTAGGGGTATACTCTAATTTAGGTTGATCTTAAAGGGAGAAAAGGGGATTACGTTTCAAAGAGGTATGAGGAGGGCTCACATAGTTAAATGTGAAAGTGGCTATATGAACATTACTCTCATCTAGGACAGGAGCCCTACCCTGCTTATGGGAGACCCTAATAGGGTTGGTAAAACTCATCATGTCTATTAAATTCAACTCGGTATTATCTTCAAACAAAAATTTCATGATGAAGGAGAATGACTAAACAAGGTAAGAAAGATGCAAAAATATGGAAATAAAAAGTGACATCAAACTAGATAGAGTTGACTAGGTCAACATAGTATAGAAAATAGGGCCTAAAAACTATACATAGTCTATTGGGTTGACCTAGCATAGTAGGTATAAGTTGAAAAAGTGTATAGAGTCAATTGGGTTGACCTAACATAGAAAATAGGGAAAAATAGATAGTTTTTAAGAGACTATTTTGACAAAAATGACTATGGACTAAGACAAGAAAAAATTTACAAGTACTTAGGAGAGAAAGAAATGAAAGGAAACACAAAATCAATTGAATCAATGAAATTGATCCAATAGAGGCACATAGCATAAAACCTTACACCAACATTGGCTAATGCAAGTTTTTAAAATACAACATATAATTGAGTAAAGAGTAAGCAATCAACTCTTTAAAGTTAAATCTAACTAAGTGGTTAACCTGAATGTTCTTAGATTATTAGAGTATAGTTTCAGATGTGATAGGAAGTTGGCTATAAGCAAGGAACTAGAAATCAATATAATGATAGTTTGAAGATGTTTCGGCTAAAAGGGATCTATATTGGTAATGGTACAAGCTTGGTATTGGGTCTTACCCCTTAACTTCACAGACCACAGTGATAAAGATGTCGATTACTTATCCAAAATATACCATTAACCATGTGTTTATACTTGGCCAGAAAACCAAGTTGGGTTCCTTCTTGGTGATGAAATCCAAGTATGTAGGCCTTGGGTAGATAATTATTATAATGTTTTTTAAGATTCTTTGATTTGGTAGTGTGTGCCTAAAATATAAAATAGTGAAACTAAATGGTATATTGAAAATCACCTAATTAAACTATGTGATTTATTTTAAGCATGCAAGCAACAAGAAATGAAAGTGTGAGCTAATTACTAGCATATAAGAGTCAATTCCAATTTTAAAACATAGTATAGTGTCGATTTAGTTGATATTATATGTAGAGAATAAAGAACAGGGTTGATAGGGTCATTTTTGTATTACAAAAGCAAAAATTATGAAAGTAAACTACATTGATAGAGTCGACCTAGCTTTCTAGACTGTACATAGAATATAGAACTACATAGATAGGGTTGACTTAGTTGACTTTATAGAGGCAATTTTAAATACTATAAACTATGAAAAATAGAACTATAATAAATGCTATAAATGATAAAGAAGGATAGAAAGAAACCTTGGTGAGTTGCAGGATGTAGAGAAGAATGAGATTATTATTGAAGAACCCTAATTTTCAATTGCATATTCTATTAACTATGTTGATTGGGTTGACCAAGATTTAAAGAAACCTATTGCTAATAGCCTGAAAATGTATAGGGTTGACTGGGTCGACCTAGTATGCTTAGTTTGATGCCTAGAAATGTACAAGGTCGACTATGTCGACCTAGTATGTTAAACTAGAATTCTAGAAAACCTGCACAAATAGAATAGTCATTTTGATGTGACTATGTGTTAAATATATGCATAAAAGTTAGTTTTGTGTTGATATAATTGACCTAACATTGCAAATATATGAAAAATAAAATGATGAAATAAGGGAAGAAAAACTTGCAAGGGTTAGATTCACATCAAGATCACCAGAATGTATGCAATCAAAAATGTATCATGTCTATAAATCAATTCCAACTTAGAGAAGATAGATCATACCATACACTTCTGATTGGGGATACATTTGTTAAGTTTGAACATGACCAATATGGGAATCTGCTAGACTTGATTAGGGCATCTCTTACCATAATACACTATTCTAGAGAGGGTTCTAAATCTTTTAGTCTAACATAATCATGTAATAACCCTAAGGGGGTCCTGAGTTTTGATATTTCACCTAAACTAATAACAAGTAAATTAAATCTAATCTAGTGCTCACCAAAGCTTATAACACAAAGTGGGGGTTAGAAAAAATAAAACTAAACATGCATAGAATACATATACTCACATTAATCCATATGGAATCCTAATGCATGGAAGAGAAGTACAAATGCATATCTATCTACTCTTACAAAATAGAAACAAAGTTATGAATACTTACCTTTGAAGACAAACCCACTGAGAATTAATCTCTCCCTTAGCTAAGGTGCTTTGTAAGAGTTTGTTGTGGTATGTAAGGATAATTAAGACAAATTAGTTATAGGCTACACAACCTATCAATGCATCTAAAATACTTCTCCACAAGACAAGATTTTTATATCCAAATAAAGTATGGAACCCTAAGCTTTGTTTCTCAAGTGGAATGGTCAATAAGCAGATGTTCATTTGCTCTTACTTCTTATTCTTCTCATAATAAATGATGGAAATGAGCTTGTATATATAGGTATATTTGACCCTTAACCCTTCAAAAAATCCTTGTCAATAGGGTCGACCTAGCATAATTTTGGATAATTATTCACTAGGTCATGAGCTAGGTTAGCCAAAGGCCAAACTAATTCCTAAGTGAAAATTACCTAAAACTGTACAGGGTCAACCTAGTTGACTTAGCACAGTCGAGTGATAAAAGGGATTATGGTGAGGAAAATAAGGATAAAATATAGCAAATGACTAAAAATGGTACTTTTATGCCTATTTTTCACATCACCTCAATTATTTTAAACTAATACTTTTCTGCCATAGAGATGACTCAGTCATAAAGTTTAAAACTATGTTAGGGACCTAGTTAATTAGTAGTATATTTAGATGCATATTTTCAATTACTTGAGTTGATGATGATTGGTTTATGATTCATATTTATATTTTTAAATGGTTTCAAAAATCATAAATAGATGAATGAATAAAATATGCATATGTATTTATCACTGATGAATATTTGTGATTAGTTATTTTATTTTCAATTGATTATTGATTAGTATAGCATTTTCAATTTGAAATAGGGACACTTTATATGGATTATCAAAATTGAAAGAATTATATGATTCTCATGATGAATTCAGATATTTGCATTGATCTTCAACTGAGTGTGGGTTTATCATAACAATTGTTAGATCATATTTTAGTTTTGATAGTTGCGTAGTTTGTGGTGATTAATTTCATATTTTTATGTCAATATGCAACCTGGTTTAATTTAGATGGAAATATATATTGACTAATAATAATGGTTTTTATATTAATTCATTTTCAATTAAAAATATATAAGTAGACTTCGGTTTGAGAAAGCAATTCATATTATGTTTTATCAAATCAAATCCATCATTTGATTTTTCATGAACTTCATTTGAAAATTCAATTACGATCTTTATGTCGATTTATCAAAATAATTGATGGATAAATTTCATACAATGATCAGTTGTAAATATGGTTAAAATTTTTGAAATGTTGACATGATTAAACTTAGTTTTATATTTGGATAAATTATTTCCTAAGGTTATCAAATAGTCTTAAAGGTTCTAAGTGGTTAATCCTAATTCCTTTATTTGGCTTAGGTTCCTAATTAAAATATTATCTATCCTAAGTTATAAAGTAATATGAATAAATTTTTTGAGGATCCTAATGGTCTCGAGACTTATTATTTTCAAATATTAATGTCTATGTTTCCAGGCATAAAATTTCAAAGGGCATAAATTGTGACTTTGAATGATGATGTATTTGAGTTGAGTTGGAAATCTATTTGGTGAGTTTCATGGCATGCTAAGCTAGAAAGATGAGTTAATTCAAAGCATAATAGAGGCTTTAATATCTTGGTAAAATATATTTAGTGGTTTGAGGGACTTTAATGTTAAAGGTACATGCCTTGATTGATGGAGATTAGTTGTTGGTTTAGTAATGGATTTGGTTGTCACTAAATTTGATAACACTGCTACGTAGGTTGGAAAATTGCTAAAGTACCATACTCAATTTGACAAACCAATCTAAAGATTGCACATAGGCATGGTAGTTAATTTTAAATCTTGGGATTACAAATAGTTTTGTTTTCTTGGTTTTGTTCATTCTTTGAAGCTCTTATGTGGAATCGTTACTCTGTCAATTTAGATTTTGGAGTTACAGATAGGATTTGTGAATGGAAAGGTTACAAAGGAGCACATACAAGTATGATAATATCAATCTTAATGAGTTTTGAATAATTTTATGATTTGTTTCAAACATTTTTTGATTATATGAAAGAGATATTATTTTTAGTTTGTATGCTTCAATAAAAGATCTGCATGTATGTTTTAGAAAGTTAGGAGAGCTTGCAGTTTTTGTGGTTGCCATTTTTTGCATGAGATATCAATACAAATGAGCTTTAGTTTTTTATAAATCCATTTATCCTTAGATGATGAGATAAATAATATATGGGTTACCAGTTTGATTTGAGCTTGGTTTTCTTGAAATATTGAGACTTTTGAACATGCATATTGGTCTAGGTTTCTGTGAATAATATACTCAGTCATATGTTTCAAATATATTTATAGTTCAAAAGGTTTCATTAGGGTTTTTAGTTTTGTAATAATAATTTTTTTTTTTATTGCATGAATATTTTGAAAGGGTTTTTGAAATGTTTTATGTTTGTCATGTCATAAGAAGTTGTTTCAGAAGCTATTCAAACATGCAAATAAAAACGTCCAGACATATTTTGTGTATATTCTGATGTTTTAAAAATTGAGTTTCATGCATCCTTAAATAATTTTAAAATTAATTTATGCATGGTTAAGTTATGGAAATATAGTAAGTTGAAATTTGAAAATAATGGAAATTATTTTCTAGATTTGTACCTCAATTTTGGGTTTTGATGGTTTTTGTTATATTGTAATGATTGTGATTCTTAGTATTTTGAACCAAAGGTTTCGTGTGCTTAGGTTTTTATGTAAAATTTAACTTTGTTCATTGGTTTTATGAGTGTTAGGAAAGCTTCTAATGGTTACTAGTTTGTCATGAAGAATTTGTTTAGAAATTTTTTCATATAAGACATTCTGGGTTTTCTTGTAGAATTTAGATTTGAATATGTTGAAATTATTCATGGCTTTGAGAGGATATAATAATTTTTTTCATTATAATTATTTTATAATGTTTTTTATGTGAAGGGTTCCTATAGAAATTTATCTTAAAAGGATACATGCAGAAACTATAAATGGTTTTTGTGGTATTCTGGTTATATTTCATATTTTGTAATGTTTTTGAAGTTATTAAAGTTTGATATTGGAATTGGATTTCTCATGAAAATATGAGTATGTTATTTCAATTAAGACTATGACTAACATAATGAAATATTGTGCCATCTATGTTTTTCTAGGATACTTCAAAACCATAAATATTTAAAATAATAAGAGATGTTTATAGTTGCAAGAAAACTATAATATTGACTTGGAAAGATAATTTTTGTTCAAATTTCATATTTTGATGATTTAGTCTCTTATTTTATTCTAAATAAGTTATATGCAAATTTTATTTTGATAAAGATATGTGTGTGAGATCATATTCATAGTGAAAACATAATTCAAAGGAATATATTAAAATATTATGAAAATAAGATTATGAGTATATAATTTGATTTTTAAGTTAGTTTTTGATGTGATCAAAATCAAATATTTCATTGAGATTTTAAGATGTTGGAACAATTAGTTTTGTTGTAGTCAATAGATAGTTCACATATTTTTATTGATAAGTGACTATGTGTTTGATATATAGTTTATTTTCATGTTAGATATTTACATGTTGATTTTTTAGTCATAAATAATTAGTTTTTTAATATATTTCAAATGAATAGGATGTTAGTCTGGGATCAAGTAAAAGTAATGATAACAAAGGTTGGGGTTAGAATTCAGACAATGTGACTCAATAAAACTCAAATAGACAATTCACAAGGGGATGTTTTAGAGCTAGGAGATTTGGCCCTAGGTATGTTAGTAGGGGTGTTAGTATTTCAATCCACTTTGATTATTTTGACCCTAAGCTCTATAATGTATTGAATAATTTGCCTTCTAATCTTGCAAACCCTAAGGGTAATAGAGGACTTTAGGGCCATAGATTTGGTGTTAGGTCTCAATCCCATAGTAGTTCCTCTCACCATTATATAATAATCCACATCACTTTTCAGTTTAGTCACCTACCCTAGAAAAAATTCATCATGTTAGTGAGCCACAGTAGGTTAATGAAGCCACTCAGCTAGACATTGAAGTAGCCCATGCCAAAAACTTTGTTAATCTTGCCCTACCTTTTGTTACTAATGAACCATCACCATCTCAGAGAGAATCTATTTTAGGATGTAGAAAATTAAGTTTGAAGGATCCTATTTTAGGTTGTAGGAAAAATAGTCTTAAAATTCATCCAACCACTTTGGATAAATGGTCAGATAGTCAGAATGATATAGACACTCCAGTTGAGTTCAATATTCTTAAACAAATTAAGCTGAAGGTAGATGATCCCACAAATAATTTAGGAATGAATATGGTTCACCTTCTAGCAATTGAGATGGAATATAATGAGTGTGTCAATGAATAGGGGAAGCCAGTGATTGAAGTTCATTTTGATTCTAATGATTATTGGATGTCAACAAGCTAAACTTTCATTTCAAAGTTAAACTTTTAAGTTATTAGAACTTAATTACTTTTAGACTTGATACTTTTATTTCAAATTTTTATATTTTGGTTGGATATGTTGAATGTACAGTAGATATTAATTTTTTGATATATATATATATATATATATATATATATATTCCTAAGTAATTTTTGGAAATATGCATTATGGTTTTAATATAAATAAGAGTTTCATTTGACTTTGATTTATATATTTATTTATTGAAATATTTATTTCTATTTTATTATTAACTGACTAAGATTCCCCACCCATTAGGAAGTGCCTGGTCTATATTTAAATACTTGATCCATTAAGACTTTTAAGTCTTAATTAAACCTTAACTACTAACTGTCTATATAAATTGATTTTTAAAAGTTAGTTAAGTTAAACTAGTAACTAAGGTTAGTTACAACTTATTTTCCAGCCAAATTTGAAGTATAAAATAAGATCAAGGATTCATTTGAAGGAGGAATAACAACATAGGTAGTGAAGACTTATACATTGTGAAATCTCTCTCTCTTCTATACAACTTTGATACAGCATGACTTTTGTAGATAGACCCAATGGTACTTTCTCTAATAGTTGAGTAAATTGTTTAGGCAACATAGGTATATCTAGTATTATATTATCATTTATAACAAATTATCTAAAATTTGTCAAGTTTAACATCTTTTGATGATTGATCCTTACAATCCTATGTACATAATCCAAGTATTCAACCTGAATAATTATGTAAATTTCATTGCTTTCACCATTTCATTGATTTATTTAATTGTAAAAGTTATCTCTCGAGATATTTTGTAAAGAAAGATGTTGGTTTCTCAAATCAAATTGATCTATTTTGCTAAGACAACTCTCTATATTAAGACTCACATGTTTTATCTATATTTTAATTTATATTAACTTTGATTTTAACTTTGTTTAATATGATTTAAATTAATTTGTAATTAATTTAAGTTTTTATCTTTTAGTTTTAATATGTTTACTCGGCTTTTTTTTCCAAAGAAAAAATCATAACTTTATTCATTGGAAAAAGCTACATCATGAAGATACAAATGGCAAAGTCAATAAGGAAACTGAAACAAATGAAACATAGATCCCAAAACACCACTCTAATGAGAGCAAAAGAAGTGGGAACCCAAAAGGGAAAAAATCAAAAACAAATAAAAGAACACAATAAAAAATAACAAACACCTCCGTTCATCAATGAATGCAATGAGGGATAAAGAGATCAAAGAAAGAACAAACCCACTAATCAATAAATGAAGAAAACCCTAATATAAATTCATGAGCATAAGCATCGAATCAAAGGATAAAGAGCCCCAAGAATTTCTATCCTCCCAAGCCACACAAGGGCACCACACCAAATCAATAATGAAGTAATAAATATTGTTGTATCCACACCAAAGCCTACAAAAACTATCCACAACACACCTAATTCATTTGCATCATCACCAGGGGAAACAAAAAAAACATCATTATCATAATGTATTGCTCCAAAACATCCCAATAGAGGACCCAATCTAAAATCCATATAGGAGAAACAACTATATATCATAAAAATTGCCAAAGGTTGGGGGCTGTGTGATTCCATCCTTAATCACCATCTTCACCCACTGTCATATTTCCAAAATGAGAACTTCTTTGGACAAACAGTCTACCAATGAATTTTATTCTCAATAAATATGTTTGTATAAAACATGGTGAAAACCATAGATAGTATATTAATCTAATCAAAGAGTGGAGATAAGAGAAGGTTATCCATGTTACAAACCTTAAACATCTAATTTATGACCACCTGTGAGTCCCCCATGACTTATAATCTGGTGACATTGTAGTCCTAAGCAGTCTTTAGAAGTAACTTAAAGGTATATAATTCATCAAAATTATTAGTGTCCCTCCCTAAACCTACCTTGAACTGATAAGAAATATTTTTATTGATCAATAGGACACCACTAGCTCCACCAAGGGTTGGATTACCTTGGTTAGCCCATAGAAGTATCCCCAAGGTATGGAATAATCAATCACCACCAGAGATAATTGTCTGGGGACCTTGATTTTCTTAACTTTCTTCAAAATTTCAAAGACATTTCTAATTTGAATAGCTATTTGGAAAGGAGGTAAAAAGGTATTTTTGAAGATATCAGCATTCCTAAGCAACCATATCCCCCATAATGCAATAAAGGGTAAATCTCTAAATCTCTTTAGATGCATGTGAGAAATCTAGTTTTGTAAACAAGAAATAAGATAAGCTCCATGCTAGCCTCCAAAATCCTAAATAGGACACCCAAGTCATCCCAAATAGTGTGAGTATAGGAACAATCAATAAAAAGATGATTAATAGTTTTTGAGTCAGCTTTACACAAAGTGCATCTTCTCAGTCCCTATCAACCTCTTCTCAATAAGATATCCCAGGTTAATATTTTTTCATTAAGAGCCAACCAAATGAATGTTCTATATAAAGAATTTTTGACCTTCTATATAGATTTTTACACCAAAGTTGATTGATGGGGCCATCAGAAAAGACCAAGGCTTTGTATCCCAATTTTGTCATGAACTCCCCCTTATGAGGATTTTTAATCTAGACCAGCTCATCCTCAACCCCAACTCTGATCTAAACATGATTATGAACCAAAATACCAACATAATCATCCCAATAAGCACTATCTCTACCCACTAGCCCCACTTGATGAGCTTTAAGCCATCCTTGATGCCATAAAGAGGAAGTAGTAAGAACAACTACATGAGATAAGGTATCAAAACTAGCATCTTGTAGCTATATAATAATGTTATCTAGAAGCTTTTGGGCATTTCTACTCCCCACCCAAGGTTTTGTGCCAATCCTAACTTACCCGCCATTGTTTATTTTCCAAACCATCTAGTTACCAACCAAAAGGAAAGCTAAAACTAAAGCCTTCCATATGTTAGAGACATTAATGATATATTTCATGGGATTTCTAATCCATTCCACTAAGGAGAGACGCTCCATATATTTCTACACAATAACTTTTTTCCATGGACTATCTTGAGAAATGATTCTCCAAAGACTCCTAGCCATAAGAGCTTTGCCAAAAATATGAATATTCTTTAACCCCCCACCCCTTCTTCTAGCTTGACAATACAATCCCATTTAGCTAAAGCAATGCCCACTTTGTGCTTTTTTCTAATCTAGAGAAATTTAAAATAATGCTTCCTAATTTTTCTAAGACCTTAATCAAAATATGAGCTAAACCATGCCAGTAGATAGGGATGGCTTCTAACACATAATTCAAGAGAGTCAATCTCCCCCTAAGGAGAGCCACCTATTGCACCACAAGTTGACAAACTTATCAACCTTATCCACCAACCACTCCCAACCCTATTTCCCATCAGCATTTGGCTTTTGAACAAAACCTAGATATTTAAAACTAGCTTGGAAATCAATCTTGGTGTAGGAGAGTATAAGCAAAATATGTCACTCCTCATCAGAAGAAAGATCATAACAAGACAAGGAGGACTTATGCAAATTGACCTCCATACTTGAATTAATACAAAAAGACTCCAAAAGATATTTAATCTTAAGGGCATCCCTGAGAGAACCATCATAAAAAATAAGAACATCATCAACAAATAAGAGGTGGGTAAGAGAAAAAGTTCTACCCACTTTGATCCCTTTGAGTGACCCAAACCTCTTAGCATCCTTAATAGCTCTACTAAGACCTTGAATACCAAAATAGAAAGAATCAAAGATAAAGGATAGTCCTAATGTAGTCCTCTACCATATTTGAAAAAATTGGAAGCTAAACCATTGACAAGGATAGAAATTGAAATAGAAGAAATGCAGCCCATAATCTAATTGACTATTTCTAAGTTGAAACTGATATACAAAAGCATTAATCTAAGATATAACCAGCTCACTTTATCATAGGCTTTCAAAAGATCTAGTTTGATGATAGTGGTAGGTAATTTTATAAGTTTTATAGAATGTAAAACTTCTTGTGCCACCCCAACCACATCATATATTTGTCTATCACTCAAAAAACCAAATTATTCTTTAAAAATAGATTTTGAAAAGAACCTTCTTGATTCTATTTGCAATAACCTTAGAAATAATTTTTTAAGATAAATTGTAAAGAGATATAGATCTAAAATATTCAAATGAGCTAGGTATATCTTTTTTTGGAATAAAATAAATGAAAGTAGTGTTAATATCTAAAGGAATCCTTATAGAAAGTTTAGTTTCCTCAATCACCCTAATCAAGTCCTCTTCACTTAGCTCATAAAAACCTAAAAAAACTCAACAATCCACCCATCAAGACTAGGGATTTTACTCTTCTGAAGAGAATAAATAATGCATTTAAGTTCCTTCTTGGACATGGAAGCCAACATCATCTGGTTATCACCCATCAAAGATAAATTGGGAAAAAAGGTAGTGTGTTTCAAAATCTCAGCAATATTGGCCCTATCATCCTCCTTGAACAAACATTTGAAGTGTTTCACCGCAAGATTAGCAAGTTCATAAAAAATCCTAGATTGGATCCATCCTCTTTAGGCATCTCCCAAATAGTGTTAATATTTTTTTGATGATTAGAAAAATTATTGAAAACTTTAGTATTTTCATCCCCAACTTGCTTCCAAAAATCCCTACTTCTCATTCTCCATTCAGCCTCATGAGAAATTAAAATGTCCACTTTCAATTTCTCTAAAGCTTTAATATTAGCCTTAGCCTCTTCATTAAAAATACCATCAACTTGAGACCCATAAAACTTCATAATCTCTCTTTTAGTTTGTGTAAACACCTGATCATGTTCTCTATATTTGTTAAAAGCCCACTTAGAAACTATTATCTTAACATCCCACAAGTTCTTGGTAAAATGGAAACAAGTAGATTCCCCAAATGAACTATCAAATGCTTTCCATTTATCTTTGACAAGAACCTAAAACTCCACATCCTCTAACTAATATGGATTGAAATTCAAGGGACTAAGAGGTATGCTAACCTCTGAGCCCAAGTATAATAGAATAGGAAAGTGATTTGAATCACTACTAGCTTCAACCTAAGACCAAATTATTTCCCCCTCATTTATGAAAACCTCTAAAATTAATAACATGTGAAGCCTTTATAAATAAGATCATCCCCTATCTTGTTATTCCTCCAAGTGGGAACAATTTTGATAGGTTCTACATCCACCAACCCCATCTCTTCAAACTTATGGACAAAATAATCAATTAAAGGATCTAGCCTCCCATAAGACCCCCAAACCTTATATCTACTCAAATTGAAGTTTAAGTCACCTCCAAAGACAAGTTTATTATCCTTAAGAAAGGACTAATCAAGAAACCTATCATAAAAATGAATTTTATTATTATAGGGACCAAAAATATTTACCACAACATAATTTTCCCCCTTTTTAAAAGAATGCAACATAGCCCCTAAGCCCTAATTGAGAATGTATGTATTAATGAGGTAAAAATATATCTTTTTCCACCCCAAAATAAGACCCCCTAAACATCTCATAGAGTCTAGGGAAATAAATTCCTAATCCTTCAAAAAATCAACCAAAATACTTTTCACTTTTAACCCCTCAACCATAGTCTCTTGTAGAAAAAGAATGTCGAGTTTATGTAACATGATTAACCTCCTCAAGGCATATTTTTTGGAGTCACTGCCCATTCCTCATGTGTTGAGAGAGAGAACTAACATTAAGAGACTATTCTAAGGTTTTTAATAGCTCTAAGTACCCCAATAATGGTATGTTGATTGAATCCCCTTTTGAATATCCCTAACAACTTGATTTTTGGCCTTTTTAAGATTAGACCTCCTTCCAGTAGCAGTCTTGCATTTCACCCTCATAAATTATAGATAAATACCACCTAAAATGATCATCCCATCACCTTCACTATCCTTCTTTTGAGATCTAAGATAATAACTATTTCCTCATAAAATTGTAGCCCCTTCCTCTAAGTAATTAGAGAGTCATTATTTGGGCCTTGGAGAGAAGGCTTTGCATCTAAAGGAGATAATGAATCATGGTGATTAAAACCACAAACACTCAAGTTTAAGTTATCAAACTAGTCTCTTTCCACACATTGTTTCTTAAGGTTCTCATCACCATCTCTCCTAGATAAAGAAGGTAGTTGAGAGGGAACCCATAAGGATGGATTATAAGTAGCAAAAAAATTATGAGAACCCAATTTATTGTAGAAGGTATAAGAGGATGAGGAAAACATCCCCTTAATTAAGGCCAAAGGAACATTAGGGAGTCTAGTATCGACTTTTTATGGACTGTTAAGTTTATTGTTCCTAGTGCCATGAAAAGACTTAACAGATGTAGAATCTTTCAAATTCAAAATAAAACCTTTCTATCTAAAGTCCATGACTTCATTCCATTCCTCCTCATAAGTATCCAACCCTAAAAGAACCATAGATGATCCCAAATTAGGTACCACATCAATAAATTCAATGGATTCATGAATGAGAGGAGTTCACTCCACTACTTTAGGATACTAATTACCAAAGATAATTTAAACTTTCTCAATCTAACATAAAGCTTCTTATTGGCCAATAATGTTCTCACCTTCAACAAACTTTTCCATAAAATACTGCATAGACCTCCCAAGAGAGGATGATCTAAAATTTTAGGTCTCTATAGATGCCTAGAAAACTTTAATGAGCAAACATCAGTAAGATGCCCATAAACATGGCAATGGGCACATTGAAAGGGAAATTTTGAGTAATCAAGAATCTAACTGTATTTCCTTAAGCCAATATCAATCTTAATAACCTTTGGAATACCTTCACTAAGGTCCATTTCAACCAATATTATGGCTAAAGAGAAAGAATTAATCTTTAATATCTCCCAATCCAAAAAAGTCCCCAAAGTTTTTCCAATTTCTGGTAGGATTTTAATGGTCCGCAATTCTAAAGATAATTCTGGCAATTTGACCCAAATAGGCTATAATGCTTTAGATTCCCTTCTCAGGTCAAAATAAGGAGACCATTTCTTTAATCTCAAAGAAAAAGTTCCCTAGTAACATCTTCTCTGGAGAATCCTCATAACATCCTCTATCATCCTAAAGGAGAAATCAAGACATCCCCAAGCCAAAAGATAAAAATTTGGCACATACCTAATGGAAGTAATCCAATCAAAAACAATCCACTCCCTTAGAGACTTAATTGAGTAGGTTATACCAAAGAACCTCCCAATGATATTTTTTTATTTCATTTCTAGAACTTGGTGTAAAAGACTATCTTCACCAAGTACCAAATTCATCACACCTCCTTTAATCTAGATGTATATTTTCATTTTCTTAACTATTACTACCATCTTAAAATGTGAAGGAGGAATATCGCCTAAAGGATGAGTACCACATTCATCTATCTAAAAACATCTTCCAATAACCCTTCCACCAACTTCTCACCTTGAGACCTCAAAAATTCCAAATTCAAAGACATTTCTTGATATCTAACCTCTAAAATGTTTGTATCACCATCACAAAAGCTTTGAGGGAGAAGAACCTATGAGTCAGGCTCATAATCATAATGGGAAACACCAAGACTTAAATAGCATTTCCCAACCAGGTTATTAACCATTTGTTCAAAATCCCTCTGTAAATGGCACTTTTGTAATAATTTTGATTCAATAAGAAAAATTTATTTTGCATCAAAAGGATCTTGAGAATAATCAGTAAGATATTTATTAACCACTTATTAATAATCCCCTACCATCCTTCAAAGTACATAAAAAAAATAGTCATAAAGCCCTCTAAATACTAATATCGATAAGAGAATCCCTCAAATAATCACCAACTATCCAAAGAGGAATAAAAAATGTAGATCATTGGACAAAGGAGAAGAAAATTTGATCCTTCCTTAAGACATAACCTTGTTAGCACTTGACCAATCCATTAGCTATCCATGATTTGAAGGGGTAAAGGAAGGCCATCTTCAATATTCCCCAAGTATTGGATAAGGAGTTTTTTAAAACACTTTTCAAGAAAATATAAAAAATTCTCCAAAAAAACTCTCGATCCTCCAAGAAATAGAACCAACCAGAAGAAATCACAAAAATAAAAATCCCTAAGATTTATAATGACTCAGATCACAAGAAAAATCTAGCCCTGTGAAAAAGCACCACGTGACCAAACTCACTTTTATTCTTGTATAGGAATCTTATAGTATTTAATGATAACAAAAAGGATTCAGTCATGGTTTTCACCTTTGGATTACCACGTAGAAGAGAGGATTCAATCATATCCCTCAGTTTGGGACTAATCTTATAGAGAAATCCCTGAACTATTCTCCTCGTGATTTGACTTTGCTTTACTTTTACTTATTATTTATTTATATTTTCTTTAAGTTAGTTTTTTGGATTAAATCCCTTTATTTTCTTGGTTTTATTAGACTTAATTAGATTCTAGATTAGTTAGTTTGTATATTTAGTTTAAATTTAGATTGTTTTAATCTTATTAGACTTAGTTTGATCATTTTGTTTTGTTCTAGTTTAGTTTGGGTTTAATACTTTTTTTCTTTTAATAGTTTGTTTTCTCTTTATTAACTTAGTTATTGTCTCATTTGTCTTCTCTAATTTTTTATCTTTAGTTTATTGTTTACTGTTAGTTTGTGTCTCTTATGTGTTAAGTTATCCTTAGTTGTTTACTTTATTAAAGATTTGTTTATCTTTGCTTTATCTTAATTCTATTTTACTTATATTTCTAGTTTATTGTCTTGGTATTATTTGGAATTTATTACATGCAAAAATAAGATATTACTTTGAAATATATTATATTTTTGAATTAGATTTCTTTCCTTCAAGAGATTGTCTTGTTCATAGGCCTTCTCTATTGGATAGGATAGATTACATATTCACATCTAAACTTATTCATTATTTGATAAAATGGATTTCTAAAATTATAATAGAATATGTTATATTTAATAACTTATTTATTATTTCTCAAAACATTTAAAAACCCCTGGCATCTTTAAGATCATAATTAAACCTTTAGAACCCTACTATTAGATTAGTTCAATTCCAACTTAACCTTCACAATAGGTGAAAAGTTTGATTAGTTTATGGTATAATTTTCATCATCAACAAGTACAACATAGAATAACAAGCTTAGGAATAATAGTTTCAGGAGACAAGTGTGTAGATAACAAGTGGCAAAAGGGACAACAATCCCACAATGCACCAATGGTCTACCCACCCCTTTTCTAGTGTACCATTTAGGATGTGCACTCAAATAGATTGAGACTCGATGGGATTATACAAGATATAAAGTGTTAGTAAGTGATAAAAGTTTTAAAATATTATGTGTATACACCATCTAGGTAAAGGATTTCATTGTTATGAGTTTTCATTTGGATTACCTATGGCAGTATCATTTTGTACTAGAAATTTACCTTTATATTATGTTAGTTTTTTGAAGAAGGATAATTATTATCATTATTTACTACATTCATATTATAATTAAATAATAATTGCAATATTTTTTATTGTTTGGATAACATAAGCAGTATTAGTCTTGATTTCATACAAAGGCTCATCATAACTGTACATTTTTATATTTTATACCAAGTTAACAAAAATATTATCTTTTCCTTAAATAAATCATTTAAATTTTTGAGCAATAATGCATGTATCAAGATCATGGTCAATTTATTAAACATGATAATAATGTGCATTACTTTCATACTTATTATTGTGAGTATTTATCACTTTACCCGAAGTTACTAGTTGGTTGTTAATTTTTGTTTAATGGTGACCAACTTATTTTTAACATTGCAAATGGATTTCAAAATTTATGTAATTTCAAAAATTAGATTAGTAAAAACTCTATCTTTAAAACCAATTGGGTAATATTCTTCTCTTAATCAATATAAAATGTAATAATGGCATAATATTCTATCATATCTTTATCTTATAATTTAATTTTGTATTTAATAGGAAATGCACTATAATAATACAACCTTTTTAGTTTCTTATGGGGTCTCATGTTAGATGGAATTTGTTTCCTAAATATAATAAATCTAGTTGTAATATTATAGACTGTTCCTCCATGATATATGGAAATGTTAGAAATTGTCAGGATTAGGAGCACAATTGATTACCTTGTATAAACAACTAAACACAGAATTTAACTAGAAGTAACAAGTAATAAAGAAATCAATCACAACACAGAATTTGAGAGACAATACAATCTTGTATTAAACTCATCCAAAAATAAAATACAATAAAGAAGATGCCACTTCTTCTCACACCTCTGAGGCTTCCCACACCTCTAGGACTTCCAGTAATTCTCAATCAAGAGTTCTCTCTCTCAATTATGATCACAACAATCAACTCAAACACAGAGTTGTTGTTCACCTCCAACCAGTCAGTAACAATATTGCCAATACACAAGTACTCAAAGTACTTCAAGTAGATCTCCCATGAACTTGCAACAACCTGCAAATCAAATGATCTTACTTACCATGTAGATCTAACATGATCATGCACAACCTGTAGATCAACCTGATCTTAAAATTAGAAGGATCTCTTCCTTGCCTTAATTACAATATAGCCCCATGAGTCTATTATATAGATCTCATGTAAATAATAATTAGACACCTAATTACAATAATTAGACACGTAACTCAAGACTAAAATTAGCCTTTTACATGCAAACAATTGTTTCAACAAATTAATTGTTCATGCACTAACAGTTCCAAAACCACACAGGCAACCGACATCAGTCACTATCTATTTGGAGGTGACCGACGTCAGCTAACTCCTAACCAATGTCAGTTGCTCTTATAAATGGATATGACCAACGTCAATTGCATTGCCGATGTCGATTGTTGTAACACTCAGCAACCTCCTCCATTTGCATCTATGAAGCTTTTAGCTCCACAAACTAACAATCTCCCACTTGGAAATAAATAGCTGCACCTATACCTATACCTATACATCATCTAATTTGTTTCCTAGCTTGTATCCCTATTCAATCTTAATCTTGAAGACCAACCACCACACAACCTATGGTGCTACGCTTGTCATCCAAGTCCCCTGCCACATCTGATTCTACATACCCATGTAGAGAAGTGCTTAACCTTGCATAGCATGTATACCTGCTACTGGTCCCTCTCAGATATCTAAGAATCCACTAAACAACTTTCTAGTGCTTCTTTCTCAGATTGACCCTAACTCGCTAACAACACCCACTACTTGGGTAAACTCAGGTCTAGTACATACCATGCACTTAACCTCATTATGTGAATTGGGACACTATTCTATGAACTGTCCATCCATAGGTGTGCAAATTGGTTCTACATCCTACATCTTGAACCTCGCCACTACCTTATTCACACAATCATCTAGAGACAAAATCAACCTATGACCTTCCATGTCTCTAGATATACTTATGCCAAAGAATCTTGCTGCTCCCAGATTCCTCATGACATACCTCTGAACTAACTTTACCTTTAGCTCAACAACTCCCTGCATGTGTGACCCTAAAACAAGCATACACACCTAGGATAATGTAGCTAATATTATCCAACCTAGTAAAGTAAACACCATGGTTAAACCTCCATTGTCCTATAACCTGCTCAAGACCATATACCCTAGCCTTCCATCTCATGTGTCCATTCTCTCTCTTCTTTGACCTGGGAATTCATTCATCTCTCAGTGCTTTCTCTCTAGCTAGCAACTCTACCAAATCTCCCATTTGGTTCTCATCCAAAGAATTCATGCCATGCTCCCATTATTTCCTAGATTCTACCTGCTCTGCTTCTTTAAAATTTCTTGGTTCTTGACCATCAGTGAGAAATAAGTAATCAAAAGAAGGGGAACAATGAATTTGAGGCTTACTTACCCCTTCAGTCCTCCTCATGGGTGTTTGAGACTCCTTAACAGCTTGTTGTCCACCTAAAATCTGTTCTGACAGTGACCATCATCGGTCACCCCTCAGTCTGCATCCAACCGATGTCAGTTCCATGTGATTGACCTAACTACCGATGCTAGTTCCTTGATTGACATCAGTCTTATCCTACTTGACACCACTAACTCTAGTCTACACATGACTGACATCGGCACCTATCTATTCAATGTCAGTTCCCCCTTACCGACATCGGTACCTGTGTTTCCCTGTGAGTGATGACTTTTTACCCATGAGCATACTTTGAATCATTCCATTATTCAAACTAACCTACTCAAATTCTTCAGCCCCTATGACTGATTTATGTTTATCATCTTCTCCTTGAACACCAAGGCTTTCCTATTCTTGTCAAAAACATCAAATTTCCTCTTTGTGAAATAGACCCGATCCTTTCTTGTAGCATCAGTAACAAGAAACCTCACTTTCTTTTGTTGCTTACAGAAATCTCTATCTATGCTTTCCAGATCTGAACTCTTACCCTTTGACTCAAGAACATGCATCCCCTTCTTATTCATGTGACCAAGCCTATGAAGCTACATCTTTGAATCTACACTAGAAGGAGAATCAGTAATACAAGTAGATAGATAAAGAGTACCTACTTTCTTACCTCTTGCTAAAACAAGTGCACCCTTGGTAACTTTCCAAGAGTCTATTGTGAGAGTTACTGTGCATCCCTCATCACCCAAATTTCCAACAGAAATCAAATTCTGCTTCAAAACTGGGACATGCATGACCTCCTTCAACACCCATGTGTTTCCTGTCTACAATTTTAGCTGCACTTTCCCTTTACCAACCATTTGACAAGGCTTACCATCCCCTAAATAAATTTCTCCAAAGTTTCCCTAGACATATTCATGAAAAAATTCCATATTTGGGGATGCATGGAAAGAGGCACTAGAATCTAAAACCCAAGATTCTACTTTTTCCAAGGAACATACTAGAGCATCCTATGTAACAATATCTGTAACATTTGCTTCTTCATTTCCTTCTTGTTGATCTTCAACCGACCTGCAATCTTTCTTCATGTGCGCTATCTTTCCAAAATTCTAGTAGATTACTCTACCATACCTGGATTTAGATCTCCTACCTATCTTTGACCTTGATCTCGCTTGCTCGATCTTTTTTCTTTGCCTTCCCCTACTTTCAACACTCAAAGCATTCCCTGATGATTCACCTGTGCTTTTCCTATGAATTTCTTCATTCAAGATTACACTAACAACATCATCCACTTTTAATATATTTGAAGTAAATGCAATATTACTAACTGCCATTACCAAACTATCCCAACTTTTAGGTAATGAGCACAAGATTAAGAGAGCCTTAATTTGATCATCAAAAATAATATTGACTAAAACTAATTGGTTTACCAAACCATGGAAATCACTAATATGACTGTGTACATATCCACCTTCCAATATTTACAAATTAAATAACTGCTTCATAAGAAATGTCTTATTTAAAGCTGAGGGTTTTTTATATAAATTTGCCAAAGATTCCATCAACTCTACCATTGTCTTTGCCTGTGATAAGTTAAAAATCACAGACGATGCAAGGCTCAACCTTATAGATCCCAGAGCCTTCTGATCAAGAACCTTCTATTCTTCATCTTTCATATCTGTGGGTTTGTATGCAACCCCACCCAATGGTAAGTACAAATCTTTCTGATATAGATAATCTTTTATCTGCATCCTCCATAATTGATAATTATTGCCGTTAAACTTCTCCATTCTAAGCTTACTTTCTTCTGCCATTGTTATACTCCCACTCAATCAGAAACCCTTGAGAGTGACCTCTTATCAGCAAGCACTTAACACACTCTGAAACCAAGGTGTTAGTAAACTTGCTCCCGTAACCCTAGCTCTGATACCACTTTGTCAAGATTAGGAGCACAATTGATTGCCTTGTATAAGCAACTAAACGTGGAATTCAACCAGAAGTAACAAGTAACAAAGAAATTAGTAACAACACAAAATTTGAGAGATAATACAATCTTGTATTAAACTTATCCATAAATAAAATACAATAAATAAGATGCCACTTCTTCTCACACCTATGAGGCTTCCCACACCTCTAAGACTTCCATTAATTCTCAATTAAGAGTTCTCTCTCTCAATTACAATCACAACAATCAACTCAAACACAAAGTTATTGTTCACCTCCAACCAGTCAGTAACAATACTACCAGTACACAAGTACTCAAAGTACTTCAAGTAGATCTCCCATGAACTTGCAACAACTTGCAAATCAAACGATCTTACTTACCATGTAGATCTAACATGATCATGCACAACCTGCAGATCAATCTGATCTTACAATTGGAAGGATCTCTTCCTTGCCTTAATTACAATACATCCCCATGATTCTATTATATAGATCTCATGCAAACAATAATTAGACATCTAATTACAATAATTGCACACACAACTCAAGACTAAAATTAGCCTTTTACATGCAAACAACTAGTTCAACAAACTAACTGTTTGTGCACTAACAGTTTTAGAACTGCATAGATGATCGACGTCAGTCGTTGTCTGTCTAGAGGTGACCAATGTTAGTCAAATCTTGACTGATGTTGGTTGCTCTTGTAACTGGATATGACTGACGTCGGTTGCGCTGCCGACGTTGGTTGCTGTAACAATGAGCAACCTCCTCCATTTGCATCTGTGAAGCTTTTAGCTCCACAACCTAACAGAAATTTCATTCACCAATTCTAAATATTATTTGGTTTTTGTGAAACATAATTCAAGTTAATATTTAATACCTTTCCATTTGTGAATGAATTTGGCAAGTAAACTAATAAATGCTTGATAAACTCTACCTTCTAGATTTTGAGAAAAATAGTTTAAGAGAAATATTTTAATTATTAATACCAAGAATGGCACATATTGACTTGAAAGAATCAAAATGGTCTTCCCATCACTCACTTTATTTATAATAAAATTTGGGAACATTAACTCCTTTAATGAAAGAAGTTTTGGCAAGGTGATTCTTAATATCAATCGGATTGCCACACATCCAATGATTGATGTGTTGCATATTTTAAACATTATAATATAATTCATTATTAGTTATATTATCAATTTATCTATATTATTTTATGCCAAGTATAACATATCTGATTCAATTTCTATTTTGAGTATCCACTTACAAAAAAGTAACAGTCTTTCAGTGGTTTTTTAAATAAATTTGATAGTAGGTTGAGGATTGGTAACTATGATTTGTTTTCTTTCTCACCTTAGATATAAATTTATTTGAAATATATGATCATGACTTTATCTTATGAATAAATATTGTCTCTATATTTTTAAATCTTTATCTTCTTCATAATTTATAACTCTAATTATATTTTATAGATTTTTTAGATGATTATACTAATAAAAATACACCTAGTTTAATGTAAGATTAACTTGTTGTTCTATTATATTAATATCAGATTGAATTAATGGTGTAAAATTCATAAAGGTCATAAATTAAATACATAATAATATTTTAAATAGTTGTAAAGAAATTAATTCAATGAATTCCCCAACCAAGTCACCAAATTTATTGACTGTCAAATTTGTAATGTCAACTAATCTATATATTCACCTATGGCAAAGGTTAAATTATAATCATACCAGTCTAATGATATGGAACTATGACTAAAATTCAGTTCTAAGTCATGTAAATGGTATTTTAAAGGTCAATTATATATATTTTATGAATATTTAAGACTTAAGTAATTTCTAAGAATTAAAGCTTCCTTCAAATAAGCAAGATATAATCAAATAAAAACTGTTAAAATGAATCATAATTTAGTAAAATAATCATAGCTATCATAAATATCTTTCCAAATAGTTTATAATCCAAATTATCACATAATATGTATCAAATTTATTATCAATATTATCAGACAGAACAAAGCCTATAGATGAGACAATCACCTAGAGGATCGAGCACTCTGATTTTATCAATAATCAAATATTGTCTTCTTTTTGTGAATGTTATATATTTATATTCACTTTATTTATTACTCCCAAACTTCCAAAAGAATAATAAATAAAAGGAAATATAAGCACATAAGAACACCAGAACAAAAGCAAGGAAAGAAAAGATAGAAAACAACAAAAAGAACAAAACACTAAACCAAAAAATAGTTACAAATTATAAAACTAAAGAAGTAAGTAACTAATCTAAATAAAGAAATAGTTAGAAGTACGAGATGAAAAACTAATAGAAAACTACTATTGAAAGAAGATTAAGTTAAGTTATAAATTGAAAGTGAATAAAAAAAGGTTAGAAACTCATAGAATGAAAATGTAAAAGTAAAATAAGTAAAATAAATAGAAATTCAGAGTCGACTCAAATATATGATAAAAAAGAAGATGTTTTATTTAAAAATCATGTTTTAGACTAATTAAAAATGATTCTAAGATAAAATAATTTTATAAACTGAAAGCCCAATAATTTGTCACATGAAGAGTGAAGTAATCATAAGTATCAGACAAAGTACAAAAAATATCACCCATATAATTATATTATTCAACTATCAAACTCATTAATTTAATGGTTATTCTTAGATAATCAATTTATAAATGAATAATAAAAATTAGATATACATTATTGAACTAAGTGGATTACTTTACCATCGTAAAATATGTTACTTGGTCTTCTTGTAATCAAATCTCAATATCAAAGACTTTCAATAGAAGAGGAGCATAGTATAAAAAATTTAAGAAAACTCTTTGCACCTGTGTGACTTCCACCTTTCAAATGATGTCCTTAAAGTCCTTTTAAAACCTTCACTTTATAAATTAGTCTTAATTTCTAGTTAACGTTAAAATTAATTTATTACACTTTATTAAAAGTTAACCACTTTATATTTTAGGTTTTTAATAATTAATTCATAAAGTGAACTTAATAAGACTCGATACTTCTTTTATTTTAAATAGACATTAACAAAATATTTTTTTATAGGGTGGGGGTTCACTTGACTTGTGAATAACTTAATAATTAGTACAAGTCATCATGAAATTTAATTGATGTATATGACTAAATCTAAGTAATAAATCAGTCAACTATTATCCATAATAATTTATATTAGTAGTTTTTATTCTTCAAGAATGATAAAACATAAATACATTCATATAAACATTCAAAACTAATAAACTTTACTTGACATACTCATTTAACCACAAAATGATTTATAATTAAAATTGAAAAAATAACATATTTTGAATATAATATAACCAAAGTTTATCAACTAGCATCAAATTTACTATTGCATGTTAATTATTTTTTTGCAAGTACTTTGAAAGTAAAAATGTTACCCTCGAGATAACTGGCACTTTTAAATTATTTTGAATAAAACTAAATATATGTGATACAAAACTAAAAATATCCAAAATAATAAGCTCTAAAATAACAAATAAATATCATATTACTTTTCATCATTTGAAACCAATTCAATCAAATAAATCCCTACTTAGTGTACCCAAAATTAATTTTAGACATCTTAATTCATGTCACTTCACTAGATTCATCATCAACCTCTAATTTTATTTAATTTATGAAGTAAGTTACCACAATCAAAGATGAAAGGTCACTAACATGTTTATGGATTGAGAAAACAACATTAGTTCAATTAGTGATAAGTTTAGAAACTTCAAGAGTCACAAAAGCATTATCCTTAGGATCATGATCAATAAATGGATTTATCTCATTGTTTATAGGTTTTATTTGATGGGTTGAAGTGCTTGGTGAACCTATACCAAATGGGTGATATCTCCAACTACCTCCATGAAAGGGTGGTCAAGCACAAGTAAAATGTAGGGTCACTAGAATCAAAATGAAGAGACACACAAGTACCATGACTAAAACCACACATAAACGTGTTAGTGGCCCTTCAATCCCTAAAGTGTTTATCTCAATAATTAACCCAAATAGATGACATATTATAATGTTATTGAGACTTCTTCCCTAAATATTATTCCTCTTAACAAATAGTCAACCCTGCTCCAATTTAACATTTTTCCTTGGAAATGAAAAGAATAAACATATAAGATAATATATCCCAATTTATTTTCAAAACTATAATTTATGATTATACAACATCACTACCATTTTTGAAAAATAATAAAACAAAAACAATTATTCAAATACCATGTGACCCACAATAAACCCATTTGAACAAATACAATCATTTCACACATGTAACTTATCATTAATTATTCTAAGATATTTAAACTTTCTCAAAGAGAAAAGATGCAAATTAAAGTTTAAATTTTATTAACAATAGACAATGCATGCTTATAATTTTATTACACTTTCAAAATATTGTGGATCAAAACCCTTTTAGTTGACTTCAAAATTTCATATTATACTATATCAGATAAAAACCATTCATACATGTGAATTACCATATCATCCCAAAATAGAATTTTTTCAAATTAATCAACCTGAGAATCTATGAATTAAATAAATGATTCTTGCAACTGAAAAAAACAAATAACCACAATCAATAAAGCACATAGTCTAAAATAAATTGAAGCTTTAGATTTTATGAGACTTCAATAAAGTCAACCAAACCCTAATATTTTAAAATCTACCTTCTACACTATCACTATATATCATAACAAAATCATCTCACTACGTAACTTTGAACAAGTAAAACCCTTATATTTTTTCATATAATCATTTTAAATAAATTCATCATCAGACTATACTTTCAAAAGGATTTGAATAACTTAAATTTTAATAGCAATACATCCAAAATAAATCATAAGCAATCTCTAAGAATAAACAAATAAACCCACTTGAAATATCATGAACAAATAAAATATTATCACTTGAGCATGAACCATTTCATGGAAATATTATAGAGTTCAAAGTTTGAAGCCAAATAACACAAGAAAAACCAAAGCCAAAATGTTTGTGACTTAAAACCCATGATGTATGAGATCTTCATATATCATCCAATAAAATATCAACTTCTGAGGATTAATATATAGCCAATGTAAAATATATCAAGAACATGCTGATAAAATGTGTTTCAAACAAAATGAACTAATGTCACCTTCACAATGTTCTTTAAGTTAATAAATGCAAACAAGATAAGATTTTAAACTATTTTGAAGTTGTCCACATCTTTTTTCCATCATTTTTAGTGAAATATCCCTAACATGCACAATTTAATATATCTACTTAATAACCATTTCAAATATACCTTTAATAATGTATGCACCTTTATCAACAAAATTAACTTCTAATTCAATCATTTGATGTTCAAGAAAAACTCTTTTCATGTAAGCATATTTTTTTGAATACAAGAGCCAATTAGTTCAAAGCTTTACTTGAAAATAAAGTTGATTAAATACTAAAGAATAACCCCAAAATTTTATAACATTTAGAGACCTAACAAATAAGGAATTATAACCAAACTAAAAAAACTGTATCCAAAAACCACAATTGATAGTGACTGAAACCATGCATGCAAAAGTTTATTGATATCAAAGTTTATATTGCAAACAAATATCCACAAGATCCAGAGTCTATAGCTTGAAAACAAAAGGCACCAAGATATTTATCAAGATAAAATTTTAAATAAACTCTATAATCCTCATAGAACCAACTCAATACCATGCATGCAAAAATATTTTTAAAATAATTGTATCATACCCAAAAGAAAAAAAACTCCCAACTATGCATAAATACTATATTTTTTACTTCAAAGCTTCACCATTTAATTTAAAACTAAAATAAACCTTTATACCTATGACCAATAAATTGAAATTTCTCAAAGCTACATGTAAGGCAAAACAAATGGCTTAGAAAATTCTACGATGTAATCAAAAATTGTTGTACTAATTTGTAAACTTCATGAATAATCCTAAAGTTACCAAATATCAAACAAAGTCTCAAATATTTCACTAAAAATAGATTGAGAGTTCTCAAAGAAACAACTCATAACGTGTGGTTTCCACAATAAACCTGAACAATGGTGATAAAATTACCAAATTAAATATAAGAACCAACTATACCCTAATCCCCATAATGCTTTGATTTTGGGTTTAGAATGCCAGGTGGCTACATTAACTACTTAACATGTTTTGTGTTTTCCTAAGAAATTATGTCTGATGTCAAATTTATAAATATCTCACTAACTTATCTTTGAAATTTTCTAATTCATAACCAAACTTAACAACACCCATCTCCCTTTATTAATAATATCAGTTTCTTCCAAAACATCAACTAATTGGGCATGTGTATTTAATTGAAAAGACACTATATCTTTTTGAGAGCCTAAATAAATATCAAGTAACCTTAAATAATAAATTTTAAAAAAGCCTTTATTTAATTTTTAATATATGCCAATGATAACTATGGTTGAAAACTATGAAAATCAAAAAAAATTGTAATTCAAACATGCCCATGTAAACCATAATCAAGAGACTATGTACGTTAAAATTATGTATAATCCAAGACCATGTGTTTTTAATAATCTAATAGATATTAAAACTTAATAGCTTATGATAGAGTTTTTAATAGCTCAAGATAAGGTTTAATTTATAAAAATATTAGTGTTTTATAACCTTAATGGTTATACATCAAAATGAAAATTAAAACCCATGATGTTAGGATTTATGCTTACATAATACATTCAAAGGAAATTATGATGCAAAGACACATTAATGTTGACATTACTTGATCTTGAAAGTTGTGAAAAAATATTAAAATTATTTATAGAATAGAATATGCAAACTTATATGAAAATAATATTCATGATTGCCAAAAACACTATCTCGATTTTTATTGAATGTGACATTTATGTAAGTTATTTTTCAAAGTTTATATGATTGGCACTATCACTTATGACTTATCACTATACAAATATTTGAGTGTATGAATTCACACTAATCCAAACACTATATGGAATCAATTTTCACTACATATATATACCTTTCTAACTAAAAATCATTTTCAAAGCAAACAATTATGGTTAACAGCATTTAATTTTCAAAAGATATGATGTTCACTAATAATCACATTATAAATTAACTAAATATAACAATACACATATAATCAAACAAGTGAAACAACAAAATAAGTATTATAAATAAAGTTGGAACCCACCATGTATAGTGAATTCAGTGCGATATAACATATGTTTTGCAATAAATTTCAAGATTTTAATTTTTTCACTATGCTATAAAAAATTTTGATAGTAGTATCATTACAACCTCTTTATATTAGATTTTTATCCTAAATGTGCTAGTATTACAATAGTATCTCTCATCCATAATCGACCTTACCCACTAGCTATATATGATCTTATATAAATAAGGAGGCTATGGTTAGGGTTGGGGTTTTGGAGAGTATTTACTTATAGAGTAAGTCTTCTTACAAATAATACTTTCCTATTATTAATGGAATTCAAATAATTAATTAATTAATATTCTTCTCTAATAAATTATTCATGGATAAGTATGCACTAATTACTGTTTATCAATGAATTATAATAAAAATGAATAATACAAGTGCATTTTAAACTGTAATAAAATATATGCATTATTAAACACACTAACATCCCACCTAAATATTTATTTTTATAAATAAAAAGATGGAGGAATCACAAAATTATCCCCTTGATTACACCTTCCTTCACTCCCAAAAATTACTTGAGATGAAATAATTGGGCCTCATGCAAGAGTTTTTTGAGGATATTTGTAGCCTTATTATTTATTCATCAATACTTAATATTAATTACCTTGACATGTATTAGTTTTAGAATATAATGCATATGTATCTCAATGTGCTTTATGCATTAGTGATCCATGAGGTTACGAGAATGTGGATAGTTGATGTAGAGGAAATTATAAACATTGATGTATATGTAAATATATGCTTACCTTTGGCCTTGTATAGGTCTTATCTCTTTACTCTCCTCTGCTTTGTCAAATTATTCTTATCTCTTTTTGACTTATTTTGACATTCTTATTCACTAATTAGTTTCCAATGGGCTCTTAAGCCTTTTAATCATGCATAGTAATCTTCTTAGACTTTAAAACATACCATCCCTTCATCTAAATCTGCCCTCTCAACTTTTGATTCCATCATTGTCATTTCATAGCCCATTATCAACACTACACTCTTCTATCATGGTTCAAATTCTCTCTCTCATATGGACTCAGAGGCCTAATATCCTAAAACAGGATTCCAAGCTTCTCTCAAGGGTTCCAATGACCATAATCTTACCTCTTTGTAATCTCATACATATGCAAACAACTAACACAAACTCAAGGTTTTAAGTCTCAAAACAATCTCACTTTCCTTCTTGAAGGCTACTCTCTTGTAGCCATATTTTTACCTAAACCTCCTTGTCTAGAACACACTACAGGGTTTCATGACCAAATTAAACTAGTTTTAGGTACCCATTAACCTAATTCAACTCCACACATAATTCCATATCCCAATTCTCAAATCAAATTGTTAAAATCTCACCCTTTATGACTAATTAGGACTCTTATAAGCCTATTTCCAACCCACAATAATAAAATACTACTAAATTGTATGGTGCCACATTAAAACCTCCAAAATTTATTAGCATAAATTAAATTATACAATATTACCAAATTTTATGATTTTTGGATGGTGGAGTGAGTTATGCTTCTTTACATTTCTAAACCCTAGGTTAGGTTATAACAAGTCTATGACAGGCAAAAAATGAACAAAATGACATAAAATGGGTTGTGTACCTTATCAAGTAATTCCAAGACCTAAATTAGGTCTATACAAACTCACCTCAACTCCTCCAACTATTATATCCTCTTGAACAACCTCCTAACACCTTCAAAAGTCAAAATGTAGAATCTCGATTCTTGATGGGACTGTGTGACAGGCTGAGAGTATATAAAACTTGTTAGAATGAATTTTTAGACACTTTAGATGAAACACATTATTTTTTAGTGTCTTATCCAATCCTCTTTACCTTATCTAATTCCTATTTGTGCTTAGACACTCATGACCTTTATTCCTTTATGCAAAGTTGTAGGGTTCTATAACCACTTCTAACCTGTGTCAACTTAAATATACATTTGTGTCTACCCATACACCTTGGGTCAAATCTGAACATTCAAATGAATGAAATTCACCAAGAAAAGACTCCTCAACATTTATTCACACAATATAAGGTTGTTTATATACCAAGTAATACTGAAAATCCATAAATATTTATCTTGATGGTCCAAGAACACAAGTTACAAAACTATGCATAAAATGCTTAGGCTTTAAATTAAAAACTAATATCTAATGGATTCAAATGGTTTATTTATATCTTTAGAGATTCTTCTTGTTTTCTATAATTCATTACATTCCTTAAAACACTTGATTCAATTGCAAGCAACTTTTTAACTCCAAACCTGACTATGTTATAGAAAAATAGAGTTCTTTAATAGGACTATATGAGAAGATGAATGACAACTCATATCAAATATTCCTTTTTAATTAATTTATATATCCCCTAATGGTTATGTAATCTTATCAATACCTCTATATTTTATACACCAATTAATCATTATATCAACTCAAACAAACCTTCTTTACCTCAACCATTTGGACTGTATCAACATAAAAAAATTTAGAACTAGCACAATAGAACTTACTAAATGTGACTAAGGATCAAGAACCTCCACTATTAAATTGAAAAAAAATATGTAAGATGAATTCATACGCATGATCTCATGAAATATCACCATGCACTTATTCAAAGTGTACCACTATTCATTGATCTCATGCATATATATATAAACATACACATAAAATGATGAAGAAGGTAGAGTTATACAATATTTGATCCTTTATCCTCCTTTCTTAATTTTCTTTATAAAGCATACAACCAACTTTCTATTCTTTCCAATTCCATGCATGTGGCAGCTATAATTCAAAAATCTTGTTTTATTCTTCATGACTAGGCCTTGTACATTCTAAACACCTCTAAGACACCTCTAAGACACCTCTAAGACCAAATATGACCTAAATAACATTAATCAACTCTTACATTACTCAAGCAACTCACAATTTCACTCTAAAGTAAAGTTGCCTTATTTAAATATTTAAATGGTCGTTTTGGTAGGAAAACATCAAATGGGCCCAAATTTAAATTCTAAGCAAGTCTAGGACCTAGGAATGACTCAATGGTAACCTCTAAGACTGCTAAGATCCCCTGAGACTTAAAAACTAAAAAAACAAACCAAAAATGGAGCAAAATGATTATGCTCCTACATTAATAGCACTATAATTATCACACTAAATCATTCTAGGTTGGGCCTACATAAACATGACCTTAGAAAGCATGCACCGAATCCAAACTGACTCATGGCCAACAGTGATAGAACCATTATACTTATCCTATATAGTATAAAAAATAATTATATATTTCTTCTTGCAATAGCAAGTCACAGGACCTAGCCCAAGATTATAGATATATCCTTTGGTCAACTTGTGATTATCTAGATCTCCTACCTTATCACTATTTATGTAACCTAAAACTTTTTTTACCACTAGAAGTGTAACCAACAATTGAGGCTTTTCCACCTAACTTATACTAAATCCAATAATTAATGGCATCATAAAGATACATTATAATGCTCTTTAGATCTTGTCAATGGCTATCATGGGGTCATGACAAAAGTGTGACACTAGGTTCACAGTAAAAGAAAGACTAAGATGAGTATGAATCAAGTATATAATACTTAAAAAAATTACCTATAGATTGTATCATCAACCAAATGAGAATAAAACATTGGAGAAATATTGACTCTAGATTGGAAAGGAGTTGGTGCAAACTTGTAGTCTTCTATGTTGAAATGGAAGAATATGTCTTGATAATACATGGGTTGATTGGCAAAGCTTCATTTTTCAAATTGTGAATTATGAAAACCAAGGAAATAGTGTAAGAACCCCAATTCAATTAAATTATTTCATTAATTGTGCTTTCACCATCATGAATATGCTTTGCATAACTCCCTATAATGATTAATTCATCAAAATAGAGGACCAAAATTAGGAGTTGCATGTCTACTTTATTGGTGTATATTAGATATTGAGAGAGAATCCATATATAACCATATTGATAAAAAAACATTTTGAAATTCTCACACCAAGCTTGAGGAGCCTATTTCAACTCATATAAAGACATTTTCAATCTGCACACATAGCTAGAGTTATCACTATTATAAGACACTAGAGGATAGTAAATGTATATTTATTCCTATAAATCACCATGTAATAAGAAAATTTTAACATACATTTCATAGAATTCCCATCCCTATGTTGTAGCTAAGGATATTACTAGCTTGATGGAATTCATCTTGGAAAATGGAGAAATAGTTTCATGAAAATCAACACCTTCAACTTCTAAAAAATCCTTTGCTACAAGCATAACTTTATACCTATCAATGGACCCATTTGTTGCGTACTTGGTGTGGTAAAACCATTTCCACATCATTAATTTTCTAACTTTCATAAGTGGAACCAATTCCCAAGTGTTATTCTTCTCAAGAAGATGAATTTATTTTTCCATAACTGTCTATCATTCAGGATGATTAAAAACCTCATGATAAGTCTTTGGATCTTGAATCAGTGCTAATTTTTCCAAGCATGCAACACCAAACTAATATTTTGATCTAGTCATGTATTAATCTTCTATATCCCCTACCATATGTCGATGTCATCACCAACTATGTGGACCCATTTTTCTTAGGGTTGTACAAGTACATTCTGAATGACTTGTGGTACTAGAAATGTAATTATGTGGTGTGCAAGTGGTGAAGGAGCTAGATATCCCCCTAAACCTCATCATTTAAACTATAATGATGCTTAGAATGGTAGTCATCCAAACTATTTTGTTCTTCAAAATAAAAAAATAGAAAAATCATCTAGATCAATAGAATTTGAGGGAGGAAGACGAGGATATTTTGGATCATAAGCCTAGGTTTGTTCATTAATTAACCCATCTCACCAATAAAACACTTTTGTGGTTCCCAAAGTAAGAAGACAATATTCCTCCACATCTTCATAATAGTTGACAAAAACACAAAGACAACCCTTCCCTTCTAATTTTTTATGCTTATCATTTGAGATGTGTAACCATGTATTAAACTTAAAAAAATTGAATTTACATAACATCATGCTTGACCCCAGATCATTTAAATTAATGAATCATGCCTTAAAATATTGAGTGGGCAGTACAATTTTGAATGTAGTTTTCACATTAAATTTCATTTGACAATAAATGAGGAGGAAAGTCCTTGGAATGCACCATGCAATTGATAATTTCCTTAAGTGTGTGATTTTTGTGTTTAGATACACCATTCTATTGAGTGTAGGGCATAGTATGTTGAAGTTAAATGTATGCTTATTCACAAAAGTTGATTATTTGAGTATTGAAAAACTATCCTCCATTGTTTTTTCTAAGACATTAAAATTTTCTCTTATAGGTTATTTCAACAAGGGTTTTAAAAAAATTATTGCTCAAAGACTTCACTTTTATTTTTTAGATGGTAGACCCAGGTTCTTTGATAAGAATCATCAATGAACGTAAGCATATATTTATGTTTCTAAAAATAAACATGAGGAAATGACATGAGATCACTATGAACCAATTGTAATCTATAACTTTCCCTCTAATATTTTCCTTTAAGAAAAGGATCCATGTGTTGTTTTCCAAGTGCACAACATTGACAAACTCCATCTTTGAAGAACACTTTTAGCAAACCAATAACCATGTTGTACTTACTAAGATCCTGTAATGAGTAATAGTTCATGTTACTAAAAAACTAATGCCAAATTTTACTCTAGTCATTTGAATGTATAATCATGACTTGTGAAGGTTGAGCATACAAAAAATTATCAAATATATATAATTTATTTTAATTCTCAACCTTTCCAGTAGATACAACATCAAACTAGTATTTTGTATTTCTAATAAAAACATTAGTTGGTGTAAACTCAATGGGTTTACCTTTACCTAAATGTGTGATCTGATAAATGGATAATAAGTTCATATCAAAGTTTAGAATGTGGATAACTTTGTTGAATGCTCCATCTCATTGGACCATGTTTCATACACAACTAGAGGACTAGAGTTTCCCACCAAAAAATTAGCTATATGGCCTTCCTCAAGAGTGAAATAATGAGCCATCATGTGCCATATGGTGAGAGGATCCTAAATACAAAATTAATTTAGATAATGGTGATAAGTATATTATTGCATAAATTTTTTCTTCTATCTTGGATGAAAGGAGTTGCATATTTTTTATTTTTCTTTCAAGTATGTCATTTACTTAAAATATTGATGTTCAACATGGCCTAGTTTACCATAAAAATTGAAAGGAGCATTGTGTACATTTTAATTAAATTTCCCTCTTCCTTTGTCCTAATGGGTATGAGTTTTTTGTTGAGTTTATTAATTGCCCTTAGGGTGAGGCTTGGCTTTTCATTTTTTTTAACAAGGCCCTTGCCTTGCCAAGTTTAGGTTTTGATGTTGCATTAATATAATTGACAACTAATTGATAGTGTATAGTACCTCAATCAAATGTCACCTACGAAAATTAATTTTTCATATTCTATATGAATTTTATCATGCAACTTGTCAAGATATGGTGTCATATATGCAGTGTCCAAGGAATCTTGTTATGTGAACTGATTTGAGATGAAGACTAAGGATAACCCAATTTTAAAAAAACACTCTTAATGATCTACTAATTAGCCCTGGTTTCACCAAACACAACATGTAGAAGTCTATGTCTTTTTAATTGAGTGATGAAATCCTTAATTCAAGGATAGTTATCTAGACTAACATTATAAAGTGTGTTTTCTAGTCAACATATGCTTCCCAAAAGTATTTTCGAAGGTAGTCTAAACTCTAAAATTTTACATAATTCCCTAAACATGAGACTTCAATTCAAGAAACATTGAGTGATCTAAAATGCCTTTCACTTCATCCCAATGGTGTTTCCATTTTTTAGTTTGATAAGGTCAAGAGGAGTAGAAACCTCATCTATTATAATGTGGTAAGGACCCTTACTAAGAAGCACATCTAGAATGTACCCTTTCCAGCTAAAGTGGTTAGAACAAGTAAGGGTAACCTTTTTTCTACTATTGCTAGCACAAAAACATATTGTGTGATTAAAAAACCCAAAAACTTAAGTTTAGAGTAGTACGTCAAAATGATCATCTCAATGAAATGGTCATAATGGTAAAGTTATTTTATTCAAAAAAGGGTCTTTGAAGATACACTTCAAAATGATCAACTTGACAAGGGGATCATAATGGTGTAGTCTCCCTATGGATAAAAAATAAATTCTATACTTTTTAATCATGTGTAAATGTTGTTCTTGGTCCTTAATGGAACGTTTTTCATTCAAAATGCCTAAATCGTATAGTTTTTGAGATATCTTAGAACAACCAATTTTTTTCCCAATATGGCATCTACACAACCCTTTTCTCTATATTATTCTATATAAGACTATTAAAACTATGTGTTGGTCTGCCAATGTACCCTATATTTATATATAATTACCACATTGGGTGCGTCAGATGTGTAGGCTCTTTGATATATTAGTATTAGTTGTAAATAGTAAACCAACCCAATATTTAATAACACTAAATATGGAGGGTTATACCATATCTACAACTACATTATATAATTTGTGAGGTATGTAGAGTGTAACTTCCTAGGCCAACTATTTACTGGTGCACTATAGACTCATATGGTTGATGGCTTCCTGTTGGCAAAAAACAAGGTGCTTCTGATATATTTTTTGGTAGATGAAAGCTAAAAACTATGAATAGTGATGTTTATGGAACACATCTCACTTCACATACAAAAACCATTATGCTTAACCAAAAATGATAGATCCTATGATTTTTTCAAAACCCCTAATATAGGGTTTCTAACATAATTACTTTCAATAAAATAAACCAACTTCAACCTTTAGTAACCCACTACTTGCACCACTTTTTAATCACCAAGATCCCATAAGGGCAAGGTGAGAGCATATAGTTAGGTATTTTTAGTAGGATACTAAAAAAGGGATTCAATAGACATATAAAAAAAACTATAAATCTAATTTTATACCTTAGCTATGAGCACAAAAAATAATATATTTGTAAGATCCATAGAACCGTAAAGTAAGACACAAAGTTTTTATCAGTCTAATACCATATTAGATTGTCATACAAGTTCTAGAATCAAATGAAAGCTTAAAGAGAAACAATGCATAAAATTATTTTAAATTAACATTCATCCACCTCTCTAGATAAATATTTATTTCCTAAATTCATCATTATTATAATAGTTTCTCTTATCCACAATGTACCTCACCCACTAGCCCTATATGCTCTTATCTAGATAATAAGGAGGCTAGAGTTAGGCTTAGGGTTTCTGAAAGTAGTTACTTGTAGAATAATTATTCTTAGAGATAATACTTACCTATTAATAATGAAGTCAATTAATTAAATACTTTACTGATAATCTTCTATAAAAACATTTTATGGATAAGTATGCACCAATTAGTTTTTATTTAGAAAAGAATAATATAAATACATCTTGAACCATACAAAGTTGTGTTATTAAATACACTAGCACATGGCATTTATAATTTCAAGTAATAACAATGAAGAACAAAATAACTCCCATTTATCTTAAGAATATCTAGAACAAAAGCACCAAACCCATTCCATGGAAATAACAACAAGCCTATCACATGCTAAATCCTTTCACAAGTCCTATAACATGCCAAATCCTTTCACAAACCAATATTGATGAAAAATAAGCCCCATGCAACAACTAATTCAAAGGAATGTTTTTTTTTTTTTAAAAATCACTTAGTGATGTGATAAAACATTTTTCAATTTAGAAAAATTATTTTGATCTCCTTTATTTTATTCTCCAACTCTTGATAAGGTATTTGAATCTTGAGTTATTTTTTCCACTAATGTAATACAATTTGTTTTTGTCCAAAAGAATTTCATCTCCCATTATTTTTAGTGTTATGAGTTCTGCCAATCGATAAATTTAGTTACTCTTAATCTCCTAAGCTCAAGAGAATTTAACCATGGTCAAAACTTAAATTATAAACTTTACAAAATTTGAATGCGTTCCCTAAAATCCAATTCTTCAAAATATTTAGCCTTTGAACACATTTTTTATTTAAGATTTCCATTTTTGAATTTGATGAGATTATGAAATATAAATATATATATATATGGAAATAATTTTTACTTAATTTGTGTAGATGTTACATTTTGAAAGGTTTTTAGTCCCCCTTTTACCCCTCATATGCTCTATTAAAAGCCATTTGGTCTTGTTTAATAGTTGTCCCTTCAAACATATTTGTAAGTATTGTTAGAAATGTGGTGTATGATTTTTTAACACACAAAAAAATCAATAGAACAAAAAAATTACAATATCCTTCACTTAAGCATGTTTTTTAGAATAATATTAACATACAATCGCATGTGTATAACATTTATCAATTCTCATTTAATTATGGGTTATGGTTTACTTTTTATAAATCATAAGTTAAGGTTTCATGAAAACACATTCTTCTTAACTCAATATTCACAATAGTAATTTAGATGTTGGATTCAAAACTAAAAGTTACACATTCACATGCAGCCAAGTGAATAAGGTACTTCTTATGTTCTATTCCTTAAATTAAATTAGGAACATGTTATTAAACTAGTTCGCTTGGTCATAAGTATGACAATTTTCTAATAAAAATATTCTATCAAAAAGGCTTCTAGGTTTTCCAAGCTTCTAGTTCAAAAGGAATAAATCTAACACAATCCAAAAGTAAGAGTATGATTTTTTTTTTCATCCAAAATAGTCAAGGACAAACTTAAACATCATATCACAATGTTATCTTAACTCTTCATTCAAAGATGACTCTAAACATATTAGGTCTCACTAGGTTACCTCCCATATCCATATGTAAGGTTTATATTTGAAAAGGAGTGGAGAAGGTGTATGAAATTTTGTGAAGTGTATACCTCAAGGTACAATCTTTGTAGTTGCTCATGTACCCTAATGCCCTACCCTATTATTAGGTGTACAAAATTTCTTATTACATTGTCTTCATGCCTCTAGGGTATATTATTTTAACCATCTTATCCACATATAACCTAAAACTCAAATAAAATAACTTTAAGTATCTATTTCTTATTACATAAAGAAAATAAAGGAAAATAATTCAAATTTTGTTCAGTAGTCATAATTACATTATGATTAGCTTACTTCTTTGCTACATAAATTGTAAAAATACATTTTTAATTCATATGAAAATAATAATGAGAATTAAGATTTATTTTCATACTTAACTCAAAAATCTACAACTTCAAATAGTCTTCCAACCTACTGTAGGATATGTTACTATAATAATTATAACAAGACATTTCACAAATTACCCTCATATGCTTATTGCTTCCTTGGTACATCAAAATAAACATCTTAATCCATTTAAATATAATGGTATATACATCAAGGGATGTTAATCTCTTAAATCAAGCAAGCCAAATATTTTCAACAATGTTTCTTAATGATGCATCAATACTACACTCTCAAGCAAATTACATGATCAATCAAATCTTGTATGACTATATTGTTGTTTGTGTCCATCTAATAAGGTTGTTTGTATAGTAACTATGCATCATTCTTATATTATCCATATACAATGATATTATTGAATTAATTAACATATCAATGAGCTAAGACCAACATATTTGGAATAAATTAGGACTCAAGAAGGATAATAACACGTTCATAAAAACTATCTCAACCATGTTCTTTTTTCCAACAATTGAAATATGTTTCACAAATTACATTGCTCATTTTTAGACAGTAATAATGTAAAATTATTTTTCCATGTTCAAATGCCTCTAATACAAACTTATATATATTCCATATCTCAATTCAAATCACAAACAATGATGTTTATATTTTACTTATCATACCCTCTACTTCAATCTAATAAAATATTGAATCACAAACATACTTAAGGTTTTAAAATTTATAGTTTAAATAGTTCATAAGTATAAAATATAACCTTTCCCAATCATCCATAGTTTTTAAGAGCTTATATTATAAGTGAAGAACCTCAAACTATCTAATGTTTATAATGAATTACAATAAAAATCAAAATATTTACATCAATTGCTTAGAAGAGTTTTAAGAACTATGATAAATAGTCTCAAGCCTCTTTAAAAAACCATCAATAATATCTCACAAGAATGTTTCTTTAAAGGTAATAAAATTGTGACCATTAGTCCATGTTTCTAAATACAATCTCAATAATAAAAATTATGTATATTTTAGTGATATAATTTTCATGTGAATTAAAGAATATCATTTTCTACTACAACATAATGATGAAATGTTTCTTTCAATATATAAATAAATAGATTTAAATAATTCATTTTAGTCATATGAATTAACTATCATAGAACATGAGAACCCAATCATAATAAAAATATAAGATGAAGCTTAGAACATTTGTCATGATGAATAACCAAATCTAAAAAAAAGTACATTGGAGCTCAATGTCCTAAACTTTGTGAGTGGGAACAATGATCCCTCTATAGGTGGCCCTATCTACCCCCTAATTATCATCATGTAACATAGCTTGAAGTAACACATTGTTCAATAGTATTGGTTTCCAAACATAATGCTTAGATGTGAAGCAACAATGAAGAATAAGACAATACAAAATAACAATCAAGATAAACTAACTAGGACCAGTAAGTGTAGGTTTATGCCATTAGGAAGGGGAACTAAAATTATGCAGGGTGAGCAAGCCCCAGATCTAGATCCAATTTAATCAGGTGTCTAGTCCAAGATATTTTCTTGACAACTATTTCTTAGATATCTAGATTTCTCTTTGTCTCCTTTTCTTATTTAAGAAGAGAGGAATAACAAATAGGATCACTAGATAATAGTCACTAAAAATGGAAAAATTAAAAAACACAATAATCATGGATGACTTCCAATCTTCACATGACTTAGTCTAGCATGCAGTACATTGAAAACCATAAAAATCACCTACATACCCTAAACCTAATCTTACTCAAACTACTTAAATGCACACTTACCATAAAATTCCATAGATTTTCTTACAACAACCAAACTAACTTAATATGCATTGGGTTCACAACATATAATGACAACCATGAATGGGCTAATGTCTTATTAAATGAAAATGCAATGAATAATAAATCAAGACTATTAAAAATCAATTCCTCTAGCATTAAATCAATTTTAACATGATTGTAATTTTTGGATATCATGTTTGCATGATGATAGGTGCAATACAGTTAAGGAGGTTAATATAATTATAATACCTCCAATGAGCCTTTCAAAATATTAACATGGCTAAAATAATTCCTAGACCTTGGATACTATCACAACTAAATCATAATCATAAGACATTATGTAATTACAAAAAAATGCCACTGAACAATCGAATAAATGTTGATGGGTCGATAAACTTCAAATAGCAAATAAATAGAAACAACTAGAAATTAAACCAAAATTGACCTCATAATATAAACATACATATAAATGTGTATAGTCATAAGCCATTAAAACTATCAAATGATATAAAATGTGATTTCTAGAAGAATAACATGCAAGGACTAGACATGGAAACCAAATATATGATATTTGCATTGCATCAAGATAAGTTATTGGCCTAGCCAACTCCGCCACTCCTATGTACTTGCATTTACATAATACATAAGTAGTATTTGATAGAAAATAATAATCCAAATAACTACAATATCATAATAAAATAAAATTCATAAGCAATAACAACATCATATACCAACATTTGATACTATTAATAGATCATAATAATCTCATGAGACTATAGTAATAACAATCAATAAAAATATCTAAATCATCATTTACAACCATAATCAAATTTTACAACCAAAAAGGCCCCATAATGTCAATTGGCCCTAATAATAGTAATAGTATGGTGATTTAGATTTTAAGGGACTGTAAAACCCTAGGTTGTTAAATCATTTGGTGGACATGACTTAATTCAAATAGTGCAAAAACCCTATCCCTAAACTACCTTTAGGGTTTATGTTTCTAGCCTTATAGAGCTCATACTCAGATTTCATATCCCAATATTTTCTAGTTTTTATTTTGTCCAAACATGATAATAATGACATGATATTTGTTAATTTCTCATGCAAAGTTTCATAATCTCTCTATCATGTTATTTTTCTCTTATGTGGAATTCCATAAAGCTGCATATTATCACATACATAGATAATATAATATATAAGATAAAAAAACACAACACCTAAAATTAAAAAATCTCCTTTAGATGATTTTTTCTCTTTGGTTCAATTTGATTCCTTACCTACCACTATTAGACATAAGAGAACATCAGTGGTTTCGCATACCCCTCCTACTTCTTGAACTTACCGATCTAGTTACTATCCCGCTCCTATTACCATCTCTATGCTCCTAAGAGACCTTGTGGTCCATGTTATGATGTCCACAAGGGGTCCTAAAGTATGGAAAGTTAGGCAAGCCCATGGTTATAACTTTTTTGATAATATCAGTGTCCCTCTAATCATAGTTTCTGTTTTAGAGCTTTTGCAACATTTTGACACATACAAAGATGTTTTGTATGTGGCACTTCATGATATTAAGGTACCAAGCACATCAAATCTAGCTTATGTTGCTTTCATAATCAATGTTATGAAGTGGACTAAAGAGAAAATCGCATTTGAAATATAATATCTCCCAGCTCAACACATCATAAAACAACATCTACCTCTTTACATCCAATTACAAATTAATGATGTGGGTGTCAAATGGGTGTTAGTTAATAATGGATCAAGGTTAAACATTTTTAGTGTCTCTTTTATATGGCTTCTTAAAATACATGTTAAGGATTTATATCCTTTTGATATGAACATCTGAGGATTTGATAATATTCCACACAAATTTTTGGGATAAATAAGACTAAACCTTACATTGGGACCTAGAACACTACATACAACATGTCAAGTTATGCCCAATGATTTTAATTACAATATTTTTCTTGGGACACCTTGGATTAATGATATGCACATAGTACCCTCAAATTTACATGCATATTTAAATTTTATTTACTAATTTTTTTATACACATGCTATATGGATCATGAACCATTCAAATATATCAGAATATAGAGCCTTCACACAACTATATTCCTCACATGGATTTTGTTAGAGCACCTATATAGTCTATTATTTAGAGTTCATTTCTAAATCTATCAGATACCTCAGGACTATATTATAATAGATTCACTTCTCCATTTACATTAAAATATTTCAAAAAAATGGACAAAATAGGATAAGGCCATGGAAAACATGAACAAGTAATTATTAATCATGTTGGGCATATGATCAAAAAGGTAGGCAAGGACCTAGATACAAGGACAACATATCTAATGATAAGTATTCTAACCACTCTTCTCAGCATATAGCGATTTATCCACCCATTCCATAGATAGATAATATAGAAAATCACATCTCTACACTCTTAGTTATTTACCCTAACCTTATTGATGATACCGTTTGTATAGATCTACCCATTTTATGAGTTTTCTAATGATGAAGTTCTATTAGAATTCTTAGGAGCATATGAGGATCTCCCTTCCTTATATCAAAAGAATAGGTTTCCTCATTCCATAATGTCTAGGCATAATTTGGTGAGAGCTCAAATGTTTTAGATGATATCTTAACTGACACAGATGGTACCATACCTATAGCACCTTACACCACTAATCGATCTACATTACTTAATGAAGATATAATTGAATTTAATTATGGCATAAACACTGATCCACACATAATATTATTAACAGATGCCTTACATAACTAACAAGATATAAACATTCAATAGACTTTAAAGGACTTCCTTAAAACCTTTGATTGGGCCTATTCTTATATGTTAGCCATTGATCCTTCCATCTTAATACACAAGATTACACTCTATCTAGATGCAAAACTAGTTAAACAAAAAAATTGAGAAATGCATCATAAGGTGGCCCATTTAATCAAAGATCCAATTCCTCATTGATGCAAGCTTCATTCAACCAGTTTCTCACCCCAAATGGGTATCTAACATTATGTTAGTTAGTAATCTTAATGACTAAATTTATTGTTGTTATGATTCCAAAGACTTAAATAAAGTGTTTCCTAAAGATGACTTCCCCTGCCTGACATTGACATGATAGTGGACTTCATACTAGGATATGAGATGCTCTCCTTTATGGATGGTTTCACTAGTTATAATTAATCAAGATAGCTTAAGAGGATCAAGAAAAAACTTCTTTTATCATACCATGGGGCACTTTTTGCTATATAGCCATGTTTTTTGGATTGAATAATGTTGGAACAACATACCAACAAACTATGATCCATATTTTTGATGATATAATTCATAAGATAGTTAAGGACTATGTTGATGACTTACTAGCTAAATCAAAAGAGCAATAATGCCATGCAGTAGATTTATGATAGGTATTTGAAAGGTTGAGACAATACAATATATGACTAAATCCAAAGAAATGCATCTTTGGGGTCACATTTGATAAATTATTGGGCTTTATAATATCATAATGTGGCATCAAGGTGGATCCAAAAAAGTCAAAGCTATAATGGATATGTACCCTCTTGCAAACTAAAGTAACTTCAATCTTTATAGGGAAAAATTATGTAATACATCACTTTATGGCACAGTTGGTAGATAAGACTCAATCATTCACAAGCTTACTCAATAAAAATACCAAATTTGAATGGGATATTACATGTAAAGAAAGATTTGATGCACTTAAACGACACTTTTTGAACCCACCTGACTTGATTCCACCAATACCTAATAGGCCACTTCTCCTTTCCATTTATATGATTGATCATGCACTTGGTGCAGTCTTGGTAGAACATGATGACCATCATAAAGAGTGAGTTATCTACTACATTAAACACACACTTGTTGATTATGAACAAAAATGTTTGGCCATAGAAAAACTATGTTTAGCACTCATATTTCCTACACAAAAGCTCTGACAATATATGATCAATAATGAGACACATGTTATTACAAAATCAAATCTTTTAAAAATTTTGATGTCCAAACCACATCTCTTCGGTCATATCACCAAAAGGGTAATGTTAATCATATAATTTGATCTAAAGATCAAGTTACAAAATTTGATAAAGGGACAGATAATTACAAATTAATTGGTAGCATCACCACTATTAGATAGCAATCCTATCAATGATAATTTTATAGATTATTTCACAGCTTACAACATCACTTATGACATGTGAAAAATGTTTTTTAGCAGTTCTAGATGTGCATCAAGCATCAGAGTCAAAATTATCTTTATCAACCCACTTGGTCACATAGTACCACTTACAAATCAATTAAGTTTATCATGCAAAAAAATTGTCATAGAATATGAAGCACTTATCTTTGGCCTCCAAACATCTCAGGCTCTCCAAATAAAATCTATTAAGGTCTACGAGGATTCACAATTGCCCACCAATCAAGTTACATATGTCTACCAAACCAAGGAAGTTTTTTTAATTCCCTATAATAATATGGCTCAATATTTATAGGCTCAATTTGAATATGTCTCTATTGAAAATATTCGTCACAAAGATAATCATCATGCTAATGGAATGGTAAGTGCAGCATCATTGATCCACATTGACATCAATGATGAGTAGGTTATCTTCACTATAAAATGGTTAGAATCACCATCAGTATCCAAGGCCAACCTCATAGCTATAATAGCTTTAGCCACCATACATAGTACAACATCTGAATGGTTTTTTGATATATATAATTTTCTACATAAGTCTATCACACCAGATATCTTTACCAAGAATGATAATCCTAATTATAGAGGAATGTTCTTCATTGCATCATCATAAATTAGGACTTATTTTAAATGATCTTTTAATAGACACTTATGCTGATGTTTGACATTTGAGGAAGCTAAATTGGCCATCAGCCAAGTACATGATAGTGAATGTGGTGGCCATTTCAATGGGAAAGCAATGTCACATAAATTACATTGGCAAGGATAGTATTATCCCACCATGGAACCAAAATATCAAGAATATGCTAAACTATGAAACAAATGTCAATGGCATAGCCATCTACACCATGTTCATTCACATTAATTACAACCTATTGTATCCCCATGGCCATTCATGTTATGGGGCTTTGATCTCATTGGTAAAATCAACCCATAATCAGTAGGGGACACAAATTTATCATTACATATATAGAATACTTTTCTAACTTCATACCATTACAATCATAAAAGGAGAAGATATATGTCACTTTCTCATGACAAACATCATTTCCCATTTTGGCCTACCATTAGCCATCATTACAGATAATGAAACCTATTTTAAGAATAAAATAGTTAATAAATCTTATGTTAAATACAAGATCTGACACACATTCTCTACTCCATACTACCCACAGGGTAATGGTCAAGTAAAAGCTAAAAACAAGATAATTAATAGTATCCTAAGCAAAATAGTTATTAAATTTGGTGATAATTGGCATAATCAACTTGTCTATACACTATGGACTTACTACTCCAGTATTCACACTCATTCATTAATTTATGAAATCAAAGCAATTATTTTGCTAAAATTATAAATATCATCCCTAAAAGTTTCTCTCAAAGGATTTATCATAGATGAATAATATATATGAAAACATATACATAAATTAGAATAATTATATCACACATGCATCCAAGTCATACAATACCTTAGAACATACCAAAAATAAATCTAATGGGCATACAATAGTTGTATGCATAGCAGAAAATTCAAAATCCATGATCTTATTCTCAAAAAGAACCTCAAAAATTTCAATGCCAAGAGAAATAAAATGAAAGTTCAAACCAAATTGGATTGGCCCATACTTAATCACATAAAAGCTTAGCCCCAAGGTATGTTGTCTAGCTTCATTCAATGGTAAGGCGATAAATAATCCACTGAACATCATGCAGCTAAAGAGATTTTATATCTAAATAACTCATAGTTCACTTGTACATATTTTTTCTTATCTTGTTCCTTGTATATAGTTTCATTTTCATGTTGCTTGTATATAGCATATACTCATAAAATAAAAAAATAATATAACATATTCAAAAATACAAAAACATTCAAATATTTTCTCAAAAAATATAAATTTTAGATTTCATGCATTTTCATGTTTACATTCCTTCTATTTTCCAAGTACTACATATATTATCTATGCAAGTGTAGTTAGTTTTATCATACATACATACTTCGATTGTTCCTTTTGAGTGTTCATAGATTACTACAAGACTTAGGTCTTCTACATATATCCAAATTCATTACTATATACCCATTTGGGGCACATATACATATACAAAGATTCAACATTTATGCATTTACCCATTGAGGCATCATACTACACCGATTCCAATTTCCAAGGTTATATCATTCTATACTACACTAATTTTTTACCAACTAATACTACTATAGACTCATCTTATGTACATCTTTTCTCTCACATGAATTTATACCACATGTTATGCATACTTTCATTTCTAGCTTTACTAGTTTTTATTTGTTTGTATCTATTTGCTTCTACATCTATTTAAGAGAATTTGAGTATGTCATTATTCTATGGCTCTAAACCATTTCCTTCAATATATGTATGCTTTGGGCATGTGCCCATGTCCTTGTGTGTGCCTTCTTGATTATGTATGTATACATTTGAACATGTCCTTCCATATGGCTCTAAGCCAATCTTGCTTACTCTTTGCATATGTGAACTTTTTAACATGTCCTTGTATGTATGTTCTTTCTTAGACTTAGTGACATGTGCCCATGTCCCTTGTATTGTGGCCCTTTGGCCTACTTTACATGTTTCATGTGTTTGCATGTGTCCTTTCATGTATGCATCATGGCCATTACACTTGTCTCTTATTTGTTGCTTGCACACTCAATTTGCAATTCCATGAGGGACCTCATGCATCTCCCCATCCTCCTTGGGTGCCTTGATGGACATCATGCCCCATTCCCCTAGGTAGTTTACATAGATTACACTCAAATTTATTGTTCGTGTACATTCTTACATTATTTTATCTATCTTGATAATCTTGTGAATCTTAGATCTAACATACATTATACATTACCCACTTAAGCTCGCACTATTTTACATTATGATGTCATGTATACACATTATATTGGTTTATCACATAAATATCATATGTTTTTAGTCTAACACACATGATGCATAGTTTTCTTTTGAGGATAGTTATTTCAAAGATTCAATAACTCCCCTCAAAATATAGGGCATTCACAAAGATTTGTCACAAATATCAATCCATCCTAATGCAATTAGAACTTAGTTTTCAACATACAAACATAGATTACAGAACCCAAACTCAAGAAAACATAGTGAAAAATAGTCACATATAGATCAATCTCAATTTTGCACAAAAACAACACATTTGGTCAATAACATAGCACAAAAGACAATAGTGAAGTTTGTTATTAGCTAAGGGACTACACTACTATCTAGTATCCCCAAAAATAGAATGTTTTAGAATTATTAGAAAGGTACAGTGGTTAAATTTTAGATTTTCACAATCTTAAGCATAGATTATTAGATAGGTTCAATATTTATATAGATTACACATGTTCTCTTAGATTGTGGGCATCATGTATGGCATGATCACTCTCATTTCAGTTTCAAATACTCAAAAATAGATTATTATGACTTGTTCCAAAATCCATATACATATATATTATAGATGGGGGCATGTGTAGGGCACATTGTTCCCATACATTCAGTTTGGCACTAGTACTCTTAGATGGAATAGTAAATCCATGGCATTTTCCATGTTGTTACTCTAGAAACCATTTTCACTAGTTTTGCACCAAGTTTACACCAAATTGATGCCTCATTATATCTATAGTTGTTGGCATTCCTAAGTGGCCCCTGAGCCATTTTGCATTTTAGAGCTCCCAAGTGTCGCCTCATCCATTTTACATTTTAGAGTTTTTGAGTGGTACCAGATCTATCTTACATAGTTTTAGTAACATCACACAGTTGAAACCTCAAATGTATCTACTAAAAATGGGTGGGAAACAATGGATTCATAGCCTACTTGAGTTCTTAAGCCACCTATATGAGAGGGTTAGACAAGTCATCAATCCAATCCAAGTTATTCATAAATTATGATCCACCAAGCAGGGGTGGGCAATGATGGGTCAAGATCAACTTGAGTTATTGAGCCACCCACATATGAGGATTGATAAATCCATCAATTCAATTGAATTTATTCACTATTTTATCACCATTTACATGCACACATAATATGTCACCAAGTTTTAGCATTTCTTCACATACCCAATGAGGTTTATGTTGACCAAATTTGACCCTATAGATCAAATTAGGACCCTTATAGGTAAAAAATTGATTTTTAAGTGTTTATGAGTCTAATATATATGTTTAAAGGTATATTATAATTCATTTAATGTGATTTCATGTTATATTAGCCTTGGTTATTAGTCATTTTAGTCCTTATGTTTTTTTAGTCATTTTGAGGGTCAAGATGAGCATTAAATGAGTTATATGAAATCCTTGGGAAGTATGAAGGAATAAAAAGGGTGATTTCATGTTCCATGTGTCTTATTATGTCTTAATAAACTATTCATAACTAAAAGTGATAGGATCTTCAGAAGAAAGAGTAGTTTTCTTAAGAAAAGAGAAGAGTTTGGCACTTGTACAGCCCATGGGGGAAGGTGACAAATGGGGTAATGTCATGAGATGACTCTTAAACTTCAAAAAATCCATTTCCACACTTTAATTACTCTATAAGTGTCTAAATTAAGCTAAAACCATTTTTCTCCTTATTCACCCTTCTAGACACACAGAACCAATCAGTAGGTTTATGCTTGATACAGACAGTTGGAGAACTTACAAGTTAAAATTATTTTAGAGGTGAAAGTAAACTTAAATAGATTAATTTATATTAAAATATTTTTAATAATGGTGGCATGTGCTTTATGAACCATCCTCATGAAGTTGACTGTGTTTTTTTGCTTGCTAATCTGTGCACTTTACAGGTTTTGCTCTTGTTCAGATGATTCTATATAATCTAGTTACTGTGTATGATTTCATAGGATGTTTAATCCATCCTATAATGTATATCATGCCTAGTTTAGTGTTCTAGGGTGTTTTTATTGGAAAATCATCTCAGGTTTGTAAATTGTCTTTTTGGGATGACAGGCCTATTTTCACCATTTTCAAATCTTCATGCTTTGGCAATGACTTCAGAGGGTTGTGATAGTTATTTTTATATGTTTTCAAGGTGATATTGATTATATTTACCTTATCAAGTTCATTCTTCAATCAATCTCCATATAATTGTAGTTATATGCAACATATACAGTTTGGCAGCCATGGATGTACGTCTATAGGTGCCATAGAGGAAGAGTACCACATTGAAATGAAGATGTCTTGACTTTATCTAAGACTTCATAGATTTGAATGGATATTTTTTAACATTTTAGGGAGATGTAATTACTATTGAAGGTTCATACACATTATGTATGATTCATAATTATGTTCACTAACTATAAGCAATTTAATTTACACCTACAAGTGCCTTCTTAGAAACTAGTTATGTTGAAAAGAAGTGTCTGAGCTGGGCAAGGTGTTTGATAGATTAAAAGAGTCTATTTGGAAACATTTAAAGAGCTCAAAACTCACTTGAATCTCACAATTCATGTTTTCTACCAACTATTCACCCTCACTACCTGTATGTGAAAATGGCCACCTGCATGTGGCTTAACAGAGAGTTGAGGAGTTATATTAGAGCATGGAAACAAGTGATGGAACCTTCTTTGAAGTCCTATAATTTTATGTTGAGTATGCTAGACTTTTTGAGAAGATATATTGATAAATGGAGGTTGGAAAACCTATTTTAAGGTCAAATGATTGATTCAATAATCAAATCCCCAAAAGAGCAAAACAGATTACCTGGAGGTTTTGTTGATATCTCATAATAGGGTTACAAATACCTTTTATGCATATTGATAACCTTATCCTGAATCCTCCATATATGATAAGGACTTGGAAAAGTTTGGAGGGTAGAGGGTTGATGGAGTTTGATTTTTAGAGGTGCCAAAGTTGTCATTTAGACATTGAATTGCTTCATTGTTATCTATAGGATTGGAAGCTTTAAGAGACCTTTGTACTTCAAGTTGGTAGCCTAAACCATGCCACCATGTTGGAGGAGCACCAAATATTTAAAGGTAGCATATATGACCTAAAATATCATCAAAGGGAGATAATATACTATGTTTTAGGTCTAATATTAACCTACAGGTTTTTATTCTCCAAGATTATTCACCTACAGTAGATTTTAACTCCCACACCATTCATAAAGTGAGTCTAATCATGGAAACATAAACCCTACTAGTGAAAGTTTCTCCTAAAATACTTCAAATGGATCATAGGCCATGTCTTACAGGTTTCAAGGATAAATTCACCTATAAGATCCTATTTTTTCTAACATAGTTGATTATGTTTGACTGGGATGGACAGTAAGCAATTTTGAGGACTGTGAATGTGGAAAATGCATAAGGAAGAGGCAAATTGATTTAAGTAATTTTAAAACATCTTATAAGGCTTAAATGAGGTCTTGGAACACTATGTTATAGGTCCAACCATGTATAACTACACCTATAGGTGTCCCCTCAAGTGGAAATATGCACCTATAGCCAATTGTAGGTGACTGGTAAGACAGTGAATAAAGGTTAGCATTCTTGAAGTTGACATTATAGGTAAATAATGTGAATATACAAAAAAAATGATTATATGGACATGAATACCCAAGGAAAGTCTTTTAATACTCCATCCAAAGTCAAATCATGCAGGTCATCTATAGGAATAGTGCCTTGAAGACACACAATCAAGAAATACACTTTGTTTTGAGAAGCTCAAGGTGTGTGCAGGAGTACATTGAAGGTTAGAATGATTATTGGATTGGAAATAGACCCATCATTATTAGATAAGTTTTAGTAGGCTCCTATTATATGAAATCAAGTAGAGAGACCCTAATACTACAATACACAGTCCATATAGTTGAATGGTCACACAATCTACCTCCAAATAGTCTATCTTGGATCTAGGAGAATTTGGGAGGAAAAATCATTAAACCAAGGGCTCAAAATTGGTACATAACATGTTTTTAGATTGGATAATCTCCTCCAATAGTCATCATTATCTGATAAAATAGGAGAGTGCCCTCTATTTTATCTCAGATAGAGGGTACTCCCTTTATGAACAAAACCTTATAGTACTGGGAAAGGAAGGTAAAGAGGTGAGATAAGGACTGATTTAGGAATGAAGAGAGGTTTGGAATTTTAGAACACATCCATACCAATAGGGAAAACCTTACAAAGAGGTTAGGAACTAAACAAAATTCTCTAAACCTTTAATGTTACAGTCAAGTATGTCAAGCAGGGTTTAGGCCTAGAAGCCAAATGGAGAGTCATTTTCACTTCCACCTTGAGATGAGATTTCTAATCCATTTGGGCATGATTTTAGGGTGATTCTAGGTGTGTTAAATCTTTCACTTTGTAGAGGAAACATGAGGAGTTCATTTTGAGCTCAAAGACAACACTAGGTCTATACGAAAAGGAGAAAGGAACTTGATAGGATAACTTTAAGTGCTTGTATCTCCCTTTGTACTTTGCATGGAGATCCAAGGAGATAGGATGAGTTAGAAAGGTTCCCAAAAAATCATTTTGTAGCATTAATTTAATATTTTAATGTCAAGTTTTTATGAACAAAGCCTAAAAGGGTAAAATAGACCTAAACCTTTGCAAACCCTTGAATAAGGACCCGATGAAGGAAATGGAGATGAAAAGATAATATAATTGCCTAGTTTGAACATGAAAGTTCCTAAAAATTATATAGGACTCTTTCAGGCTCATTCCCATCATTTTGAGTTGTATGGAACTGTATGGATGGAGTACAAAATTGGGAATTTTTTACTATTTTGTGTGTTTTGCAGGTTTTAGGAGGTTTCGATCACATAGAATGGAATATTAGGACTTTAGATAACTCCCCATATCAATTCCATACCTTAGAAAAAAATTTAATTGCCTCAACCAAATACTTCATCTTAGCTAGTCAAAACTAGCATAGTAACCAAGCTTGTGAGAACGGTGAAAAACTTCAAATGAGCTGATTTTAAGGTGTGCTTGATCATTATAAGTCCATAAAGGGTCTTTTTAAGTGTCATTCACTCTCTCCCATGGATTTTCATGAAAAAATAATGCCTTCTTAGAGGCCAAGTGTGAGGGGTGACTGAAAGAGGATTTTTCTTAGAGTGTAGGCAATGATAGGTTATTTTTAAATGATTCTAGATGACCAGGACTATAACCAATGCATGGAGAGGCATATCTAAAATATTTCTCTCTCATTTCAATCATCAGACCTATCCCTAGTTATTTTTAATATTTTCAAATAGGTGTGGATGATGAAGGTAGTTTTTTGAGCCAACACAAGGAGTTTCATACCATTTTTCATGAGTTTCATGCCTTGTATGGACACTTGTACTTCCTAACCTTACATGGTTCATTTCACATCTTCTTCTCATGTATATGTAACTTATTTTTTTAGATTGACAAGTATTCTTATGACCTATGTACTTCTCTCTTCTCCTCTCTCTCTCAGGTTCTATAAGAACTAGCCATTTTAGACTTTTTAACTTATGCTCCACCTAAGTATGGAAAAGCCGTACTATTTGTATACCACTTGATCTATAAGATTATTAATTTTTACCTCTTTCATGACTATTCATATTTTTTTTCACTTGGATGATTGATTTTTCTTAGTGATGACTTGTTGTTTTTTTAGCATTAGTGTTTCATTCTCTCACCTATTTGTAGTTGGATAGTTTATTCTTGCATGACATGTGAAGTGTTTAATGATGTGTCAAGGTTGAGTGAGTTAGTATATTTAAATAGTGTCATTTTAGGCCTCTTATCTAGTCCTCCTATCCTAAACATTCATCATAACCTTATAATATAATATTGATGTGAGAAGATGGAGATTAGAGAAGTGTATGTTTGGTTAGTCCATTGTTTTCATGTGTGACATGCAGTTGGTTGGTATTCATCAATTATTTTGGTATATCACCTCCCTTAGGATAGTTTTATTTTAGTTTTCTCTCCATTTTCCCTCACAAGCATAGGTTTAGTAGTGGTTTACAAGTGGTACATCAAGGGAGCTAGCCCTATCTAGAGATTCACCTCATTCTCAAGCTACCCACAGCCTAAAGGTGTTTCAATTGTATTATTTAAATGAGTAGAGCTTAGACATCTCCTCAAAGGATACAAATCTAAATGACAATAGGTTATTCATTTCTTTCCTCTTTATTTCATCTCTTTACTCAGTTTTGTCTTTAATTTTGATATTTTTTAAGGTTTGATTCATTCATGTTTCATTCATAGGACACACAATAGAGCACACTTCATATACTCAAACCCATATTCACTCGCTTTGCCTCATAGATATGTCTAGGTACATATTTTTTTCCTTTATCTTAGTTATTTCACTTTATTGTATTTATAGAATAAAAGTGGAGGGAAATGTAGTCATCTTGTTGACACTTGGATTCACACCCTTGAGGAGATGCTTAGCTCTCCTCATCCAAGTGGCATAATGGAAACATCTCTCTTACTCTGGGTGAAACTTTTGTTGAGATAAATCTCTAGATAAGGGGCTAGCTCCCCTTGATGCACCTTTAAATCTCTCTCTCTAACTTAAAAATTGTATATGAAAAGGGTTAAGGAAAATGACTAAAAAATCAAATGGCAATGCACCAATGTATAATGTCCTCTAAATTGACTGAAACCACTACTTAAAGACAAATAGGGTGTTTCTCACAAAAGACTCATAAATTAGGATTCATTATTGAATCAATGTTTCATATGCTAGATTCAAGAAGGTATATGATTCTTAGGAATCGAATGAATGATTCCAAAGAGAGATATAATTATAGACCACTTCTAGGATATCTCTACACTTAGAAAAGAATACTAGTAAAGACCTGCAGCAATATCATGTAAATTGGTAGAACATCAAGAGTACAAGCTAGAAAAGGCAATATTTCACTAGACTAAACCAACAAGATTCAAGGTATTACTCAATATTACAGCATATGAGTGGAAACAATACTTGTATATTTCTTCAATAGTTCTTCGAGTATAAATCTGGCTAGAGTTTTCTGAATAACTAGCTGAGGCTATTGAACAAGCCAAAAGAATGCATATATATAGCCTTTGGAAAGGAGGTCAAGCAAATGGAGTCCAAGGGTCACTTGGACATGTGTCTATATGAGAGAATTAGTTACATTTTCATGTGGGAGAGAGTTGGGTGAGCTATTCCATGTCAGTAAATGAATTAGTTACAATTGAATAAGTTATACTTGCACCAAATGAATCAGTTACAATTGAATCAGTTATGATTAAACAAAATGCTCATGACATTTTGCCATTTGTTACCTATATATTTGCCTTCAGGTTCTCTCTGATCCTTTTTACACCAACAAATATTTTCCATAGTTTGAAATTTATTTTTTAATGGCCATCATCCTTCGATTATTTTCTTCAAACTTTTGTTTCCCTCAAACTTCTTATTTCCCTCAGACTTATCCTAAAAGAATTCATTCCTTAGACTTTCCCTTTAGATAATTCCATGGATAATATGTTTCAAACAATCTGTCGGGCTTTTTTTTAAAGTTCCTTTTTGGAAAAATGTGTTTGGGCCATCTCTCTGAGGAATTGACTCTTTTTGGAATCCTACAAATGACCCCTTCGGCCTAAGAAGTATCTTTTCAGAACTTCTATTTGGTCCACCTTCTCATAAAAAAATCTTTCAAACCTTTTGTAAGTGTCCTTTCAACTTTTTGAAAATTCCCTTTCAATAAATTTGAAGTGCCCTTCAGACTTTTTGTAAAGTACCTTTCAGCCTTCTTGCAAATGTCGTTCAAAAAAACTAAAGTACCCTTCGAAAAAGTTGATGAATTTTTTTTGAAGTGCCCTTCGAGAAATTTGCTCGAGACATTTTTTCAAAAAAAGTATCCTTCAAAAAGAATGAAGTGGACCATTTCCTGTAGAAGTTCCCTTCGAAAGTTGTAAACTGCCTTTCGAAAAAGTTGAAAATGATCCCTTAACCTGAAAAGGTGCTTCCAAGAAATTGTTCAGATAATTTTCCTGAAGGAATTAGTCTTCATCTTCAAAAACATTATCTTGAACAAATTATCTGAAAGAATTCAACACTTTGGCTAAATGAAAAGTCTAAAAAAATAACACTTTAGTCAAAAACAAAAGAACCAAAAGGATTACTATGCAAAGGCTTAGCAAAAGACCAAAACTAAACTTTCTGAAGGAATTGGACTTGTACATTTGTTGTGGGCTTGTATAAAACACTTATTCTAAATGAAACCTACATATTGGACCTATCCAAAGGTATAGACTTATATATCTAAGTTTTTAAATAGGGGTGCCCAATTTTAGCTTGAAGGGCAAAAATTTGGTCAATAAATTGGTGACTCATAGGGTAGTATGCCTACTATCCTAACCAGACTAGTAGTTGAATTAATTCATTGGGCATGGAGTCATCTAAGGACACTCAAATAAGGAAACATTTTCCATGACTCAAAACCTTGAACAACATAATAGACTAGAAGGAAAACCCATGCTACAAGACATAACACATAATAAGAACAAAACAAATAAGACACAAAGCAAAGTAAGACACAAGACAAACACATGTGCATAAGCACTTAAGAGAAAAACAAAACACAATTGAAATCAAACTAATATGTAAATCTAACATGATATATTTCTCCTCTTCCTGGATCAAAGGGGAAATTTATTAGGTCTCCTTCATGGTAATAAAACTCATGGTGGTAACCAAGTAATTTGTTGGAGTGGAAACTTGTTGAATCACCCTTCTTGTTTTCCATCTTAATTGGCATGTATTCCAATGCATCAAGTTCAAACATATCTTCAACATCCATGTATTCATATTACTCTTTGAGGTATGTTTCATGCTGGTCCTTCATGTTGGTGTAGTCCATCAAGGCATCAATGGCTACAATACCATCATTATAAGGCTCATTTGACTCATGGCTCTCTTGGTATGTATCATGAACCAACTTATTATTTTATATCTCTTTGAGAATCTTGTCAAAGTGATCTCTTTCTTCCTTATGGCTCTCTTGGGGAAGGGTGGTGGTGTGAGGTTTGAGCTGAGGCAAAATTTTCTAACTTATTCCAAAAATCATCATTTTTTTGCTCAAGAACTCCTTCCTCCATGCTTCTATCAAACCAATGTGATCCCTCTATTTCATGTTCATAAAAAAGAGTCTTTATCTACTCAACAACATGATCTTGAACCTCATTTAACTCAGGTCGCATGGCCTAGTCATTATCTTCATCAAAGCAACAAGAAGGTTTATCAAACAAAGCAAAAGAGAGCTCACCATGCTTACATTCTCCATCCAACATTGACAAGTGAAGTTTGTCAATGTCATCTTCATATTGCTGGAACATTTGCATGTATGTGTGACCTATATCATCTTCTTGAATCATGTCACTTTCAAGAGTCACTTCTTTAACCTTATTCTCATGAAAACCTCCTAGAACAGCCACCTCTTGAAATATGATTTGACTACATTATTCATCTTTGATAATGCCTTCCACCTCATGTTTATGATGATGACCACCATGATGATGCTCATGAGGATTACCTATAATTATTTAATCTTCATCATCACTCATAATAGCCCCTTGATCAGCCAAAAAATGCATTTTCTCTTGCTCACTTACCTCCCTCAAAACAAGTTCCTCTTTAGAAGGGAATGAAGTGAAGGGTGAATGGACAGGGTCATGAGTTATAAATGCAAGAGTTTGAATATGAAAGGTAATGGAAGGTGAATGAAGTGAAAATGGAGTGTGGGATGAAGGAAAAGACTTAAGAATAGATTTTGAAAAGAGGCAAGCACTAGTGAGCTCAAAATCAAATTGGGAATGAGAAGTGGGGTGTTCTTTGAGAAGCTCATGAGGAAGAGGAAGTAAACCTTAGGCTAAAATCAATTGATTTTTTTCCTTATTCTTGACCAGCACTTCATCCACATCAGGTGTAGCTTGATAACTATCTTGATTTTTTTCTTCTTCAAGTATAACTCTAGTTAGAGCTTTCCAATAATCAATGGAGGCTACTAAACAAGCCAAAATAATGCATATATATAGCCTTTAGGAGGGAGGTCAATAAAAGGGAGTCCAAAGGTCACTTGGACATGTGTCTATATGAGAGAATCAATTACATTTACATATGGGAGAGAGGTGGGTGAGCTATGCCATGTCACCAAATGAATCAGTTACAATTAAATAAGTTACACTTACACCAAATGAATTAGTTACAATTGAATCAATTATTATTAAACCAAATGCTTGGGACATTTTTCCATTTGTTACCTCTATATCTACCTTCAGGTTCTCATTGAGCCTTTTGATACCAATGGATATTTTCCATAGTTTTAAATTGACTTTTTATGGGCCATCGTCCTTTAGATATTTTCTTTGGACTTTTGTTTTCCTCAAACTTTTTGTTTCCCTTAGACTTCTCCTGAAAGAACTCATTCCTCAGACTTTTCCTTTAGACAATTCCACAGATAATTTGTTTTGAATAATCTTTCAAGCTTTTTATGAAAGTTCCTTTTCAAAAAAATGTGTCTGGGCCATCTCTCTAAGGAATTGGCTCTTTTTAGAACCCTACAAATGACCCCTTTGGCTTGAGAAGTATCCTTTCAAAACTTCTAAATGGTCCACCTTCTCATGAAAATAATCTTTCAAACCTTTTGTAAGTGTCATTTTGGCTTTCTAAAAATTCCCCTTCAAGAAAGTTGAAGTGCCCTTTGGACTTTTTGTAAAGTACCTTTTGGCCATCCTATAAATGCCCTTCAAAAAAATTGAAGTACCCTTCAGAAATGTTGAAGATGACTTTTTTCTAAAGTTCCCTTCAATAAAGTTGCTCAAGACATTTTTTCAAAAAAATTATCCCTCAAAAAGAATGATGTGGACCATTTCCTGTAGAATCACCCTTCAGAACTTGTAAACTACCTTTTGAAAAAGTTGAAAATGATCCCTTAGCCTAAAAAGGTCCTTCAAGGAAATTGTTCAGATAATTTTTTTGAAGGAATTAGTCTTCATCTTTGACAAATTTTTCTTGAACAAATTATCCAAAAGAATTCATCACTTTGGCTGAATGAAAATTTATAAAAGATAACATTTTAGTCAAAAACAAAAGACTTGAAAGGATTACTATGCAAAAGCTTAGCAAAAGACTAAAACTAAACTTTTTGAAAGAATTGGACTTGTACATTTATTGTGGGCTTGTATAGATCACTTCTTTCGAATGAAACCTATATACTGGACCTAGCTAAAGGTATAGACTTAGGTGTCTAAGTTTTCAAATAGGGGTGCCCAGTTTTGGCCTGAAGGGCCAAAATCTAGTCAACACATCTAAAATGTCATTTTAGTGTAATAAGTGTCACTTGAGGCCACCTTATCCTTAGTTTAGATTTAGACCTATATTAGGGCCTCTCTTGATTACTTTTCAAATTTTATGCAAGTCCAACCCATTCTTAGATATACTAAAAGCATCACTAATCCTTCACTAAGGCACCTAGGTCCCTTTTTCATTAGTTCCTGCCACTTAGACATTAGCATGACCCTTTGGACAATAGCGCACTGTATTATTGGCAAAGGGGAGCACTAATGTCCCCTATCTCTTTTCACTCACAATAGATATAATTTCATTTATCAAAGAACCTTAAGGTTGGCCTAGGCTCATTTCATGTCTTGACAAGCACTTGAATGATATATTTAGAACACTTTCATTCATTTGTCCCTTAGATGGAAATCAAATGCAAATACTCATTAAAAAACTTAGAAATAATTGTACAAATCAAGGTCATTGATCCCTGTTCTATATTACTTTTGTGTACACCCATCTACACTATCCCAAAGCTCAAATTACTCAGGTTTCTAGTCTCAAGTCACACTCAAACTAGCACTCATACCAGTATTCACTTGCACTTGCACTAGTACTTAGATTGGAATAAGTACATCAGGCTTGATCTCCTTTCGAGGTATTGGTATGTAGAAAATGCTCGACACATGGGTTGTTGAGGTCACATCTAACCTACCATACTAACACCATTTTTTTCTACTTTTTCTCCTTAAATACCCTAACAAACATGAAGGATTAGGATTTTGCATTGTGATGTCGAAAAAGAGGTCAAACTTCTATAGATCATAAATTTTGATCTGTATCTCCATTTGAGCTTATCTTAATTCCAAAAAAACCATCTTAAAAAAATTAATACAATCACAACCCACCCTTCTGGTTATGGGATGTTTTTGGTATTTTTATTAGGTCATATGTGACCATCTGAGAGTTTAAAATTACAATTTTATTTTATTTTTGAGTTTTTTATAAATTGTCTATTTTTTTAATCAAACTTGAACTTCAGTTGAAATTCATCTAATAATTTAATTTGTGTTTAATTTGTTTTTAGATATTTTTAGAGTTGTGTGTGTTTGCATGCAAAACTCATTAAAAATAGCAACTATTAAAAATAACATGTCATTTTCTATTTATTTTTAGAGTTCTAAATTTTGCATGTCAACTCTAATTTTGAGTTAAGGATTATTTATGCATAATTTATAATTATTTAAATTATTCAATATGAATCAAAACCAATTATTATTCAAAATCTTGGCCTATTGGATTTTAATTTGTCTTGATAGTATTTGGGTTCATTATTTGGTATCAGAGTAATTTAGAATCTTAGGCATGTAAGAGATGGTGAGAGGATGGGGAGGAATCGCTCAGACGAAACATACTATGAAAGATTTTTAGAGGAAATTAAAACAATTAACTAAGATCATTATGAACCAAAGACAAAGGAGAGTAGGAGATGATATAAAAGATGTCACAGATCATGAAGAAGAAATTTTGTGAGAGGAGCAATAAGAATAGCCACCATCTATGAAATAAAAGATGGTTAGAGATTTAAAAGGAAGGAATGAGAGAATGAAGGTTGATGTTCCATATTATGGTGGAATTTTAAAACTAGAGGAGTTGCTATATTGGATAATAGCATGGAGAAATTTTTTGAATGAAAAACTATGAGATGAGACAAGAAAGTAAAGTTTTCATGGATAAAATTGAAAGGTCATGCAATGATTTGGTGGGATCACCAACAGAAAGAAAGACATATAAAAGGTAAAAATAAGATCAACTCATAAAAAATATGGAGAAAAAGTTGAGGGAGAAATTTATTCTTATGGATTATGCACAAACCCTATACTAAAGATTTTAAAATTTGAGGCAGAAGGATCAAAATATATGAGTATACATATAAGTTTTAAAAACTTTCCATATGTGTGGAACATGATGAAATAGAAAAATAGATGATTGTAAGGTATGTAAATGTTTAAAGTTTTATATTCAAGATAAATTAAGCATGCATAGAATACTTTGCATGGAGGAAGCTTATCAGTTAGCTTTGAAGGCAAAATAAAAATTAAATAGATAGAATTTTAGAACATAAATTAGGATAAGATGAAGACAATCTCCTCCTATAAGGGGCTGAGGTGGATTTAATACAAATAGAGATGGGCTTAATACCACTAGAGTATAATTATGACGTGGTGTAGAAAGACAATAAGATAATAGACAAGTGTTTCAATATTGTCAAAGAAGAAGAGGATTTTAGAGAAGAGGAAGCTATAGTGGTGGTAGAGGATGGTTTCCACATCAATGCAGGGCTTAAGTTTATTACAAATATGGAAAAGAATTCCATTAAGACTTTGATTTCCCACACTACCAAGATCAAGAAATGAGGTAAGAGGATCACCCAAGAGTACATTTAGTTGAAGTTGAAATAAAAGAGCAAAATACTGAAGTTGCAACAGTAGATATTGAAGAAAATATCATGATGAGAAGAACAAAGATTGCTCAAAGGAAAGAATATGTGAAAAATAAATAAGGTGGTGATGCATAGATGCAAACAAATATATTTTAAACAAGGTGCAATTTAAGAGGTAAGATATGTAAATTAAATATAGATGGTGGTAGTTATAAAAATATAGTTTCTAAAGATATGAATTGAAAAACTAGGTTTGCAGTGTGAAAAACATCAAAATCTTTATCAAATTTCATTATTTAAGAAAGGGAATGAAGTTACAGTAGATAAAAGGTGCTTAATAAAGTTTTCTATAGGTATAACTTACAAGGATGAAATATGGTGTGATGTTATTATTGACAAGTTTGAGCTCACGGATCAAACTGTCACCCCTATAATTTGAAACTTTGCTCATTATTCTTGTTTACCTTGTGGATCATTGTGTTTATCTTGTTATGTCCTTAGAATGGTCACTTGAAACCTCAGTTAGCATATTTTAAGGTAGATTTGATAAGTTTAAGGTTTTATTCATCATAGCTATGTGCTTGTCTATTCACTCCATGACTTGTTTCAGTGAGTTTTAAGTGTTGAAAGGAGTCTAAGGTGTCTTGATAGGTCTCATAAAAGGACTCAAGGTCATGTTATGCTCTACAAAGATCAAACAATTTGGTGATATTCTTGGCTAACATCATAACCCAATTGGTTGTATTTTGGATCACATTATGGTTTCCAAATCAAGTTTTACAAGGTAATGGTAATCTAGTATCAAAAAAATATTATGATGTACCTATAAGACAAAAAATTCAAATGAACACCTTTTATAGTAGTTTCCATTAGGTTCTTTAAGTGATCAGGGCAATTTTAGTGATAAAAAAGGCTTTTTTGAGGCTTCTCATATAATTTTCAAGGTAAAATTGACTTTCAAACATCTTCAGTTCTTCATTTATTCCCCTCAAGGTCAAATCCATGGTTTGGAATGAGTTTCAGATGTTAAAATGTAGAAAACCAATTCATCTCTCCTATCGGCTTCTATAGCAACTCAAGGAAGGTCATCAATTTTTATTCATTACTTTGGAAATGATAGGGACCCTAATTACCTTCAAGTTAGTGGCATTTATTGTCAAATTCATCTCCTCATTTTCATGAATAATGGTTAATAATGTAAGGGCGGTCACTATGTCTTAGTCATCTAAGTGGGGTCCAAGGTTGTCTTTGTTTATTCACATTAGATTGGAGAAAAATGGTAATGGTGGGGTGATTTAAGGGTAAAATAGGTCCTCTTGCATGTATGAATCATTAGGTAATTTGTTTTTATAATGGTATTTTGGCAGGAAATTGGTTGCTTGTGTTGATTATCAAAGCCAGCAGCTTGAAAGCATGTTTGATTTAGTAACTGAGTGTTTTTCATCTTTAAAGGTTTGTTAAGTTTATGTTTCATTCAAGTTAGATCTAGTACCTTCAATCAAATCATGTACTACTTATATGAGTAATGGCTTTCTTGAGCAATGGTAGTGATATGATCTTTTAGTATGGTGTAGTTCTAAAATCATGAGTTTCTATTGTAACAAGATCATAGAAAGGACTCATAAAGGTAAAGAGGTTAATTAAGAGCATGAGGTATTTTTAGAGCACTCTATAAATTTATTCAAGGTCTCTAATAGAACATATGAGATAAAAATATCCAACCATGATTTATATGCCTATATGACATAGTGAATTATGTGTATTAAAAATTGAAAGAGACTTTAAATGGATTGTGCGCACTTAAGATGAACCATTAAGATGTCAAATGGATCTTAAAGGTGATATAAGACTTGGAGAGATGAGAATATGAGAATGTTTCAACACACTTTAACTCATGGTTCAATATACCACTAATGAATAAATTCGGATCATAAAAGAGGACTCTAAATCATACTTTAGCAGAGATTAAGGTTTTTTAGCAACATTTAAAGTAAAAGGGCATTTTTGGTTTAATGCTAATCAAGATTTTTTGTATCAAGTTGATAATTTTCTAATCAATGTAAGGTGAAATATAGTCAATGGATGCCTTGATACACATTTTTCATTTGACTTAACCTTGTCATGCCTTCGTATGCTTGTAAAGAGGCTAAATTGAGGACCAAATGACTATCTATAGGTTTAGTGTCTTGTTTCAAGACTGCTCTTGAAGTTTGGAAACTTGCATAAGAGTTAAATCTAAGATGAGAGGTTTATTATATAAAATTATTTGAAAATGAGTCATGAATCAACATTTGTTTTGGCCTATGATAAGACCTTTGACTCAAAATATGCATCTACAGCCAGGTTATGAACAAAGACATCTAAAATCATATTTTGGTACTGAGGCATTATTTTGCTAGAAATAACTGAGAGAGAAGAAATAGAGAACTAAAGTTTCAAGGCATAACACTAGTCAAAGAGACAATGTAAGGATGATCTAAGGTAAAGAAGACCTCCACAGACTCATTCAAGACCTAGAATGTCAAAGAAATGTAGACATTCTCATACAGGTCTATAAGTCATACATTCTATGAGAATGCCTTGAGAATATGTATCAAAATAGTTAATTCAATCCTAAATAATGAGGGTATTATGTTTTTTAAACATATGTAAAGGTCCATAAGACTAGTGAAGTCAAGTTTCAATACTTAATGCTAGATACATCTAATCACCATCTACAACCAAGCAAGGTTATAATGTCAATAGTGATAGCAAAGGATGCAAATAGTTAAATTGGAGTTGGAGATTTGGATGGGTAAATAGGTTGATAGGAACTAAGATGATCTCATGGAATGTCAGAGAGTGTCCTATGGAGGGTATCCCCTATGTTTGTAGTCAAAGATGTAGACTAGGAATTTGACTCAAGAGAGGTGATTAGTATTGTGTTAGTCCCAAAATGAAACCAAATTGACAAAAACACACTAACTAGCATACATCTCTAGGCCTAGTTACTAAGGAGAGCTTAGTTAACAAAACATGAATGAAACACACATCTAAAATGAAAATAAAACCTTCTCTGGATGCTCCAAAATACTTTTTGTAGAGGTTTTCTCGATTTGTGCTCATGAAGTTTGCATCGATGGAAGCTTGGCTACCTCTATCTCTCCTTGGCACCTTGTGTGGATTTTGGCTTGGTTTGGCTTGACTTAATATTTAAGAATTATAACACTAATTTCAATGAATCTTTAGAATCAATTCAAAATTATAATTTTGGCATGTGATAACTAAAAATTCATTAGGCAAGGCCTCCTATTTTTAAATTTTTAAAAATGGTTAGAATCCACCTAAACCATCTATCTCAAGATGAAGATGTGTGGCTAAGAATTAATTCAATTATGTAACTAAAATTTATAAATAGGCTCATCAATATTTAGGATAGAAGGGAAATGAATAGGCATGGCAAGAATTGATGAGGCATGGGAGGGTCTTAATGAGGCATGGGAGGGGTTAACCTTGATATTTTATGTATTTATGGCCTTGTCACCTAATGATGTAGATATTCAATATTTATTTTCAAAAAAAAATATTAAAAAATATCCATGGAAAATTAACTTAAGGCCTTTATTTGGTTTAATTAGCTCTTAAGCATGATTAAGCACTTTGATGCAAACTTTGGCTCTTTGTGCACAAATTAATAAAATTGGTAAAAATGTATTGTTATTGACCCAAAATTTGACTAAATTGGCATTAGAATATGATGTCATATGGATTGGATCCGTTATCCCATTTAGGATGTCAACACCAAATAACAAAGGTATATGTCTCGTATAAGAAAGTTGATAAAAAAAATAGCAATCCAGAGCACTCAGGTGCAAAAATATCATTTTGATTTGGAATGATCTGATCAAAGTTAGTTGGCTCATAAATTACATTACCTTAATTAATGATACTATGACTAAAATTGGCACTTGAAAATATTGATTTCAACTCATTTAATGTGTTTTAGTGTTTTTAGGCCAAATTATGCATTTTGGTAAGAATTAGTCAAAAACCTAGTTGGAGGTCATCGATGGCCAATTTTAGGTGTCTACAGTTTACCCTTATTTGGGAAGGCATTACAAACTTAGGCAAAGTAATGTCTTCTAAAATAATGAGAGATACCCTGTATGCCAAAAATAAGATGATGGTTGAATAAAAAGCTTCAAATGGTGTTTGGAAAGCCTATGATGATGCCCTCGAGGGAGTGGTCATCACATTTGTTGATGGACGGTCCCTCGAAAAGAAGCAAGAAGAACAGTGGAATTAACCCATGGTTATGATTAATTCAAATGAAAAAAATGTTTGCATGCATTGATTTAAAAAATATTACTAATCTTCCCAAAGGTAGTTATAATCATGAATAAAAGTCAAAATAATGATTTACCCACAGGTGGTTATAATCATTAAAAGCACCTAGATTGGTTAAAGATGATTGTGTCCTAGTTAGGATAGACTAACAAGTATAACTCAAGGATATAACTTGGAATACATAATAAATATGAGTGGGTACAAACGTAGATATGATGGTTTAATGGATAAAGAAGCCACAAATAACCAAGCATACAAAGATGCACAAAGTGATGAAAGAGATGGATAGAAAAATAAGATTGATTAATAAAAAAGAGTTAGGTGTACCTACCAACAAGGAGATGCTCATTCTTATTAGAAATGATATAACTAGAATGGCCAATGGGTTAATTTGATCAAGGGTGGAAGGATTTGCCAAAGTGCCAAAGAGAAATTTCTATGGCTCCATTAATTGTAGACCTTCTTGAAGCTGATTTTTATTGTAGCATGTGACAGTAGGCATCATGATAGAACACCATGAAGACTTGGCTAAAATATGCATAAGAATTGACTCTCGATCTAATAAACACTTTAAAATAATGCACCAATGATAAAAACCATGATGATAATGTTGACATATGAATATGGATGGACTCAATAATAATGTTCTTGAGGAATCACCCAACAAAAGCATAGAGATTGAGTCAAGATAACAGTGTTGAAAGCCAACAAATAAGCAAACAAACAAATAGAAAAATAAACAAATAAATAACTTAAAATAAACAAACAAATAGAAAGCCTAAAAATAAAAGCAAAAGAAAGCATCCTAACAATAACCATGCCCTAATAAGATGAATCGAGGATAACTAACTAGACTTAGATAGGATGAATATTTTTGAATTTTGAAATATTTAAAAAAAATTGGTATTTTGAGGTATCTCAACTCATTAGAGAATGACAAGATACCTACTCACAAAATTGTGAGAGTGTCTGGTTGAGGTTGCTCACAAAACAATGAGAGCATATAGAAAGGGGGACTGAGGTGACCTCAACATGAATTGAGCATGACCTACATAGTCCTAAAATAAACTCATATCATAGTAATTCCATCTACATAAAAGGTAGGTAAAAACCAACTAGGTCCCAAAAAGTTTTCAAATTTGGAAAATGGCTAGTCAAATAAAAATAGTGATGGCAAGGTGATGTGACAATGCATGGTAAACAAGTGTTTCCCCTAGTTTGCCCATAGGTGGTTATAACTAGGATACAATGGAATAGGTCAATGATACTAATTTTTCCATAGGCAGTTATAATCAGTAGCAAGAGTGATGAGACACTAATTTACCCATAGGTAATTATAATCAAGCTCACATAAATAAACTTGATACAGGATGGAAAATGAAAGATATCTTGGCAGAGAAACTATCACACTACTTTCATAGACTATCATTGTAAATATGAATTTGATTGATTATTAAAACATGATCAGAATCCTCTCACAAAAGGTGTGGGAAGAACCAAATGAACTAAGATCAAAATAGGATTAGGTAGAATGACTAAAAACAAGCTTTGGTCTAGATAGGAATGGTATGGTAGAATGGAATTGTTTAGGCTAATAATTGGTTTGATAAATTGGATAAAATGGTAAGAGGGTTGCCCCCAAGTGGTAAGGTGATTAGCTAGAATATGCGACAATGGCAAAAGGATATGTAACAATGGCAATGACATATGAAATGGTATGGTACATGTTTTTGGCTTGGGTATAATAAATGGCATATGATTCTCTTATTCTTATTGAAGTGGAGATGGACGTTTTGATCAAAAAATGATACAAATAAAATACTTGATCATGTTAATTTCTAGCCCACACCTCATTTGAATAGATGCTCTATCAAAAATATGATGCAGATTTGGTTGTCAAGATTGCTTTTATGATTTTCATTGGTCATTAATTTTGATTCCTTCAAACATCGAGACAAGGTATCTTTGTAGCCTCTATAAAGAAAAGTGTAGCCATGGATGGTAAAAAAGAGATAAAAATTGGATGATAGGTTTATTTGTGAAATGGAATGGTAGATGATAATGAAATGTATAATGGTGATGAAAAAAATGAATATCAAGACTTGTAGTCATACGTAATGTTATTGATACTGGATTTAACATAACTTTGGTTATGACAGGGCCAAAGACCTATGAATATTATCTAAATAAGATCACCAGATTTTTTTATTATTTAATCTTGAGAGTAGATACTGTCTGAGTTATAAATTAGAAGCTATTTTGATTTGATCTTTGATATTATCTTCATCAAGCATTGAATAATTTTTGTACTCAACTATTGGCACCTTGAAGAAGTTTTTGCCAATGAAGTTATCTTGATTGTCCCATAGTGCTTCCAAGAAGGTTTCACTAATGAACATTAGCTTTTGACTTTGATTTTCTTGTCCTCTAGTGCCTCTAAAAATATTTCACTAGGAGAGTGTTCTTCTACTACATGAATGTGGTCCTGACCTCCTTTCTCTTCCTCAACTGCTATGTCATCATGGATGCAGTTTAACAAAGTGTGATTCTATCGATCCCAATCGACACTTGTGGGAGATAGAATGTCAATAAAATGGCTATGTTGGTTGATGGTAATGATATATGGAAAGGTAATGGAATGAGAAGAAGTTACAAAATCCTCATAGAAGATAATAAGAAAACTTGTGTCAAAGTTGAAGTACTCATCCTCAAAAATCATAGAAGGATCACAAATATATTCAAATTGATCTATGAGGCATGTGTAACCAATGTTGTAACAGCCACGAACATATTCTTCTTATAAATTGGATTATGATTAAAAGGAATTTGAATCTAATGTCAAGACTAATATTGATTTTGATTTTGATGTTAAATCCAATGTTGGTTCAAGAATAGAACATGACTCTAACTCTAATTTTTCATCTGATAGGTGCTCTGTTACAATGATGTCTTGTTGAATATTTGGTATTGGATAAGTAATGGTTTGTGATGGCATAATGGGCTCCATAAAGACTGGTTTGTCAAAGTGAGACTCATCTACAATGGAAAAAATGTAAAGAGACAACTCCTTAGAGATTGGCTTGTCAAAAGGAGGCTCTTGAAAAATAGGCATATGGTCAAGGTAATGATTTGCATAAAAGTAGTTATAATTATTAAGAAGTGACTCAGCAAAGACTAGCTTGTTAGAGTGAGACTCCTTGACAACTGTTATAGGATCATTAGGTAATTCATCATAGATTGACTTATCACAAATGGTTGGTTCAACAAATACATCTTGGATTGGTTGGTTCTCTTGGCCTTGATTTCTAATGAGTTGAAAAATACTAGTTTAAAACATAACTTGGTCTTCAAATGATTGGTTTGGTTGAGGTTTTGATGGGATTTATACTAGATGAGGAATGGCCTATGGTTTTATAAAGTGAAAAACTATTAGCAATGGATGAAGAATAATCAGGGGTAGGATAATGGTAAGGCATTAGGGAGTGTGATTGCTCGCATGAGCCAAAGGATGAAGTCCTAAAATGGTAACAATAGGGTGTTACGGGGCTTGGTTACTCACACAATCCAAAGGATGAGGTCTTGAAATGGTTATGGGACATTGTGGAGCTTGATTACTTTCACAAGCCAAAGCACGAGGTCTTTGTATAGTAATGATATTCCTTGGATAGTATGGATCTTGACTATGTGCCTCATATGGAGTATTGTAGGGAAAATAATAAAACTCTTTAGAAAATCTTTCTCTATAGGGGTTCCTAGTAGGATTTTATGTAGTCATTCTATCATAAGTTAGATTTTATGTGACTCCACCATAAGTGTAGCTAGACATATCTGTATAAATGATAAAAGATTCAAAATAAAAAAGCTTAGGTTCTACAAATTCTAAAAAACTATGTCGAAAGGACAAATGGTTTAGACTTGGTCTAACTTGGTAAAAGGTGGAGATGTATCTCCAATGTGGTCTGAAAGTGGACTTGTATCTCAAAAATTATTTTTGCTAAGACTTGGCATAAAATAGTCTAATGTCAAATGTCTAACGTTATATATCATATACACAAAAGGTCAAGCATCTAAATAAAAACTAGCATGTCAAAGGCTTAGGTTAAAGTGTTATAAACATGATCTAAACTAGGAAAGGGAAAAGAGTCACTAGGTCTTTTGTCTAAACACAAAGTCAAAAGCTAGGCTCAAATAGGGCATGTGCTAAGACTTTTAGTCAAACGACATCAAAATTTAGACTTGAAACAAAGGCTGATGTGATTTGATTTAATTTAATAAGTTTGGAACAACTTTGAGATATACCTGACACATGGAATCAAACATAAACATGATCATTTGGCATAAGGCATAAGGCAAAAGGCTCGTATAAAAAGGTTGTGTTCTTCCAAAATAAAGCACAAACAATGATGGAGATAGATTTTGAACAAATAAACCATCAATAGTTTTCAAATTTAGGTAATTAATTAACCAAAGTTATGCAACCCAAAATAAAAAGATCTATGTATCAACCCCACAAATTGAGGTCTAAATAGAAATCAATCAATGTTTGAATCCAAACTTGATAAAGTTAATAAAAAACTCAATGTTGAAAACTAAGATTTGACCAAACAAACTAGACAAAATTGGACAACATGATGACATAAGACAAAGATTCAAATTTTATATATGACATGGTTTGAATAAATAGTTTTTGATATAATGGTAAAATAAATCTTGAAACAAATTAAGCAGCCTAATGATGTAAGCATGCTCAAATGATGTGATGAATGTTATGTTTCAAAAGACTCAAAGAAAAAATGGGTTGATATGTTTTGGGTAGCATAACACTACCCTCCTCAACTCAAATACATGGGTTTGACATGGTTTATAAACAAATAAACAAGTTTTAATCTCAAAACATATCAAGCAAAAATGATCAAAATACACTAAGTATAATCGTCCAAATCTTAGCAAAGGTATAGCAAAGTGGGGTTGATTAAAACTAATTGACTTTCGATCATTCTAGGGAGATCAATTACATAATGACTTTTACATCATGATACAAAATAAAATCACATAATTGAGTGTCCACGACACTTGACTTGTTGTAAAAAGGTCTTACTCTTTTTATAACCACTACAACCTATTGTTCGCTCAGTGTAGTGTGATGTCCAAAGTACAGATACGTCTTATGTGCAACTCTATCACTAGAAGGTGGTTTAACCATTCAAATTTATGATCCTAGTGGGAGTGGTTAAAGTCAATACCGAGAGGTGAAACCCTGGGTCAAAGCTTCCCTATAGAACTCACGGGAGGTAATTAAGTCCCCCTCGCAAGCCAAGATGCAATAAAACAAAAGACATAAATAGAAAGACTTTATAGTCACCTCCAGATCATGCAATACTATCATGAGTTTTTGGGGAGGGCTTTAAGCGACATTCTTTCTATGTCTTGGACTAAGCTCTTTGTAATAAAGATGGTGTTTTTAATTCTAAAATTTCTTTAAAGTGGACAGATGGAAGAGCATACACACAATGCCCTTCTCTTTACCAAACAAAAACTAGTTTAAACAACTATTGAATGCAAAATTTTGGAAAGATGAATTCATTTTTAAGCACCAATTTGAAAGATTGAGTGGTGTTCTTTTGACCCCTTGGTCTTAAATTGCAACTTTAAAAGTCTAACTATCAAACATTCATCTTAAGCACCAAAATTTTTTATGAAGTACTAAAACAAATTTCCTAGTTCATTTTAAAAGCATGCAAAAGATGGTCTAAATAGTATGTTTTAATAAATTTAAAGTTCATCGGTTACCTGTCTACCTTTAAGACATCACCCCAAAAGAAAATGTGTTAGATTAGAAACATTTAAAGAGATTTTCAAAATTTTGAGAAACATCTATGCAAATTGAAGCTAAACTAATATCAAATTTTAAAAATTTAAGAGAAAATGTGTGGTTTTAAAAAACAAATCATCAAAAATGGAGTTCGTATGACCCCAAACCAAGCATTTTAAAATGGCCTATTAGCTCTCAAGTTTTGTTTTTTTAAGAAAATATAGTGACCATCGATGGTTATACCTAATCATCAACAATTATACCTGACCATCAATAGTTGAAAATATCCATCGATAGTTGGATTGACTGTCAGTGATTGACTGTGTAAACCTGTGACAAAGAAAAATGGCAAAACAAAGTTACAAAATCAAATTACAAGAGTTTTAATAATCTAAATGAAGATTTTAAAGTTGCATAATGATCTTTTTCATGTGTGAGATACATTTGGTCCCACCGGATGTGCCATTATGTAGACTAAGAATTTGACTCAAGAGAGGTGATTAGTATTGTGTTAGTCCCAAAATAAAAATAAATTGACAAAAACACACTAACTAGCATACATCTCTAGGCCTAGTTACTAGGGAGAGCTTAGTTTACAAAACATGAATGAAACACATAATTAAACTTCACAAAAAACTTTCTTTTACCTTCTTTGGATGCCTAAAATACTTGTTATAGTGGCTTGTTTGGTTTGTGCTCATGAAGTCTACATCAATGGAAGCTTGGCTACCTCCATCTCTCTTTGGCACCTTGTGTGGCTTTGGCTTGATTTGGCTTGGCTCAATATTTTAGCATTATAACACTAATTTGAATGAATCTTTGGAATCAATTTAGTATTATAACTTTGAAATGAAAGAACTTAAAATTCAATAAGCAAAGGCTCATATTTTATAGATTTTCAACAATGGTTAGAATCCACATAAACCATCCATCTCAAAATAAATATGTGTGGCTAAGAATTAACTCAATTATGTAATTAAAATTTATAATTAGACTCATCAATATTTGGAATAGAGGGGCAATGAATAGGCATGGAAGTAATTGATGAGGTATGGGAGGGTCTTAATGAGACATGGTAGGGGTTAACCTTGATATTTTATGCATTTATAGCCTACGGATGTCTTCCCAAGAAATGATGTTACCTCATGATGTAGATATTCAATATTCATTTCTAAAAAAAATATTCAAAAACTCCGTGGAAAATTAATTTAAGGTCTTGATTTGGTTTAATTAGCTTTTAAGCATGATTAAGCACTTTGATGCAAACCTTAGCTCTTTGTATACAAATTAATCAAATTGGTCAAAATGTCTTGTTATTGGCCCAAAATTTGACTGGATTGGAATAATGATGTGATGTTAAATGCATTGGATCTGTTATCCCATTTAGGATGTTTTTAACACCAAATAACAAAGGTACATGTCTCTTATAAGAAAGTTGATAGAAAAGAGTAATCCAGAGCATCTAGGTGTGAAAATATCATTTTGACTCAAAATGATCTAATCAAAGTTAGCTTGCCCATAAATTGCATTACCCTAATTAATGATACTATGGCCAAAATCAGCACTTGATATATCAATTTCAACTCATTTAATGTGTTTAAGTGTTTTTAGGCAAAATTGTGCATTTTGGTAAGAATTGGTCAAAACCCTGGTTGGAAGTCATCGGTGGCTAGTTTTAGGTGTCTACAAAAGACATTTATAGACAAGGTATTAGAGATAATATGAAGAATGATAGAACATGAACAATGAGATACAAATTTAGTGAAGGGTCTGCAAATAGTCAATTAGTATTAAACCATAGAAATATGTCATTAAATGGTATTATAAGTGTTAAATATCCTATTCAATATCCTAAAGCCCAAGGTGATAGCCAAAAAGGTCTATAATGCTCCTACAGGGCTAAACACCGTCATACAGGCTTGTGTGTATAAACTAGTGGAAAAGATGGACTCTCATAAATACTTACAAGTATAATGGTTTTGAAAGAGGTATGGGGACACTTGAATGGTTTCAGGTATAAATTTCATCAAAATACCAAGAGTTTAGAGATAGTCTCTATTCTAAATTGTAGTTAGGACAACTTAAGAATAGTTACAGGCCTTTTGAGGTGTATGAAGACTTAAGAGAGAGTTGGAGACAATGTGCACATTGTAATGAGGTTTAGGTGAATAGGCAGGTAAATAGATTCAACTTGAACCAAAATAGACCTTTAAAATTACCTAATAGGATGGTTTAAACCTTTCAATTCAACCCCTGTAGTCACCTACAACCAAGGGACTCTTGGAAGCACAATCAAATCTACTTGAGTAGATTGCAAGGTTTCATATGAGGACTGAGTTTGAAATGAATAGTTGAATGTATGTAATCATGAATATTATTCCCATAGTAATATTGGAACATTGGGATAAGGAGAGTCTCCTCAGTCAAGCCATTACAAGCCAAGAAAATAGTAAGATACCTACAATTGGTCAGTTTACTGAGAGGATTGTTTAAGCATAGTCTATAAGAGGTTAAATGGCCTTCTCAGACCAAATTCAAGTTTTCAAGTGACCTAAGTGAGTAAGATCCATACTTATAAGGTTTACATAGTTTTGAAAAGGTCTTAGTTAGAGTGGGAAGCACCAAATCCAACAGCTAGGTTCAAAATGACCAATTACTTACAAAGCCTCAGTCTCAAATATGATATTGTAGAAGATCATAAGGATAGAGATGATGATAGGGATTAGTGGATATGATCATGATGAGTGTTTCAGACCTTCCTAAGGTAGTATCATTCATATTCAACCTTAAAAAGTTGCACGTTTATGCATGTTTCTTCCTCAACCTCACAGAATGCATATTATGCCAATCGAACGTAACCTTCTTATGCTTAGATATTTCATGAGGTTTTACATCAGAAATCAGGTCCATAATGGATGTTATAGGGGTTCCCCTAATAAAAATTCTTGGCATTAGTTTTTTGTCTAGACCCTTGTGCTTTATGGACCATCGTTAAGATGGCAAACAACTTAAACCTCTCCTAAACCCTCCTAAAAGACCTAATAAAATAAATTTATGATTTAAGTGCCTCAAATGGAACCCTTTTACCTCCAAAAAACTTTTATGACCTCTAAAAGTCCCATGATCATCTGAATATGGTATTGAATAGTATAGTTGTAGTTACATGTTTATAGAATAGGTTGAAAAGCATCGTTGTAGGTGTTTTCTTGATAGGAAAAGGTATGAAATGGATCCTAAACCATGAGAAAAGGTATATTAAGATTTAATAGGCATTATAAAACTCTCTAAACACCTCTTTAGGTTTCATACAATGTTATAACAGCTCTACAGGTTAGCAACTTGATGAAATTGTGAAGAACTCGGTTTGCAAGCTAGAAAGCCTAGATGTAGGCCTATGGAGTGCAATAAGAGACCTCATTCTAAAAATATCAACTTTTTTAATAAATTTATAGGTCTCAACAAGTCATTTACAATCCTATGAACCTAAAAAATTCTTGCCACACACTCAAATTGCCTTTCAAGCCTATACAAGCACCTAGACTAGGGTTTTTAGCCATTTCATGGTTCACCCATCCGTACAAGGTCTCAGAACTTGAAATTTGGCATGGATAATGGTATTAGGCTAGGTAAAGTGAATAAAAACTTTATGAAGGTTTCACACATGTGGGAGGCCTCTAGAGCAAGACCTATGTCTTTTAGGCCTAGAGGGCTAATGGAGACCTAATTGGAGAGATAAAATGAGATGATAAGTGCACTTCCACTCAGAGTTGGGTCACCAAATTTAACATAGAATTGTAAGGCCATACTAGGTCCCATCATATGTGCTTATTTTTCTAAGGTGGTTTGTACATTCTTCTGAGTAAGGAGGTTTCCCTGTTTAGAGGGTTTTAAGGAATTAAGAGAAAATACAAGGTTTTGGTGCAAAATCAAGACTTTTGAAGTGTTTGATGGCTTCAAATGACTTGTTATAGGTCTGGTATATGGAGAGAGGCCATCCATAGAATAAATTTGTTTTCTTGAAGGAAAACTCAATTTTTTATCATCTACACCATATTGGAGAGGGAAGATTTCAAGTGGTCAAACCACTAAAGCATTACATAAGGATCTTAACAAGATTTTTCAAATACACCACTTGTCTTATACACCACATAGGGAGCATAAATAAGTCAGAGGTCAATTGGAAAGAGGTCTCAAAGGCTGAAAAGGTCTCTAGCAGTCCTAACAAGATTGTGTTTCCCTCATATGCCAAGCAAGTTGAAAAGGTCAAAGATGCTTCAAGGAGAATCCTAATAGCCCAAGTAAGCTAGAGAGATATCATAAATGGATGAGGATAAGTATTCAATGGAGGAATTGATGAAGACTTGAAGACCTATTCTCATGGAAGAAGACTAATTCATCAAGGAAGATATGCAAGCAAGGATATAAGGAATGTGAGTAAAGATATAGGCACTCCAATGGGTCAAACTTAACCAATCAATGTTCAAGACTTCTTCAAGCTTCCCAAACAAGTTCAAATCTACTTTCTATGCCATTATTATAAAGAATGAGGAGAGATAATCTAAAAAACACTACATAGTGATTTAAAGGGTGTGAGGATAAAGTGAGTCACCCTTATTTTGGGGTTGCTTTGTCTCACCTCTCCTACTCTTTTTTATTTGTATTTTCTTTTCCAATATTATCATATTACTTTTTTGCTTTCGCTATGCTGAAAGGTTGTCACAAAAAATATTACACCTTTTAAGGAAATAAGTTAATTTTCTCCATTTTCAAGTTGTTTTGTGAAGTGTATGTGTGATTTCCATTGATATAACATTTTGAATTAGTACTTTTAATATGTTAATGTCTAGTTTTTATACCTTCTTACAGCATATTTGAGTTTTTATAGGTCATACTAAGTGTCTAGGCTCAATCTTAGTCTAAGTTTAGATGTGAATTCAAAAAAAATTCATTCCTTCCATGCAAAGAGTGAGTGTTGTTAAGTCCTTTGTATGAACACTATTGTAGAGACCATATACCTAAAGTGAAGAGAATGTGTGAAGGCTCCTTTGCTTCCTAAGGGTGTCAATTTTAATTAAAAGTGGTCAAAAAAAATTGGTGTATCACCTTGCATTCAAGTTTTTCATGTCATTCTAGTGCAAGCATTATTCCTTCACCCTTTTCTTTAGCCAAAAAATCAGTAGTTAGTAGGATTGGATACAAATTTGGTGAGTGCATTAAGTGAACTAGCCCTCTATCTAGATATTCTTTCTATCTCAAACTCACCCACACTTAGGAGAGATTCTTTTGTTTCATCAAGAGTGAAAAGTGGCACACATTCTCACAAGGATGGCACTCCTCATTATAATTTTTGGCACACCCGATGGGATAAATATTCCTTTACATAGTTGAATTTTAGAGCTAGAGAAAATTATTTGTAGTAGCAGAGGACACTCATCATCTTTGGATCAGAAGGTTCTTTAAGGTTACAATATTCTTAGCAATAGGCTAGCACAAGTTTCATGCCAAAGGTTGCCATAAGATCTTCAAGAAAAGGTATTCCTTTTGAATTTGTTGAGTTACCTTCTCAATCATATAAAATAAAAAGATTCATAAAAACAAAACCCTATCCTAAGAATCTGTTTCAATCTCCTAATCATCCCATTATATAATACAATTCAATCCTCACTATCCAAATAGTTGTGCCTAAGAACCAGGTATTTATATCATTCAATAGAGGAAGCCCACTGAATCTTTCTTAGTATGATGATATACCAAATTTAGCTCTTAATAGTGTTCCTTATTTCTTAGGAGAAGACAAAACTACACCTATTAAGCACATTAAAGATGGAGCCAACCTTTGTTCTATCCATAATGATGTCTAAGAGAATGTTGTTATGCATTTGCTTGTTGCATCCTTCAAAGGAAGAGCATTACAATGGTACAAAAACCTTCCTTTAAACTCTATTGCTTCTTGGGATGACTTAGGTGCATCTTTCTGTACTCATTTTGAGGACAAATCTGATCACTTATCCCTAGTTGTATAACTTACAACCATTAATATGGCTCCCCATGAGTTCATGACTGATTTTAACCTCAGATTTCAAAAGACATAGACTAGGATACCTCTTATGATTAGGTTGTATCCAAAGTATGTATATTTATATTTTCTAAGAACTTTAAATTATGATATCAATGTCATGATTCAGTCTATGGGTGGAACTACACTTGTAGATGCATATGAAGTGGTTATTAGACCATAAAATGATTTTATTCAAGCTAGAAAGTTGGCACCTAGACCTCTTATGCCCATATTTCAAAAAAAATTGCCAATTCTAACCCCTAAAGCTCCACCAATGGCTCCAATTCCATCCCCTCAAGCAAAAGTTACATCCCTTCCTAGTCAATCAAGTGATATTGGAGAAGTCAAGGGAATATTGCAATCCTTTAGAAATGAAATTATTCAACTTAAAATATAGTAGTACCAAGTTAATAGGCCTTACCAAGCACCTAATCAGCCTACCTATCAGCCTTTCATAGATAATAAACCTCTTTATCAAGGTTTTAGAGAACAAAGACCTTCATATTAATCTCAAAGATTTATCGCACAAGCCAAACCTTATGCTACAGTTGATCCAAATGCTCCATCATATAAATCCACTATACTTGTACTAATACAAAACAATATCATGTCAAAGTCAAGTTGGCAGCCATCTAATTCAAATGATATGTAAAATCAAGACTTAGTGAATCAATCTATGGTGATGCCTCAAATGACCCAATAATAACTTCATCTTCAATAAAGTCAACATAGTGTGGATATGACACAATAAGGCAAGGTTCATAATGGACAAGGGCAACCTAATTCAACTTTTGTGAGCTGGAAAATTGATGACCATGTGGCTTTGAATTAGGTCGGTAACTTTAGTACTTCAAATAATGTAGTTACAGCTATCACTAGAGCAAAGAAAAAGGCCATTGATGAGACTCATGAGGTAAGTCATGTTCCAAACATTCCTCCTATTTTTACTAAAGGTGCTCATGTTCATCTGGTTGTTTCAACACCTCAAAAAAATTAGAACATGGAGGTTGGCAAAATTCACAAAGTACCTTCGGTGCAGGATCATCCAGTTGCTCCAAGAGTATAGCCATAGATTAGTGGAACCCCCTTTGGTATTATTGATCGCATGAAGAAGTCTGATATCAGCGTAAGTATGTGGGATTCTTTAGTAATCCTAAGACAAAAATACATGCTTATTCAGGAGCTTTTAGCCCTCAAATTATTTTTAAAATTAGTTGAGGACAATGTAGTTTTGGCCATTTGAGATCAGCCTATGAAACAATAAGTATAGTAGGTACATAAGGAGGTAAAATTGAATAAAGATGAGGTAAAACTAAATAAAACACCTCCCTTTTATCTCTGTTTAATTTTTTATAACACCTTAGTCCATAATTGTATGCTTGATAATGGAGCTAGTAGTACGGTTATGCCCAAGTAGATTGTAGACAAGTTAGGTTTAGTGTATGAACCAAACACTAAATGTGTATTTCAGCTTGATGGCTCCCCAAAAAATATTGTTGGAATGATCAAGAACTATAAATTAACTTTACATGTTTACCCAAATGTAACTATTCAGCAGGATGTAGTGGTGGTGGAATTGCCTCCATATTTTGCCATGTGCTTGTCTTGAGATTTCACATTAAAGATTGGTGGTTACTTATCATCTGATTAGAATTATTTAATTTTTAAAACAAGGTATGGGACCAAGGTCACTATTCACTCTGAACATATTTCATGCTTTCATTCAGAGGAACACTATGCCAACATTGAAATAGTAGTTGGAAAGACTCTAAAACTATGTAAAGTATGATCTCCATTTCTAAAGGAGTTATTTGTTGATTTATGTAGGAAGTTTGTTGATGTCTTTACATGGAATTATAGTGATTTGAAGGGGTTTGATCTTATTTTAGCTCAACACACCACTGAATTAGAGGTTGATACAAAATTGGGTAGATAAAGGCAAATACCAATTAATCCAAAATTTGAGCTTTTGATGAGAACTAAACTTCATAAATTGATTGACTCAGCCATCATTTTTCCCATCAAACATTCTACTTGGGTGGCAAACCTTGTTCCTGTGAGGAAGAAAAATAGATAAATCAAACTTTGTGTGGATTTCTATGATTTGAGCAAGGCCTCTCTCAAAGATCATTATCCATTGCCATAAATGGAGCAAATATTGCAGCTAGTAGTTGGTTCAGAAAGGTTCTCATTATTAGATGGTTTATTGGATATAACCAGATACTTGTCAAAGAGGAAGATCAGTTTAAGACAGCCTTCACCACCAAGTTAAGGACTTTTTCCTACAGAAAAATGTCATTTACTTTATCCAATTTTGGAGCAACATTCTAAAGAGCCATGAATATGGCATTCTAAGGTCTAATCAATAGGTTTATTCTTATATACTTGGATGACATTAATATATTTTCAAAGAATGCAAATGAACACATGATTCATCTCAAGGAAGTGTTTGAGAGATGTAGACAATTTGAGGTGTCTCTTCACCCCAATAAATATGTCTTTTCAGTACATGAAGGTAAGCTTCTTAGACATGTGGTCTCCAAACATGGTTTGAGCATTGAACCTAAAAGGATAGATTCCATACTTACATTATTTTTATCTAAGTATAAGAAGGCATTACAATTTTTTCTTGGTAAAATAAATTATATAAGGAGATACATATCTAATTTTAAAACCTTGTTCAAGCCACTTATATCCATGCTTAAGAAAAATCAAAAATTTAGTAGACCAAAGAGGGTAAGAGGAGTTTGAAGATATCAAACAAGCAATAGCTAGTGCTCCTACCCTCATTAATTTTGATTTTACAAGGGATTTAATCCTATATGCATATGTTAATATGGACACAATTTCAAGTATACTCATGCAATAAAATCAACAAGCCTTGGAGTATCCCATAGCATTCTTCAGTCAAGACTTGGAATAATATGAGACAAGGTACATCTACGTATAGAAACATGTACTTTCAATAAACTGTCTTAAGAAGTTTAAATACTCGCTATCTAACAATAGGATCTATCTAGTGGTTGTTCATCCTAGTATCAAAGAGTTTTTGTTGAACAAGGATATAAGTGAGAAGAGAGCAGATTGGATAACAAGAGTGATAGAGTACGATGTTGAAATAAAGGTGACTAAACTCATTAGAGGCAAAGGGTTGTGTGAACACCTAGCTCAAAACTTGCAAGAGAATAAGGAGGCAGTTATAGTATTGAATGATGAAGAAATGCAATTGAACATACATCATTATCAAGCTAGTTATAAGACATGGTAAGGCACCTCCTAGATGGTATTTATCCTCCCAACTTAAGTGCATCAAGGAGAAGGTATTTTAGATTACAGTCCATTCCTTTTCTCCTTGTTGATGGAGTGCTTTTCAAGAAGGGCATCAATGGTATGTTGTTGAGGTACATAGAGCCAAGACAAATAGAAATATTACTTGAATAATTCCATCATGGATAAGGTGGAGGCCACTTCTTAGCAAATACAATAGCCTTTAATATCATAATGGGTGGGTATTATTGGCCAAGCATTTTTAGAGATTTCCATGCTTGGATGAGGAAATGCAAAAAATGTGCCATGTTTACAAGAAATGAAAGACTTGTTGCCTTACCTATTCAACCAATTTTAGTGGATCAACCCTTTGTCTAATGGGGTTTAGACATCATTGGCCTTATTAATCCACCTTCAAACTTGGTTCATAAGTGGATTGTTACTGCCATGAATTACTTCACACGATGGATGAAAGTAGTGGCTTTAAAGGAAGCAAATGAATTTATTGTGTTAGATTTTATGAAGGTTTATTTATAAGTTTTGGCATTCCCTCCAACATCATTTCAGATAATTCCATGGCATTTATGGGAGCTAAGATCAGTCAATGAGTTGTTCAACATGGTGTATACCTCAACACTTTATCAAATTATTACCCACAAGGTAATGGCATTATTGAGTCCACCAACAAGAACATGTTGAAGATCATAAGGAAACAAATTGAGGATAATTAGAAGACATGGCATTTGAAGCTTAATTCAGCTCTATGGGTAGATATAATCACCTACAAAAGGTCTATATCTAATTCACCATACAAGTTTGTCTATGAAAAGGAAGCAAGGTTACCAATTTCACTTGAGTTCCCTCCTTTAGAACTAATGTGTCAACTAGAGTTTTTGGAGAATGAACCAAAGGAGGTGAGGTATGTTGAGCTTATATAACTAGAAGAAATTAGAAATTAGTCCATGTTGGCCATGGAAATAAATTAAGCACAAGTTAAGAGAACCTTTAATAAAGGAGCATATTCAAAGAGTTGCAAGGAAGGAGATTTGGTTCTCAAGTGGGATGAGGACAGAGCTAAACTAGGAAGGAAAACCAAGTTTGACTCACTTTGGACTATCCCTTACACAATATCCAACTATAAATCCCATAATGCTTTCTAACTTGCCAAAATAGATGGTGTAGAGCTCCCAATCCCAGTCAATGGGATACATCTAAAATATTGATGCTAAGAGATAAGTTCTTTTATACATGGTTTTTTTTTTCTTCTGAGTGTTGTCCTAGCACATTAGTTTGCTTATATTTTATTTTCAATAAGTGTTTAGCTAGCACATGTGTCTTGTTAGTTAGTTTTCATTATTTTGTGTTTCCTTTTCCTTGTTTGGGAAGGAAAATAGTTGTCTTATTTTGAATCAATAGTTGTGGTCATTGGTAAAATTTTGTTTATGTTTATTTTAGAATGTAAGAGAGATTTCATGAGTCCAAAAAATATATAAATTTATTGGTTCATAAGCATAGAAGGCATGTTTCCCAGCTAAGTCACCAAAATGTTGATAAGTTTGACTTCACAGGTCAAATTTTCACCCCTATAATTTGAAAATTTGTTCATTATGCTTATTTACCCTATGGATCATTGTGTTTGTCTTTTTATTTCCTTGGAATGGTCACTTGAAACCATGGTTAGCAGAATTTAAGGTAGATTTGATAAGTTTAAGTTTTTGTTCATCATAGTTATATGTTTGTCTAGTAATTCCATGATCTATTTCAGTGAGTTTAAACTGTTGAAAGGAGTCTAGAATGTCTTGATAGGTCTCATAGTATGAATCAAGGTCATGTCATGCTCTAAAAAATATCAAATAGGTTGGTGATGTTCTTGGCTAACATCATAACCCAGTTGATTGCATTTTGGATCATATTATGGCTTCCAGAGTAGGTTTTACAAGGAATGGCAATCTAGTACCAGAAGAATATTATGATGTACATGTTCAAACATGATAAATTCAAATGAACACCTTTTACAGTACTTTCCATTAGGTTCCTTAAGTGATCATGGATGTTTTAGTGGTAAAAGGAGTTTTTTTTAGGCTATTCATATAGTTTTCAAGGTGAAATTGACTTTTAGACATATTTAGGACTTAATTTTTTCCCTTTAAAGTCAATTCCATGGTTTTGAATGAGTTTTGGATGTTAAAATGATGAAAACCCATTCATCTCTCCTATTACCTTCTTTAGCAACTCAAGGAAGGTCAATGGTTTTTATTCAGTATGACTAGGAGAGAGAAGGTTAGGTCTAAATCACTTAGGAAATGATAGGGAAACTAATGAACTTAAAGTTAGTGGCATTGGTTGTCAGATTTATCTCCCCATATTTATGAATAATCATTAAGAATTTAAAGGGGGACACTATGTCCTAGTCATCTAGATAGGGTCCAGGTTTGCCTTTGTTTCTTCACTTCAAAAATTGATCGATAAAAATGGTTATGGTGGAGTGATTTTAGGTTAAAATAGGGCATCCTCCATGTTTAACTCATTAGTTACTTTGTTTTGATAATGGTCTTTTGTCAATAAATGGGTTGCCTATGTTGCTTGTCAAAGTCAGTAGCTTGAAAGCATGTTTGATCTAGTAACTAAGTGTTTTTCATCTTTAAAGGTTTATCAAGTTTATGTTTCATTCAGGTCATGTATATTACCTTCAAGCAATTCATTTATGACTTATATGAATAATGGCTTTCTTGAGCAATGGTAGTGAGATGATCTTTTATCAAGGTGCAGTCATAAAATCATGAGTTCTTTTGTAACAAGATCGTAGAGAGGAGTCATGAAGGTTAAAAGGTTGGTTAAGAGCATGAGGTAGTTCAAGATACTACCAATGAAAAAAAAAAGATCCTAAAAGAGGACTCTAAACCATACTTTATCAGGGATTAAGTTTTTTTGAAGTGTTTAAAGTAAAAGGGCATTTTTGGTTTCATGTTAATTAAGCTTTTTTGTATCAGGTTGATACTTCTCCAAGTAATGCAAGGTGAAATCATAGTTAATGGATGCCTTTATACACATTTTCCATTTGAATTAACCTTATCATGCCTTCCTCTATCCATACAAAGGATAAATTAAGGACCAAATGATTATCTATAGGTTTAGTGTATTATTTTAGGCATGCTCTTGAAGTTTGGAAACTTGCATAAAAGTTAAATTGGAGATGAGAGGTTTAGTCTATAAAAATATTTGAAAATGAGTCATGAATCAACATTTGTTTTGAATTATGATTGGACATTTAGCTCAAAATATGCATCTATAGCCAGGCTATGAACAAACACATCTAAAATCATATTTTGGTACTGAGGCATTTTTTGCTAAAAAGGTTTGAGAGAGAAGAAATAATGAAGTCAAGTTTCAAGGCCTAAAATTAGTAAAGGAGACAATGTAAGGATTATCTAAGGTAAAGAATACCTCCATGAACTCATTCAAGACCTAGAATGTCAAATAAATGTAGACACTCTCATACATGCTTGTAAGTCATACATTCCATGAGAATACTTTGAGAATAAGTATCAAAAGAGGTAATTCAAGCATAAATGATGTGGTAATTATGGTGTTTAAACATATGGAAAGGTCCATAAGACTAGTGAAGTCAATTTTCAATACCTAATGCTAGAGACATCCAATCACCATCTATAGCCAACCAAGGTTATAATGTGAATAGTGATAGGAAAGGGTGCAAATAATTACATTGGAGTTTGAGATTTGGATTGGTAAATAGGTTGATGGGAACTAAGATGATCTCAAGAACATCAGAAAGTGTCCTAAGAAGGGTATCCCCGGTGCTTTCAATCAAAATCACTTAAAATACATCTACAAGCAGGATATGAGAAAGAATATGAAGAATGATAGAACATGAACATTGAGACACAATGCCATTGAAGGGTCTACAAGTATTCAATTAGTATTGAAACCTACGAGTATGTCATTAAATGGTATTATAAGTGTTAAACTTCCTATTTAGTAGCCTAAACCCCAAGGTGACAGCCAAAAAGGTCTATACTGTTCCTACAAGCCTAGACACCCTCATACAAGCTTGTGTATATAAACTAGTGGAAAATTTGGTCTCTCATAAATACATACAAGTATAAGCATTTTAAAAGAGGTATGGAGACACTTTAATGGTTTTAGGAATAAATTTATTCAAAAGACCAGGAGTTTGGAGATAGTCTCTATTCCAAATTGTAGTTAAGACACCTTAAGTACAATTACAGGTCTTTTGAGGTGTATGAAGACTTGGGAGAGAGTTGGAAACAATGTGGTCATTTTAATGAGGCTCAGGTGAATATTCAAGTAATTAGATCCAATTTGAACCAAAATATACTTTTAAAACAACCTAATAGGATGGTTTAAACCTTTTAATTCAACCCCTACAGTCACCTACAGCCAAGGGACTCTTGGAAGCATAGTCAAGTCTACTTGAGTAGATTGCAAGGTTTCATATGAGGATTGAGTTTGAAATGAATATTTAAATTTATGAAATCATTAATAGGATTCCCATAGGAATATTGCAACATTGGGATAGGGAGAGTTTCCTCAATCAAGCCATTACAAGCCAAGAAAATAGTGAAGATAAATATAGCTACTGAGAGGATTGTTTAAGCACAGTCTATAAGGAGTTGAATGGCCTTCTTAGACTAAATGCAAGTTTTCAAGTGATATAAGTGAGTAAGATCCATACTTAGAAGGTTTACATAGTTTTGAGAAGGTCCTAGTTAGAGTGAAAAGCACCAAATCCAACAGCTAGGGTCAAATTGACCAATTTGCTTACAAATCCTTAGTCTCATCTATGATGTTGCAGAGGATCATAATGATAGAGATGATGATATGGATTAATGGAGATGATCATGATGAGTTTTTTAGACCTTCTTGAGGTAGTATCATTCATATTCAACCTTAGAAAGTTGCACTTGTATGTATGTTTCTTCCTCAGCCTCACAGAATGCATATTATGCCAATCAAATGTCACCTTCTTATGCTCAGATATTTCATGAGATTTTTCATGGGAACTCAGGCCCATAGAGAATGTTATAAGGGTCTTCCTAATACAAATTCATTCCATTAATTTTTGGTTTAGACCCTTGTGCTTTATGAACCATTGTTAAGATGGTAAACTGCTTAAACCTCTCTTAAACCCTTCAAAAAGACTTGATTGAAGAAATTGATGGTTTAAGTCCCTCAAATGGAACCCTTTTGCCTCCAAAAAAATTGTATGACCTATAAATGTCCCATGAGAATTTAAATATGGTATTGGATAGTACAATTGTAGGTACATGTGTACGGAATAGGTTGAAAAACATGGTTGTAGGTGTTTTCTTGATAGAAAAAGGTATGAAGTGGCTCTTAAACCATGAGAAAGGGTCTATTAAGATTTGATAGGGGTTATATAACTCTCCAAACACCTCTCCAAGTCTCATATAATGTTATAACAGCTCTACGAGTTAGTAACTTGATCAAAATGTGAAGGAAAACTCAATTTGCAAGCTAAAAAGCCTAGATGCAGGCCTATGGAATGCAATAAGAGACCTCACTCTAAAAATACAAAGTTATATCATGATGTTACAGGTCTCAAAAATTCATTTTAAATCCTCTAAACCTATAAAAAAAATTAAATGCTCAAACTACCTTTCAAGCCTATACAAGCACCTAGACTCAGGTTTTTGGCCATTTCATGGTTCACCCATTTGTACAAGGTCTCAAAACTTGAAATTTGACATGGAGCATGGTCTTAGGCTAGGTAAAGTGAACTAAAAAATTTTGATAGGTTTCACATGTGTGGGAGGCCTCTAGGGCAATATCTCTATCTTTTAGGCCTAGAGGGTTAATCGAGACTTAATTAGAGAGAGAAAATGGGCTGATAAGAGCAATTATACTCATATTTGGGTCACCAAATTTGAGATGGAGTTATAAGGACATACTAGGTCTTCAAATATGTGATTATTTTGACAAGGTCATCTATCATTCTTCTAGATAATGAGGTTTACCTATTTGGAGGGCTACAAGGAATTGAGAAAAAATGCAAGATTTTGGTGCAAAATTAGGTATTTTTGGGTGTTTAATGGCTTCAAGTGACTTGTTTCTAGTCTGATATTATGGAGATAGGCCATCCATGGATGAAAGTTATTTTCTTGAAAGCAAACTCAAATTTTCACCTTCTACGCCATATTGGATAGGGAAGATTTCAAGTGGTCAAATCACTAAAGCATTACATAAGGCTATTAACAAGCTTTGTCAAAGCCACCACTTATCTTATAAACCACATAGGGAGAAGGAATAAGTCAAACGTTAGTTGGAAGGAGGTCTCAAAGGTTGAAAAGGTCTCTAGCAGTCCCAACAAGACCTTCTTTCTCTCCTACACCAAGCAAGTTAAAAAGGTCAAAGATACTTCAAGGAGCCTTCTAACAACCCAAGTAAGATGAATAGACCTCATAAATGGATGAGGATAACTATTCAATGGATTAATTGATGAATATTTGAAGACCTAATTTTATGGAAGAAGACTAATTTATCAAGGAATAAATGCAAGCAAGGATAGAGGGAATGTGAGCAAACATATAGGCACTTCAATGGGTCAAACTTGACCAATCAATATTCAAGACTTCTTCAAGATTCCAAAACAAGTTCAAATCTACCTTCTACATTGTTCTTGTAAGGAATGAAGAGAGAGAATCTAAAAAATACTACATAGTGATTTGAAGGGTGTGAGGACAAAGTGAGTCACCCCTATTTTGAGGTTATTTTGTCTCCCCTCTCCTACTCTTTTCTATTTATATATTCTTTTCCAGAATTATCATAACACTTTTTTTCTTTGGCTATGTTGAAAGTATGTCAACATTTTGTATTACACCTTTCAAAAAAATAATAAACTAATTTCCTCCATTTTCAGGTTGTGTGAAGTGTATGTGTGATTTCCATTGATATAACATTGTGAATCGATACTTTTCTTATGTTAATGTCTATTTTTTATACCTTCTCACATCATATTTGAGCTTCTACAAGTCATTCTAAGTGTCTAAGTTCAATTTTAGTCTATGTTTGGATGTAAATTCAATAATCTTTCATTCCTTCCATGCAAACAATGAGTGTTGTTAAGTCCTTTGTATGAAACAATATTATAAAAGCCATGTACCTAAAGTGAAGAGAACATGTGCAGACTCCTTTGCTTCCTAAGAGTGTCAATTGCAAGCAAAAGTGGTCATAAACATTGGTTCATCACCTTTCATTCAATTTTTTCATGTCAATTCTAGTGCAAACATTATCCCTTCACCCTTTCCCTTAATCAAAAATCATTAATTAGTAGGATTAGTTATAAATTTAGTGAGTGTAGAAAGGAAATAACCCTTGATCTAGAGATTATCTCCATTTCAATGTCTCCCACACTTAAGAGAGATTCTATTATTTTAGTAGGAGTAGGAAGTGGCACACATTCTCACAAGGGTAGCAATCCTGACTGACAACAGTTATACCAATGGATGCATGCCATGTGTTATTGTGAAGGCCATGGCATTGTGATAAAAAATTAGTTATTGATAAAGCATAGAACACATATAGTTTCGATAAAGATGGTATGAAGGTAGTTTTGTTACCTATTAAAGAAGAAGGGCATGTTAAAAGCATGCTAACTGTAAAAAAAATTATCAAATATATGAAGATGATAGGTTGTTGTTATGCATTAGCAGCGAAGAAAGAAGAGATAGAATTCATACAAATACCAGTAAAAATAGTATTAGTATTGAAATAATATGCAGATGTAATACCTGGTGAATTATCTAATAGTTTACCATCAAAGAGAGATATTCAACATCATATTGATTTGATTTTGAGATCAAATCCAACCAATCAAGTAGCTTATAGAATGAGTCCATTAGAACATGTATAATTAAATAAGCAGGTTATTGAATTGGTGAGGAAGGGTGTAGTAAGGGAGAACATGAGTCTTTGTGCAACACCAACATTACTAACTTCAAGTAAAGAGGGAGGGTGGAGGATGTGTGTGGATAGTAGAGCAATCAATAAAATTAAAATCAAGTACGAGTTTCATATACCTCGTTTAAACGATATGATGGATGTTCTTACAGGAGCAAAATGTTTTACTAAGATTGATATAAGGAATGGATACTATCAAATTTGAATTTGTGAAGGAGATGAATGTAAAACAGCATTCAAAATTAGAGATGGTTTATATGAGTGGATGGTGATGTCATTCGGATTATTTAATGTGCTCAACATATTTATGAGGGTGTTGAACACAGTGTTATGAGAATACATTGATAAGTTTGTAGTGATTTATTTTGATGATATTTTAATATTCAATAAGACTAAAGAAGAGCACTTATAGCATTTGAGAATGGTATTAGATTGTTAAGAAAAGAGATAAATGTGAATTTGAAGAAGTGAAAGTTTATACTGAAAAGTTTGGTACTTTTGAGCTTTTTAGTTTTAGCAGATGGTGTAAGAATAGATTAAAAAAAGTTAAAGGCAATTGTTGAGTGGCCTATCCCAAAGAGCATCACAAAGGTAAGAAGTTTCATGGTTTATCAATTTTTAATAGAAAGTTTATTCAGAATTTTAGTAGTCTTGTTACACCAATAATAAACTGTATGAGAGGAAAAGAATTTGCATGGACAAGGGAAGCAACAAAAATCTTTGAGTTATTGAAGAATAAAAATATAGAAAAGTCTATTTTAGCATTACTAGATTTTAGCAAAGTGTTTCAGTTTGATTGTGATGCTTTGTTTGTGAAAATCGGTGATGTGTTGAATCAAGACGGGAAGCCAATAACATATTTTAGTGAGAAATTGAATGAGATAAGAACAAAGTATTATATGTATGATGGTGAATTTTATGCCATTGTGCAAGCATTAAGACATTGGAGGCATTACCTAGTGCCTAAGGAGTTTATCCTATTTACTGATCACGGGGCTTTGAAGTATGTGAACACTCAAAAGAAGTTAAATAGCAGGCATACAATGTGGATGTCTTTCTTGTAGGGTTATACTTTTGTGTTGAAGCACAAATCAGAAAAATACAATCAAGTAGTTGATGCTTTGAATAGGCGAGTAGGATTGATAACTACTATGGTGAGTGAAGTGGTTGGATTTGAATTTATTAAAGAAGTATATGATATTGATCCATATTTTTGCAAAATAGTTGAGCAATGCAATAATCCATTGATAGGTAATACAAGTAATGTTTATGAAGAGTATATTATGTAGGATGGTTATCTCTTCAAAGAAAAACAATAATGTATTTCAATTGAGTCTCTAAGAGATAATATTATAAGAGAATTGCATAGTGGTGGTTTGCCTAAACATTTTGGTAAGAAAAAAACAATAAATTTGGTGGAGGATAAGTATTTTTGACCAAAGATGAAAATAGATGTGATAAGATATGTTTCCAAGTGTAGAATATGTCAAGTGGAAAAAAGCAATGCATAAAATACAGGGTTGTACATGCTATTATTGGTTTTAAGAGGACTATGGATATATTTGATTATGGATTTTGTATTGAGATTACCAAATACAGAAAGGAGTAATGATTTAATTTTTGTTGTTGTAGACAATTTTTCTAAGATGGTTCCTTTCATTACATGTAAGAAAACCAATGATGTCACTAGAGTTGCAAAACTATTTTTTAAGGATATTATGAGATTGTATGGTGTTCCAAAAGCCATTACATCAGCTAGGGATATGAAATTTCTAAGTAATTTTTGGAGTAATTTGTGGAGGAAGATGAGGACTAAGCTACAAATCAGTAGTGCATACCACCTCCAAACAGATGGATAGACAAAACTTGTAAATAGGAGCTTGAGAAATTTTTTGAGATGCATAGTTGGAGAGAAGCCCAAGGAATGGGACTTGGCTTTATCGTAAGCTAAGTTTGTATATAATAGTTCAGTGAACAGATCAATAGGAAAATCATCATTTCAGATTATTTATGAGAGAAATCCTATGAGTGTTTTAGATTTAGTACAATTACCAATTATAGAACGAGTTCGTGATGATGTAGAAGTGTTTGTAGAACATATAAAATGGTTACAAGAATAAGTAAAAATAAAATTACATGAAAGTAATGAAAAATATAAAGTAGCACTAGATGTCAGAAGATCAAAAATATTTGAATAAAGGAGATTTAGTAATGGTTTACTTGAGGAAAGAGAGATTTCCAAAAAGCACATATAATAAGTTGAAGTACAAGAAAATTGGACCATGCAAAATTATGAAGAAAATCAATGGAAATGCTTATGAGGTGAGTTTACTATAAAATTTTGATATCTCTCAAATATTTAATGTTTTAAATTTATATGATTTCCATGGAGAAGATGGTGAAGATGAAGAAGATGAAGAAGCATATTGGTAGCAGCAGGTCCAAAGAAGAAGAAAAAAAGATAGTGCAGGTTCTGGATAAGAAGACAGTAAACACAAGGCAAGAATGTTATGACAGGTATTTAGTATAGTGAAAAGGATTATACCAAGAAGATAACACTTGGAGTATAGAATTAGAGTTAAATAAGATTGATTTTAACAAATGGCATCAGTACAATCAAAGCAAGTCGTAGGAGCTGAGTTGTTTTCAATCATAGGAGAATGATGCAGAAAAAGAGGCTGAACTTTTGGAGGCAATAACTTTTAATTCGTAGCTCCTTTTGAACCCATCTTCATGCCAGAATGGTTGTCTTAAAAATTCTAATGCACACATAACTGGCCCTTCCAGTTGTGAGATGCTTTTAATATTTTTTGGAGGCCATAAGTGACCATCTGAGGGTTCAAGATTGTAGTTTAATTTTATTTTTGAGTTTTTTCTAAATTAAGAAATTGTCTATTTTTGTAACCAGACTTGAACTTTAGTTGAAATTCATTCGATAGATTAGTTTTAGTGTTTAGTTTATTTTTAAAGTTGTGTGTGCTTACATGCGAAACTTACTAAAAATAGTAGGTCAAGTTTTATTTATTTTTAGAGTTCTAAATTTTGAATGTCAACTTCAATTTTAAGTTGAGGCTTATTTATGCATGGTTTGTAATTATTTAAATCATTCAATAAAAATCAATACTAATTATTGCTCAGAATTTTGGCCTATTAGATTTCTATTTATCGTATTCAAGATTATTATTTTAGTGTAATGAGTGTCACTTGAGACCACCTTATCCTTAGTGTAGCCTCTCTTGATTACTTTCCAACTTCTGAACAAGTCCAACCCATTCCCAAATATACCAAAAGCATAACAAAGCCTTCACTAAGGCACCTAGGTCCCTTTTTCACCTGTTCCTACCACTTGGACATTATCATGACCCTTTGGACAATAGCACACTGTATTTTTGTCAAAGGGGAAGCTCTAATGTCCCTTAGATATTTTCACAACCAAGGAATATCTTTCCATTTCTCAAAACACCTTAAGGTTGGCCTAAACCCATTTCATGTCTCGAAAAGCACCAAAATGATATATATAGACCACTTTCATTCTTTATCTCCTAGATGGAAATCAGATGCAAATACTCATAAATAAACTCACAAACGTTGTGCAAATCAAGGTCATTGATCCATATTCTGTCATACTTCTGCATACACCCATTTACAGTAGCCCAGAGCTTAGATTACTCAAGTTTTCAGTATCTAGTCACACTTACAGCACTCAAACTGGCACTCATACTAGCATTCACTTACACTTGCACCAGCACTTAGACTGGGAGAATTACATCATACTTTATCCCCTTTCAAGGTATTGGTATGTAGGCAATGCTCAACACATGGGTTATTGAGGTCACATCTAGCCTTCCTTGCTAATGCCTCTCTTTTTCTACTTGTGCTCCTCAAATTCCTTAACAAATACAAAGGCTTAGGGTTTCACATTAAAATTAATCAAAACAGGGAACAAAAAATGATTGAGCATTCAATCACACAAGCACATGTTCCTCAAAATCAAGCAAAGGTCTACCTAGAACCCTATTAGCTTGTTTTACATAAAGACATTATCACAGTGTAATAGGACACTAGCATAGTGCACTACCATCTAGAATATTGTGTTATTATCTAGGAGGGTTTCTAACTCCTATTTCTTGTTGGCAACACCTTGCACTATCTCTGCTCTGATTTTCAACCCTCCATTTGTTCGTCTTAGTCAATTTTCCAATTAGGTATCTCTTTTGTAATTTATTACTATTTATAGGCTAAGTAAACAATTCAATTATTGTACAAATCAGTGGTTGATATTTATATATTTATTTCATAATTTATTATTCATATACTTTAACAACCTAGGGTTTTACATTTCAAAACTCCCTTAAAATTTAAATCATCTGGTAGAAATAAACAATGTAACACCACAAAGAAAATTAGCAAATGAATTCCAAAAGAAGGATTTGAAAACTTTGCATGATTTACATCTTCTATAGGCAATGCACCCTACAATCATGTAATGCCCTTGTTAAAGGTATGGGGCTTTGGCCCATGAAAAAGTAATTTAGCATCTTTATGGGTAGTTTTGGGTCTGTATAGGTGGTTTTGACTGATGGTTTATGATGTATGGTATTATATGGATGGTTTATATTCCCATGGCAAGTTATGGGTATTTGGCCCATGACAAAATAATTTAGGATCTTTATGGGTGGTTTTGGGTCCATATGGGTGGTTTTGACTAATGGTTTATGATGTATGACATTATATGGATGGTTTATATTCCCATGAATTTATACCTATTTTATTGTAATGTCACTTAGTATTGATTTGTCTATATATGCATGCATTGGACTAGGGTTAAACAAACAAATGAGAAATATCTTAATGTATTGTGAACGATTGAGTTAATACAATAAGTGAGTAATTTTGTTGGGTTTTTGCTTGAAATGGTTTCCCTAGTTATATTTCTTTTGAATATTGTGAGTGCAATATTTTTATCTTCTAATATATTTTAGGATTGTGTTACATTATTTCTCATGCATATATTTATCAATATTGTTTTTCTTTTCATTTGGTGTCAGAGTTAGGGTTTGTCTAGTTTTTGAAGAGCTAGGGCAAGTTGGTCCTATGATAAACATTTTCTTGAGTGAGAGCTTTGCACAAGAGAAATTTGTGCAAAATAATATGATGAAAAGCTCAAGTATAGAGATAGACAAATTTAATGGCCAACATTTACAGTTATGGAAGATTATGACAACGACCAAGATTATTGAATTATTCTATTAAGAGAGAAACCCTGGGTATGAAGGAAAAAATATAGGGATAAGATCAATATGAGTGTAGAGAGTTCAATCAAGTTTTACCATTTGAATTCAATGTTCTTGGATGTCTAAGGAGAAGCCACAATTAAATATATATATATATGGCATAAGTTAGGAACTTTGTATCACACAAAGTATCTTATAAACTAACCATTTCTTTGGAAAAAAATGTACTCTCTTAGGATGAATGATGATGAATCTATGATAGAGACTCTGAACTATTTTAACATTGTGGTAAGTTCATTAGCCTTAGTTGAAGTTAAAATAAATAAATAAGATAGAGGTTTTATTTTATTATTTTATTTTCCACATTTATGAGATAATCATGTTATGGCCATTAGTAGTATTGCATCTACATTAAAGCTTAAGGATTTGGTCACAACCATTTTATCAGAAGTGATGAGGTGAAAGTCAATGGAGGATCATATAGCAAAGGATTCCATGTTTTTGAGAGGTCATCCACAAGAAAGAAATAAGAACAAGTCAGGGGATAAACAAATAAATTATAGATGTAAAACTAAATCTCCAAGAAAACATGTGAATAAATGTTAGAACTATAATAAAACTATGAATTTTAAGAAGTAATGTAGAGTGAAAAAGCTAAGGCACATGATGATTCCCCTACCACATTAAAAAAGACCTCTAATGAACAATTAGGAGATGTATACTTAGCATCTTCAAGAGCACACTCATGTCATGATGTATAGTTGATTGACATGTTAATTCTTTCCATATGACTCCACATAGGAATGGTTTTACAAACATGAAAAATATAATGGTCCATATAATATCATAGAATGTGGAAGATTTAGGGTGATGTTTAAAGATAGGAATGTTAAATTCCTCCCTAGGGTTCTGTGTTTTCCAGGGTTGGCTAGAAATATGATATATGTAAGTAAAATGAGTGAGGAAAGTGACGCAATATTTAACAAAGATAGTTGCAAGATGGTTCAAGGAGAAATGGTATTGGAAAGAAGAGTGAAAATTAATACTATTCAAACTTGATACAAGCATTGTTAGTGATGGATATAATATCTTTATTATTCCTAAGGTTAACAATCAAAAGTTTAAAAAAATTGTGATGCTTGTAGAGAAGACAATGATTTGGCATCAGATGGTGGGACATATTGGAGAAAACATAATTGGGTGTTGAAGGAATTTTTTATTTCCCCTTATTTTTAAATTGTGTGAGCATTTTGTATATAGAAAACATAATTGGGTAAAATTGCCAACTAGTGGTGCAAACACAGATGAGATTTTGCAGTTACTACATATTGATGTGTTTGGACTCGAGTATGTTCCATCACTCAGAAAATATTTGTACTATGTTTCTTTTATAGATGATTTCTTGGGGAAAACATGGCCATACTTCCTTCAAATGAAATTTAGGTTTTTGATAAATTGAATGAGTTTAAGGCTCTTGTAGAAAACCAAATAGAGAAGAGGATAAAGTTGTTGAGAATATATAATGGGGGACATTTTTTTCACAAATGAATTTGAGCATTTCTATAAGTAGTGTGGAATAGCAAGCTAAAATATAACTCCATATCCACCACAACAGAATGGAGTGGTGAATAGAATGGGCATTATGTTGATTAAAAGCATAATGAGCATGCTTAGTGGTGTAAGTCTAGAAAATAAACTTTGGGTAGAAGTAGTAACCACTGCATGTTGCCTAATCAATGGATCACCTACATCAGCATTTAATGATAGACCCCCATAGTAGGCATGGACTAGTAAGAAGCTCTCTCTTCAACATCTCAGGGTTTTTGTTTGTGATTCTTATGTGCATGCTCTAAAGGAGAAAATAATTAATCTAGATAATAATTCAAATAAGTGTATCTTTATTGGGTATAGCAATGGTATAAAAGGATATGTGCTTTGAAACCTATAAATAACTAAAACTATCTATAATCAAAATATAAACTTCAAAGGTTTAAAAGTATCAAAAGAACGAACTAGAAAAGGGGTAATTTTATTTAGAAGATGGAGAATATCTATCTAAATATGAATCAGAGGAAAAAAATGAGTTAGATGAGGAAGAACCTCATACCCCAAGTCTTGAGGTGATCAATTCTTTAAAAAAGGCAACCATAAAGGTACAGTCCACCTCATTTTGGTTTCAATTTTATTTTATAAGTTTTAATTTTTATTGATGAATATCTTAAAGTTTTTGGGGAGGCACTTGATTCAAAGGAAATTAAATTATGGAATAAGGCTATTGATGAATAAATGGAGGCCTTTGAGAAAAATATGTCATGGGATTTCATTTAATTCATGTTTGTAGAAACACCATTGATTGCAAATGAGTGTTTGAGAAGAAGTTCAATTTAAAAGGTTAAATGGAGAAGTACAAAACTCTCTTGGTAGCAAAGGGATATTCCCAAATGGAGGAAATTGATTTTCAAGAGATTTTTTATCTTGTTACTAAGTTAACTTCTATTAGATTTATTTTGGTTGTTGTTGTTGCTTTTAAAATTTAAGTAATATAGATGGATTTCAAGACAACATTCCTACATGGGGATCTTGAAGAAGAAATATATAGGACACAACTAGAAAATTTTACAACTAAAGGAAATAAGGACATAGTTTGAGGGTTAAATAAGTCCCTTTAAAGCACAAAGAAATCACCAAGGATGAGTTATCAGAAGTTTCATAATTATGTGTTGGGATTTGGATTTACACAAATAAAAGTTTTAAAAAAATTGTTGACCAATTTGTTATTTTGGTATTATCTTTTGAGGCTATGTTGTTAATTGGAAGAAACAAAGAAATAATCAAGGATGGTAAATCTCAATTTTCATCTCAGTTTGATATGAAGGATATTGGTGTTACAAACTTTATTTTGGGCATGGAGATCAAAAGAGGTCATCTAAACAGGAAAATATAATTAAATCAAAGAAAATATGATGAAATACTATTAAAGAGGTTTAGAATGCAAGACTATAAACTTGTCAATACTCATATTATCACTGGTGTAAAGTTATCTACATAATAGTGTCCTAAGGCACACGCAGATGTTAAGGGCATATCATGTTCCTTACGCAAGTGTTGATGGAAAATTAATGTATGTCATGGTCTATACCCAAGGAAGGAGCATTGGACTGCTGCAAAAAGGGTTTTCATATATTTGCATGACACTTCATAAGTTACCGAGGACGACCTGGACAAAATAGGATAAGTAGATGTATAAGGTTTTGTTTGTGCAAGCTTGGTTGGAGTTATTTCATTGTCGAAGATCTATAAGTGGTTATGTGTTTAACTTATTTGGTGTAGCAATCAATTGGATGAGCAATAGGTAAGTGTTTGTTTCACTCTCAACAAACTACATCACAACCACTCAAGCATGTAAGGAATTTATATGGTTATAGAAGTTGTGTTCAGGTGTTGGCTTCTTATTGAAAGTTGCAAGGATAAATTGTGACAATGAAAGTGAAATTTGTTTGACAAAAAACCTTATGTATCATGCTTGAACAAAGCATATCGATGTGCAATATCCTTTTGTCAAGAGACATGGTTGAAGACAACAAAGTATTGATGGAGAAGGTTGATACCTTTAATAATTTTGATGACTCATTGATGAAGTATGTCAATGCTAAGATGTTTGCTTGGTGCCAAAAGTCAATGGGAATAACTTCCCTTAGCAACTAGTTGTATGTGTGTGGCCCCTTATGCAAAGTATTAAACAAGTGGGAGAATGTTGGAAAAAAATTGTATACAATTGTATTATCTACACCCCTTATATATTATACAGCATGTCAAAATATGGGGGTATGGGGCATTGTAGTTGTTGGCATTGTAAGCTGCATTGTACAAACGCCACTAGAAATTTTACACCGCCATGTTTTTGTGCAATGCCTTACCGCATGTTATTTGCTGCAATTTATCTATTTTACATGTCTCTTCAAAGACCCTTGAATGTTATCCTTGCATGCAACCACTATAAATAAATTTATAGTTAAAGCATTGATTTTAAAACAAAAAATAATAATACACATAAGGCTCTTTATATGGCACTTTTTTCTCGTTGTTATGCCTCAGTTGTTCTTTTGATAGGTACCTGTGTATTTTTTTCTTAAAAATACAATAAAGGATTTATATTCACTACATGCCTCACTCGTGAAAATCTTTTTTTATGCTCTCATATGCAAACTAATGTTGTTGGTCAAGTACTCACATAACCCGTATAAACAAAAAATTGTCTCTTTTATGTATTTGTCTCTGCTCTTCTCCTTTATGGAAACAAATTTGTGCCACTTGAAGCTTGCATATAAAAATATATATAGGGAGAGAAGTTTTATGGAGCTCTTATTTATTTTCTCCCTGCTCTCCTAGGATAACTTGATCTGATACCAAATAATGGAAAAACATTAGTTCATTTTATTTAAATGGGGAGGTGATATTTATACAATAGTTCATATCTAGTATTTTCGTCACGTTCTATTTGACTTGAGTGGATATAATTGTATAATAATAATAACTAAAATAGCATAACACCTTAACAAGCCATGTAGCTTATTATATTTATCTAACCTATCATATGATGTGGTTTGGTATGGTACATGGACTTGGGTGTTGTAAGGCACATGACTAGACAAAATGATTGGTTTGTTAATTTGAACCATACCTCTTACCACGGTCAAGTAACTCTTGGTGATGATACCATGTACAACATTCAAGGTCTTAGTGTCATATCTTTGCCACTTGGCACACATTCTTGTAAGCTTACAAAACTTCGATATGTTTTGGGTCTCCCAAAGAATTTATTGTTTTTCATTCAATTGTTGTATCACAAGGTTGAATTTGATAGCAATGGTGGTGAAAAGTTGTCTCATTCAAGACAAATGCAAGTGTTCAATGTTTGTTCCACGTGCTTATGGAGTAGGCAAGATGTTTAAATTTGGCATGGCATGGTGAGAGGTCTTTCCTCACTCAAGAAGATTGATGATATATGTTCTAGTTGCTTTTCTGGAAAACAAAATTGAGGCTCAAGTAGTCATCAGTCAACTGGTCCATTAGATTTAGTGCACACAAATTTGTGTGGATACATGACCCCTAGCATCAACGTGTTCATATACTTTCAACTCTTGTTAATGATTACATAAGGAGAATGTGGGTGTATCGTTTGAAACCAAGGATTGGGCCTTTGGAATATTTAAATAATTTAAAGCTCTTGTGGAATGATAATTTGGTCATCACATTCATATGCTCTACTCAAATCAATGTCAATGGAATACACCAACAATTGGTTCTCTACATTTCTAAAGGAGTTTGGCATTCGATGATAGTTGACCATCCCCTATACACATCAACAAAATGACAATGCTAAGAGACAAAATTGTACCATCATGGAAATCATGCATAATATGTTAAAGGATTCCCACCTGGAACATCCATTTTAGGCAGATGTTCACATACTTTACTTTTTGAATCACATGCCCACCAAAGCTCTCAATGATGTCACTCTATAGAAATCATGGACATGTGTTAATACTTCCATTTCCCATCTCTATGTTTGTGGTTGCATGAAATACATGCACATTCCAAAGGAGAAATGAAAGAAGCTGGATGAGAAATCCTTGAACTATATCTTTCTTGGATAAAACAATGATTCGAAGACCTATTGTCTCATGGTATACCAAAACCAAGAAGTTTTGCATTAGTAGAGATGTATTCTTTGATGAGAAGGGTGATTCCAACTCACCTTCTATATTGTCACCTAATATTGAAATTGCTTTTGTGATCATCCCTGATGATGATAAGGATGATGACTTTTGGATTGAGGATGACAATGAGGACAATGGTGATGATGATGGTTGTGATAATGAGGATGGTGATGCTGATGGTCAGCCAAGCCTTCTTGCACCAATATCCACAAGTATTACGCATCAAATACCCAAGTGGTTAACAAGCACCATACATGACACAAATTTGGACGCAGTCCCAAATACATCAACTTCAATGCCAAGATGTCATAACATGGCCTACAATGCAGAGAATTTAGCCCTCACGAGCACAGTTTATCATACTTTTGAAGTTTCAACAACTCAAGAAGCCCTAGGGTCAAACCCTTGGATAGATGTTACAAATGGAAAGTATCGTGCACTGATGCAGAATAGTACAACCCAGCTTGTTGATCTTCCAATAGGAAAGAAGGCTATTGGTTATAAGTGGGCTTTCAAGACTAAATAAAAGGTAGATGGCAGTATAGACAAGTATAAAGTGATACTTGTAACAAATGGTGGTTACACTCAAAAGAAAGGCATAGACTACGAGGAGAATTTTGCTCCTGTGACCATACAAAGTTTGGATGGAAGACCCATACATGGACATAAATAGTGTTTTTCTCAATGGAGATCTAAAAGAAGATGTCTATATGACTTAATTAGAATGATTTTTGACACTTAATCAAAAACAAAAGGTGTGTAGACTCATCAAATATTTTATGGCCTCAAGGAGACTCCTAGAATATATCAAACTAGTTGAACATCTTGTGCAGCATGATTTCAATCTGAGTTCATATGATCTCAACCTTTACCTCAAAGAGCAAAGGGGAGGAGGTCATGATTCTTAGTGTATGTAAATGACTTGGTCATTTTAGAAATTTTAGAGATGATGATTGATCCAAAAAAGAATGACCTTAAGAAATCCTTCAACATGACAAATCTTGGGGATTTCGATATTATTATCTTTGTTTGGAGGTGTGGCAAATTTTATATTGTGTCTTTTTGTCTCAGATGAAATATGATAAGACTTTACTCAAGAAGTTTCAGATGATGGATTACAAGCCCATGTCAACACACATGAAGACAAGACTACAACTATCTCAATCTAATCCATGGCCTGGAGTATAAGAATAATCAATTCTTCTTCACTGGCTACACGGATGTGCACTACGCAAGATCCATTGATCACATGAAATCCACATGTTATTTTTATTAATCTCACTTAGCCCTATGAAGGATAGATCATGCGCAACAAATAGGGCACTCACACTCGCAACGTTGATATGTCACTTAAGCCCGAAGAGTTAATCACTCACTTGAGAAGTAACAAGAGAACATCAAGAACTCTGTTATGTAAACAAAACATAAAGATACAACCATGCGCATCAAATTAGATAAGAAAGCAAAATTATACATATCATCTGAGTAAACAAACAACAATATAACAAGATACATCGCACATACATCATCCATATTTCCTTTATATATTCACATTAGCTTACATTCCATTACAAAGCATACATCTCACAATGATTGCCATTAGATGTTGAACCTTACACATGAATTCCTTACAAAGGATTTCTTCAAACCTGAGGCCCAATCTTCTCCTAATCAATTCTAACAAATCATCTCCAAATCATCCACCATTTATTGAATCCTATATGTCTCAAATGAGAGGCCAAGGTCCATATTTATAGTTTTCCTAGATACCTTGGACCCTTGCCAGTTGTCATTAACTCAATTCTTTTCGTTAACTATCTAAGCATCTTAGAATATTTCATTATTGATTCTTCCACCTATCATGCACAGTGGCATATTCCTTTACCCTCTTGACATATTCTTGTCCAACCTAAATCAATCCCACATGATCTGCATTTTCCTTGTCTAAATGATCACCATGTGTTAACTCCTCTTGCATTGTGTTTCCTCTCCCAAAAGTGTATCTTCATCAAATGTGTGTTTGGTGTAACCTACATAGTGTGAACCATGGTACATGCACAACATGATCTTCTCTACATGCATGATCTTCGAAGCTGCACTTTACAATTATCTAAGAATATTTAGTGTGCCTCAATCCTACATCAAGTCTTAAACAAACCTTACACTTTTTATCTTGAGGTACAAATCCAAGGTCAACATTCCCCCACACACTGCTTCTTTAATATCCTCAAATAATTTACTGTATGATTATGTCGTGTTCAGCTCACCTTCCCATGCAAACAAAACTTCAACCACTTTAGCATTTAACTCATTCTCTACTTATCCCAACGGTCCCTTGTTGACGAAATTTTTAGTATCAGTTCTTTCACATCATCCATCAATTTGCACAATACTTCATTATCTGGATTGCTTTGATAAATTGCTAATATGGCCTTTAGTGATTTCCTTTGTTGCTAATATGTTATGCACAACATTGCTTCCTATCCCATTAATTTTCCTTCAAGATTTGTAAACACATCATGAAATTCCATGCACTTCTTACTATCTAGGCCTTTAACTTTTAGGCTTCTTTGAACTTCATTACTCTTTGATTTATCTTCTTCCTCGTATATTTGCTTCATCATGTCTTCGTTTGTGGTGACGTCTTTTAGTCATGTCACTTCATATTCTTACGCATATTTAAACCTTGTCAATATATTTTTAGCCTCTTTTACCTTCAAGCGGAGAGCATTTATATTATTTGTCAATCATTCTGCATGGTCCTAAAACTCTGAGTTCAACTCTTTGATCCTTTATGCCCAAAGTTATTCCTTAGTAAGTTGTTTGGTAGTTGGGGTCGTGCACAACAAGTATGGTATTGGCATACTTGATTTTTCTAGGGGCGATTTCCAAATCACATCCACATCCCCTATACACTTCTATTCAATCTATTTCAATCAACTCTACCAATCTCTAAACCTCATTTTTGTATTGCTTCAAAGTTTATTTTTCCTTCTTCATCTCTCCTTGTAGCTCCTTTAGACATTATCAGACAATGGGTCTTGTTTTATCATCACGATGGTTGTTTTCACAAGGCTAACTCAACAATCTCATTCGCCTAAAGATCAATCACCTTCACCTCTCCTCCTTACTCGTCAAGTTCCTCTTCCTGTCCCTTTTCCTTTACAAACGTCTTCATTGGGACTTTAAACTCAAGTTCCTAAATATGACTATCAAAAATAGTCTTTAACATTCCCAATGCTCCATTTGACACATTCCTAAATCTAATCATCCCAATTGATGTTCCTGAAGATGTCACTTCAATCATTTGACTACCTACCCTTGCAAAATGTGTTCCTCTTATTTCCAACACATCCTTTAACTATTGTTGTTCGTCTTGCACACCTTTTGTATCTTTGTTTGGGTCACCTGGTCTTTCCTCATCTTCAACATTATCCCCTTGTTCGGTGCTCACTCCTTCCCCTACTGGTTTTATGCTCGCTCCCTCACATGGTGATTTTTTCATGTTAACATCTTCCTACACAACTGTATCAACTGTCTTGTGCATCCATGTGTCCTTGTAGGCTTAGAGCTCCAATTGGCGAATTTGGTGTAGAATACCTTGATCAAATAGACTAGTTGCACTAAGAGCTTGTAGGCTCAATCCAGTAACAACATGTACTGGTTTTTTAGGACCTCAGGCACTTCCCTCAGTAGCCCATGCATCAGTGGTTGTTCCACCCAAAGGTACTTTACTCAAAATCCCTATTCAAATAATTCTCCTAACTAGGGTTCTTCCTCCAACCCTTGAAACAAACTAGAGGTAGCCCTTGACCCTCCTAGCCCAATAATATCCTTCACATATATACCTGATGTCACGTTCCTTTAGGGGTCTCATTTGAGAATGAACTTTCCTTAAGTTTCGTTATTCTCCCCTTTCCACTTCCTAGCACAACGTCTTGTTTATCTTCGTTATTATTCTCATCATTGTGCAACAGCTTAATCAATTACCACTGGTCTTTCCAATGTTCTACTTTGTGTTAGTCTTATCAGTGTTGTACCTTTCATCTTTGCATGTTGCAACACATGATATATTATACTAATATTTTCCCACTTTCACAAACATTGGTGGCTTGATCTCTAAGCTTTCACCTTCTGACTCTTCATCGACTCATATATAGGCTTATGTGGTGGCAGATACTTCCTCCTCAACTCATTTATTTGCACATCAATTGTCATAACATCCATCTTTGGCCTTAGCATGTTTTTTACTTTATTCAATGATATTCAATTGTGCTCCAAATATGGTGTTCAACACATTCATCAGTGCTCCAAATGTTGTGTTCAACACATATGGCAACATAGCCCAACTTGACCACTTACTATTCTTGTTCTTTATAGTTGTCAGTGAATTGCTTACCACTATAGAAAACCCAAATGAACCCTTAATAGTACTCCAACATCAATGGAGGTATTATATATTCCTCTTTGAACTCATCAAACACGCATTCAAACTATGCCTTCATTTTATTTCTATGGACATTTGTCATCTAATGATTGCATGTGTGTGTTGTACACTTCATTATGCACGATCCTCCTCCAATAATCCTTTCAAACCTAAATTTTTCTTCAAGGATTCCAATCTCTTCAATCATCAGTAAGATCAACATACTTTCCCATTTAAACTCTTCAACCCGTTGATGTGCATCTTCACATGCCATCAAACCTTCCTCTACAAGGTATTTGGCATAATTAAACATTATCTCCTTCATTGCCACTAGTCATGCCAAATATGCAACCTCCTAGGTCACCACAACCCTAAGGAGACAACTTATGAGCTAATCAATCGAGCAGCAACTCTCATAGAGGATGTCAACCACCGAGTTGCAAGAATTGTAGTGCTCCTTCATGTTATCCCCAAGGTCTTTGCTACTTTGATGATCTCTAAAATTCTATTCAACGCACCATGTATATATTCTCCCTTGTTTTCAAGAGTGGTTATCTTGCTTATTCACTGGGCTAAGATCTTCAACCTTCATCCTGCAATATGCAACCTTCCCTTATGAATGTGCATTAGCAAATACTTGACCAGTTTCTATCTTTCTTAAGTATGGTAGCTCATTCAACTCCAACACGCTTATATGTGCCAAGTAATTCATTGCTTTGCCTTCTCCTTTGGAAGCATTCAATTTGTGCCTAGAAAGTTTTGATATTCCTTCTTGTGGTGGTTAAAGTCTTTAATCACACAACTTCTTGAATAGGTTGTCAACATTTCTCCCTCCATTACCAACTCTGTAAATGCCATGAGTTGTGCTAAGAATGGAGGTTTGTTCTTCATCTTCTTCTACTCTAGTGTTGGTCTTTCAGATTTTTGCATTTTCTCATGTAACAATTCATCTTAACCTTTAGAGTCAAAATCCACAATCGCTTCTCCTTGCCTTACATCCATTGCTTACCTTTGTCTTCTTCTCTACGTTTTAGGTCCTCATGCCTTTCTCCTCAACTTCCTATGGAACAATCAAGTATATGTAGAAAACCATAGTCTAGACACCTATTCAATCTACCTGCCAGTTTATCACTCCCCTTCTATGTCTCTACAAAACTATATAGCCTACAACCTACAATGCTTTCTCCCAACACCGTTATGCACCTGCTCTCTACTGATCCTCTTTTTTCATCAATGTCTTTTTTCAATTACAATATCATGTTCTTCTCTCCCTCGGCTCTTCTCTTCGCACTTTGGCTCTTCGAATTTCAATTTGTAAATGACCATTTCAAATGCACCATTGTGCTTTTGTAACTCTACATGCATGGATTATCTGACCTACCCCATTCATTTGCTTTAATGTGTTCCCACTCCCAAAGTGACATCATCCCTCTCTAATTCTTCTTTACAGGTTCCTAGGTTATGCACACCATCTCCCATGCCCAACTTCTTCCCCACACATCAAGCTTATGGAACCAAGATTTTAAAATATTGTTCCAAAGTTGAACACACCACTTGACACTCCAACCATCTCTTGATCCTTCTTGAACCATTATATTTGCACAAGTATTTGGAACTACTCTTATTCATGTCACTTGTTTTTCCATTCCCCACACTTATCTTGAGAAAAGTCCTTTTGTGCATTTACTCCTTTACGCAACATCCTACCCTACCATATTTTCCCAATTCCACTGAATCAGTTGGCAAGTTAATCAAATCCATGCCACTTTCACCTTGTATGCTTTGTAGTCCACCACACCATACATATGGGATTATATCTCCCTTATTACACACTTGGCCAAAAAGCCCCTCCCATTAATACTTATACCTCTGGCATAAGAACCCTAAGAGATTCATCGCTTGACTCACCCAACTAGATTTATAGGATTGCTTGTGCTTATGAACATTAAGCAAATAATCATGTTAAACAAAACAAACTAGAAAGCAAGAACTATTTTTGTATTCCAATTTTCTCTTGGCAGTAATACCTTATTTATGCCCTGCCACCCGCTCCCCCCCACCTCGCCCCCAATCATTTGGAAAATAATTTGAGCATATTCCGAACAATCCTCCTTTGGAATAACTCTCTAGGGTGCCATATTTTTTCCTTATTTTCTTGTGCACTAATTAGGTTGACTTTACTAGGCAACCTTTTGTTAACCCATGTCATCCTTTTACTCTTATCCACACACTTCCACCTCCCCAATGAGGTTTCTTTCTTAACCTATTTCTTGGATAAATTTTTCTTGTTTTGCATTCCGCTTTGTGCACTTTTGTTTGGTACCTTTTGTTTATGCACGCCATCCTTCTTGCACATATCCTCTTTGGGTTTGCACTCCACCTTCCTTGGTACCTTGAACTCTAGCTTTGGCACACAGTATCACCCTTGGTTTCCACGCAATGTCCTCGTTTTCCTCGTGCCCATCAACATTTACCTAAACCACCTTCTGCACTTGTGGCTACTTGACTTCTTCCTTCTTTCCCTAAAGTTACTCCTCCAACTACTTTGTTGTGCATGAGATCCATCTCTTGACCACTTTCGACGCCTTCTTTTTTTAATCATCATCTTGTGGCTTCTTATCAATCTGTTGGTCACTAAAGACGAATCAAAACGGTTCACCTTCACCCATTTTCGTCCAGTGACCTTGAATGTGTCCCTAACCTAAAGGCCACTACTTGGGTGGAAGTACAAGACCCCCTTTCTTCAATTGTCTAACTCAAGGCTTTCTTTTCTCATAAACTCCCCATATGCCTTGTTTACGCAATAACATTGAAGAGATTATTCTCTTCCTCATCTAAGTCTACTCTCTCACATAGGTCATACCATGTTTATTGTCCACGGGAGTCACAATCCTTTCTTCCCCATTCTAAACCTCACATAACATTGCTCAAAGCACATATTAGCTTGGTTGTCATAACACCATGGCCTACCCACCAACGTTGGATGTTTATTCTTCCAACACCATTTCTATCAATTCAAAACCTGTTGAAAAAGGCCCCCAACATTGCCAGATCCACATTGCTTTGAACCCCTATTGGCCTTGAATTTGCTTTGCTCGCCATGAAAAACATATTGCTCGAAGGCCACAATCATGGATTCCCCATTTGCTTTCACACCTCTTTTGTCAATATGTTCAATTTTGCACCTGTATCGATCATTATATTGTTCATTTCCTAATCATTGATCTTGGTATCAATAATTAATTCATGATCATACAATATATTCTTTGTTAAACACATTCTCATGGTTTTTCTTAAACAACTCAAGTTCATCCCCCACACTTTGTTGAAGCCACGATTTCAATAAAGGCATTTCCCTTTCTATCTTCAACAATGATTTCTCCAACTCCATGACGAGGAGTTCTTTTCAAGTTTTCTTTCACTTTTTCTCGCATCTGGCACAATCTACATCTCACCCTATAGTGTATTATTTATTGCACTTCTAACAAGATGTATTTTCTGCATGCACATATGGGTAGACATTCTTCCAAACATCATGTCTATGTTGCACAATTTCCTTTTGAAGCAATGGGTTTGCCATTCCTATGCCTCTTGTTTCCATCCCGCTCCTGGTTATATTCACCTCATTGCCTCCAGCATCACATGCATTGGTCTACTTTTGTAGCAAGTTCCTTTACGGGACTTCAATCTCAGTCATGCTTGCAACCTTTTGCACTTGTAACAAGAGGGGCAAAGGGGTAGGAAGCACACCGGGGCTATAAGGATGTTAGATAAATAATACATCATATAAAAGGTTAAATAAATTTAATAAACTATATAAGTTGTTAGGGTAAAATTTTATTTGAGTCATTGTTATATGATTATATCCACTCACAGAGAATATAAACTGTGATGACGGATAACTAAAGATAGGGCTTATATCCTAGAAAATAGGAGAAACTATTTTATAAATACCACCTCCTTGTTTGAATAAAATGAACTGTTATGGACTAAAACTTGTATAGTATTTGAGGTTTTAGCGTTGTATGTAAATAACACCTAGATATTTCTGTCCATGTAAAAATTCAATAGTGTTAAATCATATGGCATCTTCTTGATGATTTATAATTTATGAGATACGAACGACGTGAACATCACTGACCAGATGAACACTATTGTGCGAATTTAGGGGAAGCAAATGTTGATAAAAGGCAATCAAGTAGGGTATTGGGGACCATAAGGACCAGCATATAATTGAGGCAAGTGTAATCTTAAGTGAGTTCTAAAGCAATTACATAAGAGACTGAATGGTAAACATAAATTGAATTTCAAATAGTTTCACATTGCCATGAAAACAAGTCTCCTAAAAACATGTTAAACATGATTACGTATGGAAAAGTATTATAAAGGCATGGTACTTCAAAAACCAAGTTGATATCATTAAAAAGGGCTTTATTTTATCTCTAGGAATATGTTATTCATCGAAGGTGTATGAAGATACGGGAAAATTAGTTGCGATCTTTGCAATCATTGTTTTCCTTTGCAAGCAACAACACTATTAAGATGATTTTAATCTACATACTAATGATCTCTACTTGTTTATCAGTTTATTTATCTTTCCTCAAATTTCCCATAAATGTTATTTGTTTAATTTTTTCCCACATCCTAGTAACTAAGCCAGGGTACAGAATCAACACCTTTTCCCCCATATCCTAGTAACTAAGCAAGCTACAGATTCAACACCTTTTTAGCCTCAAATAACTAATACAAGAAGCACCAGTAAAGAGTCTTTCCTTGTTCATACTAATCAACCCATGCTTATATACTGTACCCAGTGATTTAACAATTATACGTAATAAATTGCATTCATTATCTTCTCAATTCTTCGGAGAACTTCCAAGTCCCTTATTAGCAATAATACCTCGTGAAAAGATAACAAAACACGACATTATACATTAATACACTATTATACTTATGTAAACTCATTTCATTTGCTGCCAAACACACATTTGTTTGCACAAACATAGATATATGTACACGTGCTTGTACACCCACAACAAATGAGCAATATGTTTTTAAATGTGAGATAAGTAACAAAAAAATGCTTTTCTACATCTTACTACAAACAACTCAAGTATTGTATATTAATTGAATTGTGTATTATTATCAGTGGATAGCCAAAGGTGTCTCAACAAAGTTATTATAGATAAATTATTTCAATAGCTCTTCTTTGTTTAGAATGCAAAGGGGTCTCTCTAACCAATTTTGGGAATTGACCAATAACACAAATGGAAACGTCACATGCAGAATTACAACATATTGGATAAAAGTAGTTATGAATCTTAAAGCAGTGCTAGTTGCAACTTTTGAGTGTGCTACAAACTAAAACGCAAGTGCAAAAATCCTATGAAAGCTTGTTTATCTTATAACTCAAGTTTAAAATGATGTAAAGAAAATAATAAATTCAAGATGTCCACCTTGCTCTCAAATATATGCACTCAAACTATCCCAAGCGGATTTCCTAGATACGTGAATACAGTTTCTAACATTAAATAAAATATATTTGCAATATTATATCAGAAGACAGTAATAAGGCGCAAGATAAATTGGACTATAAACAAGAGAGCTACATCACATTAATTTATTCAATGGTATAAAATCTACCATAGTTGATATTTTCCTTGTTAGCAACAAAACGTCCTTTTTAGCAAAATCAGAAAGGAAGTATGTGCAAAATGCCTTCGAATAGAAATGTAGCTTATAAGAGGACGTTTACCATCACACTATCGATATGGGTCACTAGTAAAAGTCACTAGACTTGCAACATCAGGTTGATTAGTTTCTTGCCTATTTTTATTGTAACTCGACCATAGAAATCTCCCTTGTATAGACGCAACAATAGACCCAGATACTACATATTAAAAAAAAAAAAGTATGCTAGCAAGAAAGCTGTTTATCAAAGTTGAGAAAGTCCCAATCAGAGATCTCTCTCATGCTAATAACAAATTGCCACATGCGAGTTGTAATAAATTATGGAAAGAAGCTTAGAGCTAATACAATTGGATCGGATTAACCACTTCTGTAAGTGAGAAAATGATATGCCTCAAACAATGTTGTAGACCGTTCTTCACAATAGGTAAGGACCAACAAGGCTACCTTGTACAAAAATAAAGATTTTTGCCAGAGAATTAACAAGCCTACAAAATTTGGGCAGCAAAACATTATGCCTCTTTTTTAGAATAATTTGAAGAATTAGATGCACTTAACTCCTGCATTGTTTCCATGGGTTCTTCAACTGAATTTACAGATTGTCCTGCAGGTTTTGCAGGGCCTGGTCCTGCTGACACTTTAACCATAGCAGGGCGCAGAAGTCTGTCACCAAGAACAAATCCTCTCCTGAACTCTTGAATGATAATTCCTTCTTCAAATGATGTAGAATCCTCCCGCATGATTGCTTCATGCAGCTTTTAAACCAAAGAAGTTCAATTAAGTCAGCAGAGAGAACAGAAGCAAAGCTTTAAATGGATTCTTATATCAAACAACTCTTCCATATCTGTCATTTCTCCTCAGCCAAAATTTTCCAAATAATACATACAAACCATATTAAAGGACACGCTGCTGATTGACACTAACCAATAAAGAAATGGTAGCTGACTGTTCAGGCACACATTATTTTCTAATTGCAAAAAATGCTTTATCAATAGGAAAAAATATGGCGTATCCTATTGATATGGAAGAGACCTTTGCGCTAGATATCTATGAACTTTTGTGTTGTCTTAAAGCCTCTACGGTACTCATTTGGATTACATGTATACGCATGTCAGTTTCTCAGAACGCTCCTATGAAGATTATATGCTTTAGCAAACCTCTTGGAAATAGAAGATTCTTGTGGCCTAATAAAAAAATCTAGTTGTTGGAGACTCCAAAATACCCCCTTATGGAACAATGCCAAGGCAAAAGACCAGATAGAAAGCACCAGACAATGACTTATTTTACAAAATACTCCAGTGAATGTCAAATCATGCAGCAATTCAAGGAGCCTCTTGTTGAAAACAAAAGAATTCTTTGAGATTTATTGCACAACAATAAAAAGGAAATGTTTGGACACTTAAATATGCCTCGTGAAAGTTCCTTCTATTAGATTCATTGCTCAGGCCGTAGAAAACTAATACGATGAAACTTGTATATAAAGCCGGGCATAGAGAAAACAAACAAATAAATCAGGCACAACTAAAACCCCTAAAAAATCAAGTTATTACAACCACTAAATCTGTGTAACATCAATACAGCTAATAAAAACAATATAGTTTTGTTCTAATATTCTATTGCCCCTCGCCACCACAGCCCCCTTCCCCACGCTCCTCTTAATAACTAAACCGGAGACTAATCCAATTTTATCTCTAAGCTTGACAAATGTAGTTGTTCCCAGAGGGTTTGTCATTATGTCAGCAACCTACACTTGTGTAAAACAAATGTCTTCATTATCAACCAAGTGTCGGATGTAACGATGATGAATTTCTATATGCTTGGTTTTGGCATGATAAACTAGTTTCTTCACCAATTTGAGCACACACTCAGATCATAGCATAAAGGTAAATTCGGTGTCGTGCGAGCTAGTTGAAGATCAATCAATATTCATCTCAACGAAACTGTTTCACATCCTGCACTAACTGCTGCCATATATCCTGCCTCAATTGATGATAAGGCAACTGTGTATTGTAGCTTGCTCTAACAAGAAATTACTCCAGAACCAAGACTAAAAACATACCATTGTAAATTTGCGAGCATCAACAGATCCAACCAAATCAGAGTCAGTATAACATGCCAGCACAAATCAGCAAATCTCTGATATAAGAATCCAAAGTCCAGAATCCCTTTGTCCTATTAAAGAACTTGTTTTGCACCTTGCTAATGTTTTGTGTGGGGTTTGAACATAAATCAAGAGAGATAGCTTATTGCAAAACATAGATCTGGTCGAGTAGTCATAAAATAAATTTGACTACCCACAAATTTACAATACATTGATTCATTGGCATGTGGTGAATCAGTGTAAGTGGAAAATTTGAGTCTTGCTTCCATGGATGTAGATGTAGGATTACAATCAAGCATCTTGAACTTTTCTAGAATTGTTTTGGCATATTTTGTTTGTGATACAAAAATGGAATGATCAAGTTACCAAAATTCTACACCTAGGCAAATAGTATAGAAGGCCTACATCTGTCATGTCAAAAATAGAGAAAATATTGTATTTTACCTATTGAATTATATTGACCCTACTACTGGTGATGGCGATCCATCGACAGAGACAATCATGACCACTATGCCATCACCAATCCAAAATCTCTAAGATGTTGATCAATCTTGATATAAGCGGCACGAGGAACCTACTTAATTGATTTGCAAACCAAATGCCCTTTACCTAGATCCTCAAATCCTTGCAATTGAACCATGTAAGAACTCATCTGCAAGGTTTTTGTTCATGAAAGCACTCTTAACATCCATCTGATATACCTTCCATCCAAACTAAGTTGCAATGGAGACTACCAATCAAAAGGTCACCATCTATGCAATCCAAGCAAAAGTTTCTTCATAGTCTACCCCTTCATGTTGTGCATATCCTTTAAAAACAAGTAGAGCTTTGTACTTGTCCAAAGATCCATCTGATTTGATTTTCACTTTATAAAGTATAAACCCATTTACAACCAATGGGCTTCTTCCTTGGGGTAAATATATCAATAACCAAGTCTCGCTTTGTATCAAGGAATCAAAATTTTGCATTTATGGTAGATTCCCATTTAGGGTTTACCTTAGCATTTTCATATGTGGTAGGTTCATATACCTGCTAAACAACTAAAGATAGAACAAAATTCACCTGCTCAAAACTTTGCATAATCTATTTACCTGATCGTGTAGATCTACCTTACATTTCCTGTGGCAACTCATCCTCCGGAACATCCTTCATAGTGGATTAATACCATGTTAGTCATAATCATTAGCTACGCTAACTTGTTTTTGGGGTTGAATTATTACTTTACGCTTCATCAGAACCACCTGGAACTCGACTCTTCTAACGTCCCTTGCTTGGAGCCTTGTTTCACTTCAACATTAAAATATGTTCGAGAATTATCAACAATTTTATGTAGCCATACCAAATGGTTAGTAGATGTATCATCACCTAAGAAGAAAGGTGTCTTCTCATCCACTTCAAAATCTCTACTAATAACAATTTTGCTAATAGAGACATCTAGTAATTTTTATGCTTCAGATTGCTCACTGTAGCCAACAAACATATACATTTTGCTATTTGCAACTAATTTGTTTCTCTTTCATGTGAGAATTAATGCAAAAGCCACACAACCAAAAACTCAAAAGTCACTTATTGATGGTCACCTCCTTGACCATGCTTCCTCTGGAGGGATATTGTGCAATGCTTTAGGAGGGCATAGGTTAAGAATGCAAGTTGTATTCATAGTTTCTGGTCAGTTCCTATATGGCACATTCTGACTGTGTACCATGCTCCTCATCATTTCCATAATCATCATATTCCTCCTTTTTGCAACACCATATTGTTGTGGAGTGTGTGGGGTAGAATATTGCTTATGTATGCCCTCTTTCTCGTAGCATTTAATGAAATTGTTTTGAGAAAACTCATCTCCATTATCAAATTTGAGAGCCTTGAATCTGTTTACCAAATTTGTTACTCCACCAAAGTTTTGAATGCTAGGAAAAGCATTCTGACTTGTAGTTTAGAAAATAAACCTACCTTTTCCCGGAATAATCATCAACCAACAATAAAAGCATCATAGACAGTAAGTGCCTTCATTGGTATCAATATCAAATGGGTATCGACTTTGTTTTCCCATTTGACATCACATACATACAGCTTGATGTTCCTGAATAGACAGCAGTCCATGAACCATATTCTTCTTACTACGTACAGACAAATACTGACACTTGAGATGTTCATACCTCTCATACCAAAGTACAATGTGATTCTCCTCCACTGCTAAGGCATGTGAACTTGCTGATTTGGGATCATAAGCTTTTATAATCCCTTCTCGCCAACACCAACTGCAATCTCCTTGTTATTATGACGATGTTTGAGCATGCATCTGTTACCAAGAAATTTAATGAAAGATAAGGATTCTTTGTTATTTCACTAATCCACAAAAGATTCTTGTTCATGTCAAGAACATATTGAACATTTTTGAAAGTTTAATTCACAATATTGTTCATTGTGACATGAACATCTCCACGTCCTTCAACATAGTGAGTATATGCTTCATCTAATGTAACAGATTCACTCCTACTTATATCTTCAACAGAAGTCACATATCAGTCTTTGCAGGCATGTATAATGTCTAGATGCTTCTGAGTTGAAATACCACATTGTGAACCCAGCTGAATGTCATTGGGTTGCTAAAAATGAAAAATCATCTGTTAACTCTTGGTTATCAATCTCAGCACCATTTACTAGATTTGAAAACTCCTAACATGCAAAGTCACTTCTCTCCAGGAAAAATATTTTTTTCACGTGTCGAAGCCTATTACAGTAAAAACATCACTTCTTATTCAAAGGATGCATTACCTTCTTCAAAAGAATCATTGGATTGTTTGAAGATGTATTTAATGCACTCTATATTCTGCCTTAAGATGTCTGAGCTAGATTCTTCCATTTGCACCTGTCTCCTCTCATTCTGCAAGAGTAATGTTGACAAATGCACAAAGATGAGCGTTTTGAGTTTCTGCAATGAGACACACTGACTTGACAAATGATTCATAGAATGATGGCAAACTTCATACGACCAAAGCTACCATATCCTCATTGTCTACCAATTTTTCAATTGCAGACAACTAATTGCTCAGATCCTTCAACCTCAACAAATACTCCAAGACAAATCCTCCTTCCTGTAACTTGGAAGAAAATAAGAGATTCTTTAGATATAACACACAACCAGCTTCTAATCCTTAAGATTATTCCACAATGTCATAGCTGAACTGACATTTCGTACTGTACGTATAAGTTCATCTACAACAGACAACTTTAGAAGCATCAAAGCTTCTTTAGGTCTTTTGTCAAAATCTTTGGGATCATCATCAGGTGAAGATGCTCACAAATGGTGAGTATTTTGTGTCTCAAGATACTCAAGAATGGTGAGTATCTTGTGGGTCCAAAAGCTGTAATTACACCATTTAGCTTCTGAGCATCATGAAGAATTAAATACTAAATATTGGCCATTTAGACCACTTACCCCACAAAAAACTTTAAAAACCCTGCAAAGCAGAAGTGGAAATACAAAAATAATTTCACAAATCACACTAGCACACTAAGTGGAAACACAAAAATACTTTCACAAATCACTATAGCATACTACTGCAGGTAATCTGTCCAATTTTCAGCTTGTTACTTAGTTCTGAACAAAAATTAATGAATTGACTTGATCCGCACCACCAATATGAAGAAATATTTTGCCGTACTCTAAAGCTTGGAATATATTTGGCTGCTGGAAATTGCACGGCTCTCTTAATGTAATGGCTCTAATACAATATTAGATTTTATTGCACAAGCCGTACATGGAAGCATGTATATATAGCCAGGCATAGAGGAAACAAACAAATAAATCAAGCAAAACTAAAACCCCTAAACATCTAACTTGTTACAGCCTCCTACATCCATATAACAATGATACAACTAATAGGAACAATATAGTTTTATTCTATTATTATATTCCCTTCATGAATAACCAAAGCTTGACTGCATTAATATTTATCACTGCAACACTGCCCTTGAACAACATTTAGAGCTATGAACGGATCTACCATGCACATTGAAGTGCATCCATCAAGCACAGCAATGGCAAAAGCAGCCCACAAAAGCTCCATACCATCACCATTGCCAAGATGAAGAATGTGGGTTAACTCCCCCCCACTAAATACTCACTCGTGTTGAACAAGAAACATGGGAGAAAAATTAACATGCTACAAAGGCTGTCAGGACTAAAACTTGCCTAGATTTTGATTCCCCGCCACCAACATGGACATCAAAAGTTAGTATGTCTAACATTCTATGTTCTGTTGTAATTTGATTGCTTGGTGTGTTCAATATTTAATATTTATACAAGCAATAAAATATGTTTCTAATATCACAGAACCCCTTTTAATGCATTTATGACCAAAATACATTAAACCTGAACTTGATTAAAAACTAAAATAGGTCTAAAGAACCTTCAGAAATGCAGAGGTATAAAGTTGATCAAAAATAGCAATATAAGTTTGAATTTTCTGAATTTAAAGTATGCATGGATCTTATGTATATAGAATTGATAAACCTAGGTGACTGTGCCTGTGAGCAAGAGCTGGACTGCACATATATTACTTTAAAATGAAGAAGTTGTTTCCCGTATAAGCACCTAGCTAGGTCATGCCCCACAAATATGATAGAATATTCAAAGTCAGTTAAACACGGAGAGGGCTTCAAAAGAAACTAATAATGTAGACAAGTAGTTTACAGAGGCAAGGAGAGTTGCTTGAAATGCATACCAGAAGTGGAAATGGTCTGGCAAGGTTTCTGCTGAGAATCCATCCAAGAAAACAACCAAACTCTTCTATCTTGACCCATTTGAAACTCGACGGGACGGAGGATGCAAGCAAGGAGAACCAACCTTGGAGGAACTGAACCAAAGGCCCAAATCCAAGAAGTTTTAATGGAACAAGATCAGGGGACGGTGCAGAATTAAGAAGCAGATAGAGACGAAAAAAAATTCCATGTCTCAATCAGAAATGGGGGAAGAACAGCAGGGCTTGGAGCAAACAGAACAACCCAGGTTAAAGGGTATTCCAAAACTTAAAATAGCTCCCTCTACACAGACAAGCCCAAATATTGGGAAGATTAGATGGAAAAATGGAACGGAAGCATTAGAAAAACATAATAATTACTTAGATGAAGAGGGCAAACCACCTTTGATCACTAAGAAGTCATAAAAGATATGGTCGGTACACCAGTCTTTCCTCCACCTTATTGGAGTGGAAGGCTCCACCATTTGCTATGCCAAAACTAAGCAATTTAGCATATCGATTCTCAAAGGCCGTTGACTCTCTTTTGCATTTGTTTTTTAAATACAATGGGAGCACAGTATCAAGGATCCAGAGTACATAAATGAAGCAATCTATTAAATCATGATCCAGGATCCAGGATCCAGAGTAGATAAATGAAGTACATATGCAAGGATGTTAGCATTCAACTGGTCACATATAAAACCTAATAAAGGAGAAAAAAAGACTTACTTTAGACTTTGTTATTCAATACTCAACCTGCAAAGAGGATTATATAAGAGATGATGAACACATTCGGTGATTTGACAGACCACAACATGAAATATCTATTAAAGATCTAATATTTTCAGTCCAGAAGTTCTCATCTCTTTATGAAATATCAAGTTATAAAATATGATTCTCAGATTAACTCCAAATATGTCAAATATTTCCAAAACAGATTGGTTGCATCATTACAAAAACGAGTTCCAATGGTTCCTCTCTATGCACAATAATGAAGAAACCCTAAATTGTTGCCAAAACATGTACCAGGTCAAAAGGAGCACCCATCATGGGCCTTGTAAGGACAAAAATAAGGAGCACCCATCATGGGCCTTTTAAGGACAAAAATAAGGAGCACCCATCATGGGCCCATTAAGGACAAAAAAATGTGCATAACAAAGAGCACCCATCACCTAGTGTAAATTCAATTATTTCTAAATTCATAGAATGCAAAAATAGAAAAACAAATGAAGAGAGGAGGCTGATCCACCAGGGAACACAGTATTGAGAGGCAGTGCAAAACAGAGATATGGTGCAGAGCCGAGTGGTGGCACAGAGCTGTGGAATGCAGAGACCGGAGGCCAAGCAGAGACCAAATTATCAGGCGTGGCTCCTGCAAACCTTCTCGCAGCTTCTGTACGGGCCAAGACGAAGTCTCCAAGACCTCCATTTGGACCTGTAGGTGTCAACAACACTGCTTTTGGTACTGTGTCGGCCCAGGAGTTAGTCAGCTCTCATGGCACCCCCAGATCTGAGCTCATGCCATCTAAACCCTTGCTGAATGATTCTGCAGTTTCCCATTTGGAGTGTTCATGCAGTTTAGGGTTAGACTTGAAGGTAAAGTTTAAGCTTGAGTCTGTTCCCTCCTGTCTGTTCTTTCAAAGAGGCCCTTGGAAAGCCCTTGCATTCATGGGCTGATTCACCTTACGGGGCAGAGAGGCAAATGGTGAAGGCGATTGGTGATTGGCGATGGCGACATTAATACAATGAATGGCAATGATGGTAGTGAGATACTGAATAGTCACGGTGGTAGGGTCTCATCAGGGCTTGCAACTGCAGCCATTGGTGTCGGTGGCAGTAAGCCAGCAAAAGAAATAACAGTGGTCACTGAGATGAATCTGAAGATAATAACATCAAATCTGAACGGCAGAGAAGAAAGTGAAAATAGGGATGCTGTAGTGGGAATTTCTGAATCAAGGGAGGGAAAAGATTTTAGATCTAAAATGAAAACAGCCTGTGCCTAGCCTTGAAAAATACATTTGAGTAAGGCAAAGGCAGGAGAGCACAGGGCGGCCATTGGCTGCAGAGGGTAGGGTGATAGAAGGCTGCTGGTTGAAGGGAGGCTATGAAACTCAGGGCAGATAATGACTGTGGGTTAGTGGTGGGAGGCAGCCGAAAGGAGGGCAGTTGTGAAGATCAATGGGAGATCAATGGAGAACTGAGGAACAGATCTGTTCTCCGAGGGTGCAGAAATGCACTTAATCCTTTCCATGAATGCAATGACCTTTTACTGTAGGCAGATTTCCACCAGAAACTCATCTCCTGCTCCTCCTTTGATGAGATCTGAGGATCGCTGCTACTGCAATAATTCGGATCAAAGCCCTGCAGTCGATATTTGGGATAGATTAAGTCAGGATCAAACAGAGAGAGGAAGTCTTGGGCCTTGGCATGGAGATTGGTGATATCCTAATCAAATTTTCTGCAAGTATCCCTACCATTAACATCTCAAAGTCTACCCTGAATCCAATCTCGGAAGATTTTACTTCTAAGGCTCTAATCTGCAGATTTTTAGGAAAAAGGCCAATCCTAGATGATCTGCAGCAGTGGATGTCGGTTACTTGGACTCAGTGCTCTAACCACTATTCATTTCTTGCCCAATGGTTTTTTCAGGTTTTGTTTATGAATGAGGAACATAGAAAACAAAATTGCATCGGGGACCTTAGTTTCGGAGTGTCATGGGTTTGTGTATCTTTCCTTGGTCCCCCTTTTTTGCTCTTGAAGTAGAAAAGATCACTGAAATTCCCCTCTGGAAGTGGATGTACAGGCTGCCAGCAGAATTGGACAATGAGGAAATGTTGAGGTTGATTGATTTCTGGAAATGTATATATAGATTATAGAGCCATGAAGGCTTGAAGAACCGCCATGGAAGTCAAACCGTTTGGGCTTCCATGTGTCTCTTTACCTTCTGACAATTATGTGGCTTGACCTCCAAATGCACAGTATGCTAACCAGTGTTCTGACATGACACGAGCTCTAGGAGTGCCATCTTCCATGGCATAGTGTGACACAATATCTCGATGTGGTCGCTGTGCTTTCAGGATGGCTTGCCAAGCAACTTAGCTGGGCAGTATGTTTGCAGGTCCTATGCAGATGGTTGATGCTCTGCAGAGGTTGCAATGGTTGGCACAGTAATGTTTAGGTTGTGCAGAATGCATTGAACAGCATCGAGATTGGCAGTCGGAAAACTCAGAGGGACATTGTCCCTCGGCCCTCAAGGGGAACCCCTTGACTCATATTGGGGTTCCACCCCATTTTAGGTGAAGGGAGCAATGTTGTCTTCTAAGCAATGCAATGTGTGTTGCATGGAAGGCACATGGTTCATGGAGGTGAGAACGCTGACCGCACACCTAAACTCAAATCAATTCAGGGCAAAACTAAACCCTATTAGTAATAAAGTACATAATAACAAGCAAAGCACTTGTGTCCAACCGAATGCTAAAAAAAAATTCAAAAGCATGGAAATGAAATGTTTGGATAATAGTTACTAGATTCTACTTTTACTTTGAAGGGTTGTGTTTTGAGTCTGAAATCAAAAGAGTCGTGTCTTTTGCTGTGTCCATGCAAGGTTCTCCCAACTATCGCATCAGACTTCTTAGTGGGTGCTTTTTGTGGCCTACATGAAACCAAAAAAGGTAAAATAGCCCTCATTTTTCATTTCTACAACTACTAAATGGGGGTTTATTTGCTGTAGCAGGCGGTTTTGCTGATTAAGAGAGGTTTTCATCCTCCCAGAACATAGTTTGCATGATAATTTCACTTTTTTTTGGCCGTGGGAGAAAATTGTTGCATTAGATGTCTGTATTTTTCATTTTTTCAGCTGTGGGGAGCATTTTTCAGGCATTTTCTTGAGAAATAGTAGACTCTAGTGAAAATATTTTATGGAATTAGATTCCCATTTATTTGGAAAATTTTAAATATTCTATGCATTTTTATAACCTGTTCAGTCTTCTGCCAAGTCTTTAGCTGAGCCTTTGCAAAGTTCAGATCTGGTTCTATTGTTTAGATCATGGTAGCTAAACATAAAGTCAGACTGGACTCAATAAGGGAAAGAGTCTATGTCATCTTGGGTATGATAACAAGAGTTGGGAAATTGAATTATAGACAATTTTACAAAAAAATGGTTTTTTTATTCTACAAGAAATGAGCTTCAAAGGCATCCAAATGAGCAGAAATTCATTCCAAAATATGTACTAAATAGAAAATTGTAAATCAATAACTCGATTGCACTTGAAACAAAATAACATTTTTCCTTTTTTTATATTAGATGCTCGTATATGGTCAACAGAGCCTAAAATCCATGATTATCCACACCATGAAAGACAAAAAATCAAAAAGCAAGAGAAGAGTCAATGTCGCTCAGCCCACGGCCAAGTGCACATTTAAAAATATAAAATTCTGGATAAAATGATAGGTGAAATCACTAAAATCTTTGCATCTGCTGGCAAATCTGCTTTTTTCAGATAAAAACCTCTTTTCCCTGTGAAAACGACCTGCAGTGACTGAAAACAGAAAAGAAATGCATTGAAATGACAGTTTCCATTTTTCTTTTATTTAGGACAAGCGAAGTCATATTTCCCGTAAATGATGATTCTTGACAGACTCTCTGGGTTTAGGCAATTCAGTGCCAAGTCTGACCGACCAAGCTGTCTGGGCTCAGCCAAACATTGACTCGAATGAGTTGGATCTGATTCGCAAGTCTATATCGAGTCAAGCCAAGTCTGGCTACTATGTTTTGGACTGCCGTTAAAAACCAATACGAGATAGAGGATGAAGAAGCATTTGAAAGGACATCAAAGTTCTTAATAAGTCCATCTTAAACTTTGAGCATATGCCACTGTAACAGGTGCTACTGCTATTCTGCTAAACTCATGCACTTGAAAAGGTACGTGCTATGCTGCTAAACTCATGCAAATGGAGGAAAGTCGTTATTAAAAGTTTACCCAAGTGAATTCCTTGCAATTAGAGGACTGTAAGAGGCTGCTTTCTACATATTTGTGGTCTGTCTATGGTGAATTACAGCCATGATTTCCACTGATAGTTATAATGATTAAGCAGAATACCACAAGTACAGAGAGTATGATACTAATCAACTTCAGATTTCCAGCAAACTTAAGTGGCGTTATGTGCCGGTTTCTTTTACCATTCTGGTCAGGGGTCACTCCCAAGAATAGGACCCACTTTGCTGCTGCTGTAACTGCTACACAGCCCCTTTGAAGATAAAAAATAATGAAAGTGTTTCTGCCATTCTTAGCCCATTTCTGTAAAAAATTACTAGTGTCATGAATAATACTCATATATTTATCCCTTCCCGAGTTGAATAAATGCATCATTTTGCTCATGCGTTTTCCCCTTAACTGATACCAAGGCCCTAAATGTCTTTGACACAGACACTTCAAAGATTGTAACTTTATGAACATATTACCTCTAGTTCGGCATAAATGTTAGGCCTTTTTACGTTTGGACTTTCGTACATACACTTTATACATGGTTTATACACCATGATATGCATGCTTTATTGGCTATCATAATGATTGTCATTGTGTATGTTTAAGGGAAGCATTAGAGGTTTGCATGAGAAATAAAAAATCAGAAAATCCAGCTAAGAGTGAAGGGCGAGCCCAATTCTGTTTTGGCATAATCCCCACCAGCACAAAATCATTTGGCATAAACCCCATCATCATGCCTGGTTTTGTGGGTATTTGACAATGGTAAGAGGGATAAGGACAAACATCCTGTGCCCACAGAAATTATAACAACGTATGGATCCATTATGCGGAAGGAGTGAGGCTCTTATGTAAGGTTTGGAATGGTCATAAGCTTTTCCCCATTGGTGGTGTGTGGAGGAGTTATAAAGCATAACCTTGGGGTCTCATGTACCCCAGAGCTTACTAAAGGTGCATTGCATGCTAATTCTCTGTAGCAGTTTGTTTTCCTATGCTGGGTTCCTCTATATACAAAAAGCCAGCTCATTATTAGTGATGTCAGAGGCAATTTTAAGTTTTCTACTATAGAAAGATGCCACAAGAATTTGCAAAGGAGTACTCCAACCCAGGTGAATTTGAAGAAAAATAAAATATGGAAGAAAGGCCAACTCGACAATTGAGACCAATCAGACGAGTTCTCGTTGATTTGCAAAGAGAGATGACAAGCCCAAGTATCAGCACAAAGCAAACTAATTTGAGGTTTCAGTGATTTGTGTAATAATAGAAAATATTATTAAATAATGTAGTATTATAATGTAATAAATAATAGATTGTTATTAATACATAGTTTTTTATCACCGTTATATAATGGACTAGCACAGAGATTAATATCTTCCTATAATAGATTAAATATACTGATATATTTGAACCTTTAATTATAATTAAGAAAAGATTCATACATTATAGTTAAGATTTAAGATATAATAACATTATTCAATGAAAAAATATGTTGACTAATAATAGATTATATATTGCACTAGCCTGTCCCTTAGGGTCTCATGTCCCCTAGAGCTTTGCTGGGGGTGCATTGCATGCTAACTCTCTGTAACAGTTTGCTTTCCTGTGCTAGGTTCCTCTAGATACAAAAGGCCAGTTCATTATCAGTGATGTCAGAAGCAATTTTAAGCTTTCTACCACAGGAAGACACCACAAGATTCTGAAAGGGAGTACTCCGACCCAAGCGAATTTGAAGAACAATAAAATATGGAAGAAAGCCCATCTCAAAAATTGAGACCACTTGGACGAGCTCTTGTTGATTTGCAAAGAGAGATGACCAACCCAAGTATCAGCACAAAGCAAACCGATTTTAGGTTTCAATAATGTGTGTATTAATAGAAAATAATATTAAATAATGTAGTATTATAGTATAATAAATAATAGATTGTTATTATTATGTAGTTGTTTGTTACCATTATTTAATAGGCTAGCACAGAGATTAATATATTACTATCACAGATTCAATATATTGATATATTTGAAGTTGAACCTTTAATTATAATTATAGAATAGATTCATACGTTATAGTTAACATTATAAATATATTATAATTATTCAATGGATAAATATGTTGATTAATAATAGATTATATATTGCACTGGCCTGTCACTTGATCTTCCCCAATATAGAGAGAGTGGGCCATAAGAGAGGACTGCATTCAAGAAAAGATATCAGGATGCCTGTCTATGGACCCATACGTGAAGTTTAATTTGGTGAAATTAGTCGGGATGCTAACAGTTCCATGATGCAATGGTTCTTCAGGTGATTTGGTATAGCTTTGAATATTGCCGCCGAGGCCATGCCTATAAGACAAAGAATGTGGAATACTCTAAAGTCATCCATTGCCTTGTGGTGGAGGCTCAATTTAGAGTCATTGTTAAAAAACTCAACTGTCTTTATGCTTAAGGAGGGACTTTGGCAAATTAATCGACTCCTCAATGATATCAATTATTTGGCCTCCAAAGTTGACAGTGTGTTCTTTAACCCTGTTATGACAACCAAAAGGGTGGCCAATAGGCTAGCTTGTGACCTTTAACCAAGAATAACCACCTTATCTCAGGTAGTTCCAATCAATGAAGCCATTGGGTAGAGCCTACTGATCCTGTCTTTGACCTCATTACCAATAATGCTGAGAGTATTTGAAGTGCCATGATAGGGAAGGAAGAGTCTCTAGACTTTTACTGTTCCCCCTCCACCTTCCTTAGCTCCTTTATGCCTAAAGATCATTAGGTGGTTTTATTGATCTTGAAGGCCTTTCTATATACCTGTCTCCCAGCACCATCGGGAGGGGTATGCACTTTCTTCAAAGAAAGACATTATAGCCTCTACTTACAAGGCACCTCCTAGCTGTAAAATCCATGGGGAATCATGTAGTGTCCCTCCCAACATGACCATTTTAAATACTCTTGAATTATGCATCATTGGTAGCGAACCAATTATATGTCCATTAAAGGGTAACATCTGTGTTTCCGAACCCTGAAGAACCGTTTCTTTCATGGGGTTTTCAGTAGGATTGTTGTCATCATCTAATATACTTTGTAGTGAAGGTCGTATTCTAGCCCCAGATTCAATAAACTGTACACCATGGTATTTTTAGGGCTATTTTTTGCCAAATGGCTAATTTTTGACAAATTTCCAACATTTTAGATTCATTAATGAACAATTTTTTGACAAATTTCCAACATTTTAGATTCGTTAATGAACGAATTTTTGAAAAAATATTCACCAGTTTATTTTTTTTAAGTCCATAAAGTTGTTAAATTCGCCAAAATATACATATATTAGTAGTAAATTACATGTCTTTCCTTAGAATTCACCTAACATACATATATTTCAAAATTTTCAATACAAAAATATTCGCCTAAAACTATAAACTTCTAAAAAAATCTCATTCCTTAAAAAAAAGCCCTGTAACACCCCGTGAGGGAATATGTGGTGGCTTGAACACCTAGCAAATGTCTCACTTGGAGACAACCTAGAAGCTACCTTTGTCAAGACCATGACATCCTACTAAATTAAACAAATGCAAATATTGTTGTGGAGTCATATTATCATCATCATAATAATAATACTATAAACATTTTATGGTAGTATTGTTTATTAGAAAGATGTCATGTGAGTAATGACTACTCGTCAAGATCATCTTGAGATGACTTAAACACATGGGTAAAATCCCACAAAAATCAATAGTAAATATGGACAAACAAATTATTTGTATCTATATATTTGTGAATGCAACTGTGAATAAATAAAAGGACTAAAAGATATTTAATGAATTATATATTGTATAAAATGAAGATATACTCAATAGTTGTACTATTGGTAGCATGCAATTGTCTAAATGTGTGTGTATATACATATATGGTGGAAGGAGCAATTATATATATATATATATAGCATGCAATTGTCTAAATGTGTGTGTATATACATATATGGTGGAAGGAGCAATTATATATATATATATGTATTATACATATATGGTGGAAGGAGCAATTATATATATATAATTGCTCCTTCCACCATATGTCTAAATGTGTGTGTATATACATATATGGTGGAAGGAGCAATTATATATATATATATGTATTATACATATATGGTGGAAGGAGCAATTATATATATATAATTGCTCCTTCCACCATATATGTATAATACATATATATATATATATAATTGCTCCTTCCACCATATATGTATATACACACACATTTAGACAATTGCATGCTACCAATAGTACAACTATTGACTATATCTTCATTTTATACAATATATATAGACACAATTCATTGGACCAGTGGGAAAGAAAGACAGGATGCCTGGGAACAAAAGAAAGACACTGACAATATAATATTTATAATCATATGCACCAATCTCATTCACATGGCAGACATACAAGTGTGGCTGCCAATCAAATCACATTGCATCCCTTTGCTCCATACAAGAATATATTAAAATAATACATCACCACCACCCAGTACCCACCAATATGAATAAAATATAAAAGAGCGTACTGAATTATGAGGCTGTGTGGGCGGATGGCAATTGTAAGGCGAAGAGGTTAAGGAATTCGTGGGGTCTCTTTGCCAAGAGGCAGAAATTATTTATGACTGCTCTGAATGCGCAGAAGTGGGAGCTGATAAGTGTAATAGGGGGAGTCTGTACACTGAGGAGAGGGTATTAATTATAGAGGCAGCATGGTAAATTTGGGAGGGAATATACACAGCTGAAGGAGGATAGGCATAAAAAAGAGGGCGACGCATGCAAAGAGGAATGCTATCATGCTCCACAGAATGCAACAGAAGAGCATTGGTGACTGTATGGGGAGGATTTTTTTTTTTTAATGAAAAAAACAGGGGTATCTGTTTTGACCATTACCACCAAAGGTTGTCGTGACAAGTGTGGCAACCGTTAAAGAACAAAACAATGGCCCTGTTGAATAGGCTGCGAATACATCTGCGTATGTCCGGTTGCAAAACTAATGCCAGAGAAGTCAAGTTATGGATGGAGGAATCTCATGAGCTGAGATGTTTTCGGGATGATACGTGCATAAGATGTAAGATAATATAATTAAGTATTTTATTCAATGAAGAGAATACAGTGATTCCTAAAAGGATTCCATTGCAGAGGCGGTGAAGAAGTTCAGGGCACTTAAGTCATCTCAAAAAAGAGCAAAGTTGCAAGCCAGCCAGCTTCACAATAGATGGGCCCACCAAACATAGATCCTTCCCACGGAAAGTCTCTTTAAAGAATGTTTTGATCCTATTTTGTATATTTTTCTCTTTTTGTAATATTCAAAAAGCCCAGATTATATTTTGTAATTTTATCAAAAAGTGAAATGTAAAAACAAAATTACAATGGAACAATGAAGAGATTATGAAGGATCGGCCCATTCCCTCTTAAACCATAAATAAGAGAAATAACTATTGTAAAAGGATTGTTTGATGCCATTCAAAATTTTGCTTGGAAGGAAAGAAAAAGGAAACTTTGTGTTCATTTTTCCGTCAAAACATACTAAGAAATTTTTCAAAACTTTGTGTCTTGTAATTTCTCTGGTGATGTAATTTATTCTTATGTTTAATGTATGTCTCTAACATTTCAATACAAGATTCCATTGTCAAACCATTAAATTACTTATAAGTTTTGTCACGTCATGCAAGAGCCAAAATCTGAGTTTGCTTGTTCATGCATGACCCTTCATCTTCCTTCTCTTTTATTTTTCTTTTAAAAAGCAGAAAATAATAAAACTCGCTACAAAATTTCCCGTGTAGACTATAAATAATTTACTTTCACATTTTCTTGTTTTCAATAAATAGAACCTCCCCTCACAATACAGGGGGGACTTTTGTCACCATCACTATTGCGAAAACATCTTATTTGTCATAGTGCCAAATATTTCGCCAACAATTTTTGATGACCACAATGGGGCATGTTTCTGGTATCTTCATGCTACCCACCAAACTCATCACTCAACAATTCATACAAGGCCACAAGGAGTGTTATTTTCATACCAATAAGTCCCTAGAAACATAGAAGCAATTTTTTGTGAAAAGAATTGTTGTCCTACCCAGCTATCCAAAATCAAACCTTCTTGTCATCATGGCTGAAAAAAGATTCACTAGAGCTAACAAGAACAGCAATGTTTCTCACCCATTTTTTGAGCTTCAAGAAGAGTCTGGTTTTACACTCACCCTAGAAAGGTTAGGAAGAACTAGTCCAGCACTAAACAGAACTTTGTCATTGCCCAACATCCTAGTTCCAAGGGCTATAAATTTCCAAATCATGGTAGTTGTCCCTGTACCATGGGGTACTCAAACTGGATCGTTGGCTTTGGGTTCCCAACAACACAATTTACCCAGAGGCTCAATGAATAATTTCCCCGAGTTTACTGATGATGGTAAACAACACCCGAACAAGCACATATAAGTGTTTTTTTGTTGCTTGCAGTATCCTTGGCGTACAAGACAAAGATGTAACGATCATAGTAGTTTTTGAGACACTATGCAAAGGAGCGGCAAAATGGTTCCACCATCTACAATTTGACTATATTATGGACTAGAATGAAATGAAAACCAACTTTGAAGAAAAGTTTAAACCAGTAGAGAATGAGCATGTGTTCTTGGCTCAACTCATGCAAATGAAAAATGAACCCAATGGTCCCATGAGGGATTTCATAGCTAAGTTTAATAAATTGATACATAAAATCCTTCAAAATTTTCTGGCCACTCTGGAAAATCAGAAGTGTTATTTCTTGAATGCACAAACACCCAAGGTAAGTTTCTTCCTATGCAAAAACTGTCCATAGACCTTGGAGCTAGCCCATAGCCAAGCCATAGAAATGGAAGATGGTATGATCATGGTCAGAAAACTCAAAAAAGAGGCATTCAAAAGTAAAGGACCAACTTCAACACACCCTCTAGTTCAAAAATTGCCAAATTCGTTGGCCCTAAAGAAACAAAGTCCTCATACCCATCAAGCTGCCCCTTATCAGGATGTGCCAAGGAGGCCTTTTGTCCCGTATAATAACAATGTTCATCCTCGCCTTCCATCTCTAGCTCCAAAGCTCACGATCGAAGCAAATCCCGTACAAATTCACTTTGCATGTATCTAGCATGCTACTAATGACCATGATGGTTCCAACTACCCAAAAATTGTGAGAATGTTGCAATTATGAAACCATCGTGGAGCCACCAGAAGGTGTTTTGGACACATCTAATCCTGAAGTATAGGATCTCAATAGTGACTCTAATATGGGTTACTTGGAGTATGAACCCAATTGCGAGGAGCATGACAATGTAGTGGAGGATATGAACAGTCATTCTTGGCTGTGTTCACGAGATCACGGAAGGAGAAATTGAAGGAAGCAGAAAAAAGTAAAGAGACAGATAAACAAAAGGAGAAAGAGAAAGTTAAAGATGCCACTAAAGCACCTCCTCAAAAGCTTATTATGGTGTGCCATTTGCCTAACTTTTCAAAAGATAAGCAACTTGAGAAGATAGGAAGTATGCTTCCCCCTAATGTTCCCAATTCTAAATATTCAAACTATGTTAGTTTGCCATCCTTTGACATCATTGATCACATGAATAAAACCAAGATTCAAGTTTCCCATACTGAATATCTCAAATCAAATCCAAACCAACTTGATAGATTGGTCAGATTCATCTGAGGAGATAGTCTCAACTCCTCTCGAGCATTTCCTATGAGAATTCTTCCTAGACTTGCTAATTCCACCCTTCAGAATAATATGGTTGTATCTACTCTAAACAATGAAAGACTTGATCCATTTTATGTCTTTCTCTTCACTAGAGGCTTCCGACAGAACAATTGCATTGTTGATTCCAAAGCCTCGGACAACGTGATGTCAGCGAAGGTGGCACAAGCCCTAGGCTTGACTGTACTAAAAATTTTGGCCGTTGTTATTCCATGGAAGCAAAGCAAATCTCCCTCATTGAAAAAATAAAATATGCCCAAGTGGCTCTAGTAGCTTTTCCTCATAAAAAAGTTAAGATTACTATCTTAGTGGGGGATGTCCCTCCTAGCTATAGAAGGTTTTTGAGCAGGACCTTTCATAAGGACCTCGGTGGCAAAATTCAGCTGGATTGGACTCATGCCATGATTCTAATAAAAAAGATAAAAGGAAAAATTGATATGTAAGTCAAAAACCAAGCATCTTGTGCAAAAGTCAAAAGACCCTCAGCCAAATATTCTCTATGAAAAAATGGGGCACAATACATAAATGATGATGACAGAGAAAGATATGAAACTTCTCGAGCTCATTGAAGGCGACATGAATGATATATGAACCTTCGAGTTTGATGGGTGTTGTTCATCTGCAGGTTTAGGTGTTGGAGTTGTTCTAATCTCCCCCCACAATGAATTGTTTAATTTCTCATATAAGCTTCATTTTGAATGTACTAATAATACGGCTAAATATGAAACACTACTTCTGGGACTTCAAGTGGCGGAAGAAATGGGTATCCAAAACCTTAGAGCTCAAGGACATGCAACGTTGATAGTAAAACAACTGCAAAACCAATAGCAGGTTAAGAATGATCGAATGAGACACTATAGACATAGAGTTTGGGTTTGCATCGAACCTTTCAAAGCGTCCTACATTGCTATTGTGCCAAGAGAAACAAAATAGTAAAGTAGACGTATTGACCATGTTTGCATCGTTGTTGATTCCTCATTTGATGATGGACAACGATAAATACACCATTGAATTGATTTATCGGCCAGGCATTTCAGATAACTCAAAAAAATCGCAGGGGTTCACTAACAATGAGCAGATTATTCCTTTCCTAGAGAAGGTGGACAACTTCAGAAATTTTTCTTTTGAAGGAAGTTCATCAGTGTATAGAGAGTCCCATTCTCAAGTCAGCGAAGGTGCAGATGTAAATAAAACTTAAAGGCAGCCCGGTTCTGAGTCGAACCAATCAGAAAACAACAAGGTCATCCAATTAAAAGGAAACAAAATCCCAAAAGGTTTGGTTTCACTGGAAGAAATGTTTGACAAGCACAACCAGTACATTAAGTAGAAGATTCAAAAAAAACCTAAAGGATCGCTTGAATATGAGAAAGTAAACATAGGTATTGATGAAGATCCGCGATATGTAAATATTGGGAAATGTTGTTCGAAAGAAGAGCATAGGAGGTTTATAGTTATTTTCAAATTGTATAGAGATATTTTTGCTTGATGCTACTCAAATCCAAAATCTTTTTGACCTAAAGAGATGCAGCACAACATCCCTCTTAAACAAGGTGTCAATCCTTTTAAGCAAAAGCTAAGACATCACAGCGTAAGATTGCAAGTACCATCCATGAAGAGATTAAAAAAATTTGGACACTAGAATCATCTTACCAATCCACCATCCCACATGGGTGGCAAACATTGTACCCGTGAAAAAGAAGAATGGAGAAATCAAAATTTGTGTTTATTTCTGCACCCTGAACCAAGTCTCACTCAAGGACAATTATCCGCTACCAATAATGGATCAAATTTTGCAAGTGGTTATGGGATCTGAAATGATGTCCATGTTGAATGGTTTTTCTGGATATAATCAGGCAGAGGTGGCACCCAAAGACCAGCATTATGGAGAACATTTGTGTGTATAGAAGGATACCATTCGGTCTCATTAACATCAAAGTTACTTTCCAGAAGGCAATGGACCTAACTTTCAGCAATATAAACAAGATTATAGTGATCTACCTTGATGACCTCATTGTCTTCTCCAAAAAGAGGGAAGATCACTATGACAATTTGAAAGATGGTTTTTTAAACGTGTCGGGCTCATGGCATCTCGTTGAATCCCAATAAGTTAATTTTTGCGGTCATAAAAGGGAAGCTTCCAGGGCATACAGTTTTTAATGAAGGTCCTAATATTGACCCTAAAAGGGTCAAAGCAATCCAACAATTGTCTCTTCCTACAAATAAACCCAAGATGCACTCATTTTTCAGCAAGGTGAACTTTTTGAGAAGGTTGTGTCTGATTTTGTTGAACTCACCAAGGACATCACTCAAGTGACGCTAGGGAAAAATGCTTTCAAATGGAGCATCAAAGGAAAGAAAACCTTTGGCAAAATCAAATATGCTATAACCAATGCCCCTATGCTGATATGTCTATATTTCCAAAAGGATTTCATTGCATACTGCTATTCCTCTGAGCACACACCTAGTACAGAAAAATGAGGATATTGAATCTCTGATTGCTTTCATGAGTTGTGGATTGAAAAATCATGAGCTCAAGTATTTTTCAATTAAGAAGCATGAATTACTAGAGTCAAGGTTGTGAAACACTTCAGATTTTACACCCTGAATTCTCACACAATGGTGATGGTCCCAGACTCGGTTGTCAAATCCATTTTGACACAACAGGAACTTGGTTCCAAGTGAGGAGGATAGACAGCTAGAGTGAAAGAATAAGACTTGGACATCACACCCACTAAGTTGGTTAGAGGACATGGCCTTTGTCAATTGATAGCTAGAGCCAATGCTTTAAATAAAATCTAAAGAAGAATACCTCGGCGAAGGGAAGACAAAAGAATTGCTTTAAACAGTGGTATTCTTACGAAGAGTGTCCTACACACCTTAATGCAAAACAAAAAAGAGCAATCAAGCTCAAGGCAGTTAGATATGTGATTTGGGACAATACTCTTTTTAAGAAAGCCACTGATGGAACTTTTCTAAGGTGCATCAATAAAGAACTGCAAAAGAGGTTGTTAGAAGCCTTTTATAATCAAGCATGCAGCAAACGCTTTTCCTCGCCTATTACAACATTCAAAATTTTGCAAGCTCACTATTATTGGCCAACGCTATTCAAAGATGTGCAAAGATTGGGTTTCAAAATGTGAAGCTTGTCAGTATTTTGTTGAAAGACCAAAGCTTGCAACATTACCCCCCAAGCCTATAGTAATTGAGGAATCGTTCCTGCAAAGGGGATTACTTCATTGGTGTTTTGTATTCTTACTCAAGTGTGTGGCACACACATGTATTTACAGCCACGAATTATTTCACAAATTGGGTTGAAGTAATTCTATTAAGATCAACTACTTCTGAGGTCATCTAAAATTTCATCAAGAACATACCGGTCAAGGTTAGAGTACCACAGAGGATTGTTATGTACATTGCATCCAATTTTTCTTTGTCTGAGCTCATTGGATTTTGCTATGAATATAGAATCTCTATCTTACTCTTCTAACTATTACCCTTAGGGTACTGGTCAAACGGAATCAAGCAATAAGAACATCATGACCATTGTCCATAAGCTTGTAGATGGGAATCAGAGAAATTGGCACAAGAAATTGTATGATGCTCTTTGGGTTGACCACATCACCCCCAAAAGAACAAGGGCTTCTCCTTTCCCATTTCTTTGAAATTACCAGCGCTTTGATTTGCTCAAGTTGTAAAGGATGATGGTTTTAAAGACTCATCTAAAAAAATGCCATGTACCTAACTAGATTGGAGAAAGAATGAGTCATGGTGGTTTACAAAATTGCAACTCATCAGAATAAGGTAAAGGAGTTGTTTGATCACAAGGCAAGGCAACATGATTTTCAAATTGAAGATTTGATTCTCCTTTGGGACAAAAGACGAGAACCAACAAGGATCCATGGAAAGTTCAATTCCTTGTGGATGGAACCTTTCAAGATTTGTCATTTCTGCAGTGATAACACATACTACTTGGCATACCGTGACAAAACTCACCTTCCATTTCCCCATAGAGGGCAATAGCTTAAACATTATATATAGTGAAGGTTGGTTGTCCACTACCAAAGCCCATAGGTGACTTAGAATTTTGGTATGTTTTTCTTTTTGTTGTGTGTTTCCCTTCTATCCTTCATTTTTTGTCCTTCCAATGTTGTGTTTCTCGTTCCCTTTCCTAATGTTTAAGGTCTAGTTGTCTTAATGTTGTTAAGCTAACCCCGTAGCCCAATGGACAAAGCATTAGTCTTGAAACCTTACAATTTTGAAGTCCACCCAATGTACTTTTGCAAGTTCATGTCCCCAACCAAAGCCAATTGTTGAACCCAAAATATTTCTTTATCAAATTTTCCCAATTTTGGTAACACAGCGTTCGTTCTAAAGTCCAACTTTGCCTAAATAATCATTTTTCCCATACTTGGTCGTTTTTCTAAAAAATGAACACCTTTTTCGCATTGTGCGTGCAGAGGACGGACTAGCCTAGCCCCCTAGGCGCGTCGGACGAGAAAGCATGACTAAATTGCACTTTGGCGAGTTTTTGCACTTGGTGCACCCTCAAGACCAAGACAACCCGACCTCGTAGGGGTGTCGAACGTGAGGACATGCCCATGTTAGAATTGAGCGCATCCATCGAGCTCGTGTGGTTGGGATGGCTTGGACGTGGGGTCACGCCCCACTCGCGCAAAGGAGACAACAAACCCAAAGCATTCAAAGTTTTCAAATTTTTACTATAAATGTTAACGCAGGGTTCGCAATAGGCACGAAATCTCTGATCAAGAATAGTAACCTCACCTTGTGTGACCACGCGACCCAGAAGCTCCGCCCTCCACCATTTGAGTCTAGAAAAGTGAAAATCTACCTAATCACAGTTAAAATCTTCATTTTTCCAAGTACTTCTCATCTATGCCCCTTTCATTGGATTTTGAGAGCGTTTTGGGCATTTTGCAAGCCATCATAAATTTGAAGTACCCTTAGCACGCCAGAATTTTGCCCCACTCCTTCAAGCTCCTAGAAGGGTGTAAGAGGATAAGAAGCACATTTTCATGACCACCATTGCATGCTCATCACATACGCAGAGGCATTTTCTGCCCCAGGTCCCCTGCAAAAATCTCCAAGCTCACACTAAAGCCACCTTTCAAGCCACCAAAGAGGCAAAGAAGTTATAATACATCAATTTTGGGCCCCCATATTTGTTCTGATACCAATATACCGGAAATTAACAACACTCAAATTGGGCATGTGGATTTGGAGGAATTTCACAAAAGGATCAATGTGGCATCCCTACTCTAGTGGCTACAGACTTGTTGATGAGCAGTCTGCTAGAAGTTGTTGGCTTTCTCGTATATGTACAATGCATAGACTTGGTGTTCGTCTACACTCAACATTATGATCCTAATAGTGGGGAAGTCTTGTCAACAGGTGGTTTACTGACGGCTACGCTTGACAATAATTCCATTTACATGACTTTCTGAATTCCACCATGTGACACATTCAAAGATGAGCGAGAAGGTCGGACAAGCTCACTGGGACAAAAAACAATGATAAACATCTCAACAATGAATGCCAGGTGGTTGAAACATAAGAGGAGAGCCATGTCAAAGCTTCCCAAGAATTTTTTCAGGTCAAATTTCAAAGAGGAATTGTCAGATATGATTACCCTCGTCAACAGGTTGGTAGGGAACAAGACCACATCAAAATTTCACTTGTGGATGTTCTTGGCCATGAGCATCATCTGTAGTGGCAAGTAGTTCAGAAATTGGGGGAGCATCATCAAAGATGCATTGCATCGGCTACAAGACTTCAAATCTAGTATACTCCCTAGCATCTCTGTGGATCTTCCCTGGCCTCAATCAATAAGGGAACCTTGGCCCCACCAGCAAAGTGCATTAGTACTATTTAAGTCACAAGGTTCGTGTTTGTGTTCATGTTCGGTTAGGATAAAACTCAAAACAAATTCACCAACTGATGTTATTTTGGGAAAAAAATCATGAATACATTTGAATTATATGAAACTGTATTTTTTATTATTTTTATTTTATTTTATTTTATTAAATGTACAAGAATATTAAAAAAGATAAATATTATTAAATAACTTCAAAATCTATGTAAAAAGATGTATGATAAGTTGATCAAAATAGAACATTGCAAATATGTGAAATCACAAATTTAAAGAGGTTTTTAGTTTTCAAAGAGTCATATTGTAGATTTTAAAGCATCCTCAAACTTCCAATGGATTGCTCTCTACTTTTTACATCAAAAAAGCTCAAAATCATCGAGGGAACTTGTAATGTCCCCCTTTAACACACAACATTGAGTAAGTGCTCTGTCTACAATTAGAATAAAAGACCGAATCTTTCAATCAGAATAAAGCAACTAAGTTTGTTTGCAATTAGAATAAAGTTAGTTAGGCGGTTACTCCATAGAATAAGGCAAAGACAGATTGTTTGTCTCAGTCAGTTAGCTTCACAATTAAAGGGAGTAGTTGTTCAGTTAGCTGCCTACATTTGAGGAAATTGATTATCATTTAGTTGCCACCATTAATGGACTCACTTCATATGATTTAGGATCTCTGGGAGATAGGCTATAAAATAGTGTGTAAGGCAGAGAGAAAATATCCTTCTGAATATTAACAAAGCTCAACTTCAGCTACAAGGAGGTGATGTTGCTACTACAGCTTGCTTAGCACTTGAGGATGAAACCCTTCATGCATGAACCTGGTCCTCTTGGGGTTGACAACCCTCAAGAGAATAAGTGGTGTAGGACATTTTAGATTTATGCAAACTCAAGGATCAGCAGGACGAAAAATCGCATGACTGCATGTGTGCTAAGGATACTTCGGAGTTCAGATCTGTATGTTGTGTGTTTTCCCAGTGAGTAGTATTAGTTTAGTTGCTCTCCATTTGCATGTATGTGTTTCATGAAAATAATATAAAAAATCTCTGTTATTAGAGACTTTATTGGTTTAATTAGTTTGTTTGCATTTAGTTTAAGACATTTCAGTGGTATCGGAGTTGTGATCTTGCCAGTGTGTAAAAAACACAAAAAAAATAGATTTTTGTACCGCATGTCAAAGAGTGACAAGGAAACGAGATATCAATAGAGGGAATAGAGGAAGCAAAAAATGGCACACGAGGATAGAGTGAGGAAGATGACAAAAGATGAAAGGGCAGATCTATTACAAGCTACCCTTATAGGAGTTTAGCAGGGACGAGAAAGAATGGGAGAACTAATGGCACAAATTTTACATTTCCAAAGTAACATGCAAAATCCAGATCATACTAAGGCATCTTAGAGAGGGAAGTTCAACTTCGCATGACCAATCAATCGTCAATGAAACGAGTCTCCTTAAAAAACGCACTAAACCCATGTTTATATAGAAGAATGAAAAACTAACTACTGAGACAATTACTCCAGGGGAGTTGGACCCACTTTTTGTGGAGTATCAAGAGAAATTGGAAAATTTCAAGGCTGCAGTAACTTTTGTTAACTACTTGGAGATACTCGGAAAAAAGGTTCAGGGCAGCAGAACCCATAGTAGCAACCGAAATGATGCAAGGAGGAACCTACAATAAAAACTAAACAAATTAAATTCTCCTTCCTTGGATGGCAGCAATAAAATATCTGCCTAGGCATGGTTGTAGAAGCTGCAGACCTACTTTACACACAGCCCTATGGTTGAGGAAGACACCATTCAATTCACCACGTTGCATTTGGAAGGTGTTGCCTATGATTGGTGGCACCAAGGGCATAGTCATGCAAATAATTTTGATGATTTCAGTCAGATTGTTGGGCTGCTTTGAGCAGGAGGAAGATGAGTACTTCGGGGAGCTCGCCAAAATCAGACAGCAAACCTCAGTGGATTTGTATGTTGTTGAATTTCAGCAAGTTTCGGTTATGGTACCTAATGTATCAGAAAAGAGAATCACTTTGCTCTTTATTGAAGGTTTATTTGAGCCACTCAAAGGTCTAGTTAAGGCCCTTGCACCCCCATCATTGCAAGAAGCTATTAGGAGGGCTTTGACACTTAAACCATCTGTACTAAGGAAAAAAGAATCATCTCAACCTAAAGCACCTACTATGGGACAGCAAAAGGATAATTTTCAGAAAAGAGGATTCAATTCATACCCTCAAAGAGCTACACCTCAATCAATTGCAGCAAAAAATATTGATGAGCAGAATAGAAATGAGCTCAGAAGGAAGAATTGTCTTTTTCTTGCAAAAAGCCTTGGGAGCCTGGTCACAGATGTATGGTCAAGGGCCAAGTCCATGACATTAAAGTAATTTATGATGAAGAGGAGACTGGTTATGAAACCGATAAATCAGAACAGCAACATGCAATAGAAGAACCGATTGTAGAGCATGAGCTTGAGCAATTGGTGAGAGATAATACCGGCACTAGAGAAGGAACACTTGCAGCTCTCTCAGAGCACCACAATATCACACATTCCAAATTGAGTTATTCGGACAGCGAATTATGGTGCTTATTGATAGTGGAACCACCCACAATTTTATTGATGAAAGCCTTGTGGCTAAGAGGAGATTGAAAGGGGAGGGCATCTTAGGGTTTAAAGTCACTGTCGTTGATGGTTTCACTATCCCATGCACCAAGGTAATTTGACAGCTTAAGTTATCCCTTGGAGATTATAATGTGTGTGGTGATTTCTATGTTTTTGGGCTACGAGAAGCACACATGGTTCTAGGTATACATTGGTTGCCTTCCCTAGGGGAATTATCCATAAATTAACAGTCCATGGAGCTGAAGTTCAAATCTCAGGGGAAGGACATGGTACTTAGGTGCATACCCAATGGGTCACCATAGGTGGTCACATCTAAGAGTATGGAAAGGACTTTCCGCAATGGGCGGGTCTCATGGGCATCCAATTGCTTTGTGATAGAAGGCAAGCCTACTACTTCATCTTCAAGTAAGCATTGCACTTATCACACTAACATTCAGCGTAATTTGGATAAGCATAGTATTGTCTTCAGTGATATGCCTCCAGGTTGTCTGCCACCGGATAGGGGATTCCAACACATCATAGAGTTCGAGCAGGGTTCTAAGCCCGTCATGATCACCCCCTATCGCCATCTACGGATGTATAGAGGAAATAGATAAGGCCATCAAAGAACTGTTAGAGATGGGTCACATCAGACCTAGTTCTAGTCCATTTGCATTATCAATGGTACTTGTAAAAAAAAAGGATGTATACAAATTAGAAGGCCCTACACAAGAAGACAATCAAAAACAAATATCCCATTCTTGGAATCGATAAGCTTATCGATGAATTACATGGAGTTGTTTATTTTCCAAAACTTGACTTGAGGTCCGGCTACCATGAGACCAATGTGTGTGATGAGTTCATGCACAAGACAGCCTCAGGGGCCATTGTGGACGTTACAAGTTCTTGGACATGCCATTTGAGCAAACAAATGCTCCAGCGACTTTTCAATCAGCTATGAACCAGGTTTTCGGTCCTCGGTTGAGAAAATTTGTTTTGGTATTCTCTGATGATATATTGATCTATAGTAAAACTTGGGACGATCACTTGAGACACTTGGATACAGTCCATGGGATATTGCAGCAACAAGTCTTCGTTGCAAAAGAATCTAAGTGTAATTTTGGAGTTACAAAGATTCTATACTTGGGTCACATCACTAGTGCTCGAGGTGTTCATGTGGGTTTGAAAAAGATCCAAGCCATCCTGAATTGGCCAACCCCCACTACAATGACTCATTTGAGAGGCTTCTTTGGCCTATGCAATTATTATCGGAGATTTGTTAGGGGTTTATCATGACTGACAACACCCCCAACTAACTTGACTAAGAAGGAAGCTTTCTTATGGAATTGCATAACTCAAGAAGCTTTTGAGAAGCTCAAGAAGTTAAGGGGATTTGAGTTGTGCTAATGCAAAAGGGGCATCCCATAGCATTTGAGAGCGGAAAATTGAAAGCTTCAGAAAGGATGTGTTCAATTTATGCCAAGGAAATGCTTGCTATCATGCATGCTTTGGCTAAGTTTAGGCAGTACTTAGTATGTGGCAAATTTCTGGTAAGAACAGATCCCAAGAATCTGAAATTCTTCCTTGGCCAGCAAGATTTGAATGATCAGCAACAGAAGTGGTTGAGTAAGCTTCAAGCTTATGATTTTGACATAGAATATGTGAAGGGTAAAAAGAATATGGTTACTGATGCTCTTTCCCGAATGTCTACTTTCTACATCATGTCTTCTATTGCTGCTGATTGGAAGGTTGTTATGGTAGAATGTGCTAAGAACACTTTTTGCTACTAATATTTTAGATGGAAGTGTGAAGGATGACAAGGATACAGTGGCAGATGATCTTATCTTGTATAAGAACAGAATTTTCCTTGTACCCAAGTCCAAGATGAGGGAGAAAATTGTGACAACTTTGCATGATGCACCTATGGCTAGTCACCCAAGTTTCTACAAGACCTGTAGGCAGCTGAGGGAGAGATTTTCCTAGAAGGGCCTCAAGGAAGATGTTCTCAGGCATATTAGAGAATGTACTACTTGCCAACATAATAACGCAAAGCATACTTTTCCACAAGGTTTACTAGAGTCTTTGCCCATTCCCAACCATAAATAGAAAAGTATCCATGGATTTCATCATAGGACTTCCTAAGGTAAATGGAAAGGACTGCATTCTTGTTGTAGTGGATCGATTAACTAAATATGCACATTTTGTTGCCATCCTTGCTAAGTTCAAAGCATAATAGGTAACTGACTTGTTTTTCAAAGAGGTATTCTAGTTACATGATTTGCCTAAGACTATTGTCAGCGATAGGGATAGCAGATTTCAAAGCTCCTTTTGGCATGATTTATTTCATTTGGTGGGCACTGAGCTCACTCCTAGTACTAGCTATCACCCCATACCAATGGGCAAACAGAGACAGTAAATAAGTGGGTCAAAGGGTACTTGAGGAACTATGTTACAAATCAGCAAACAACATGGATTAAGTGGTTGCATCTTAGATAATATTGTTATAATGCCACATACCATATGTCCACTAGCATGAAACCATTTATGGCACCATATGGATATGATGCACTTACCTTCATTGATATGGTGTTCGCTAACAACAAAGTACCAATAGCTAGTGATTTGGTGGAGCATTGCGAGACATTTGAGGTCACTCAAAGATTATTTGCAGTGGGCCCAAAATCTATAGAAGATTTATGTAGATTGGCACCACACCAAGAGATCCTTTGCGATTGAGGATATGGCCTTTCTACACTTGCAGCCTTACAGGCAGACTTACATAAAGAGAAGTGGGGCTGAAAGGCTCAAACCCCACTTCTATGGACCATATAGAGTCTTGAGGAGAGTTGGTGAAGTGGCCTATGAGATGGAGTTGCCGACTAGCAACCGGATTCACAATGTTTTCCATGTATCTTGCCTCAAAAGGCACTTGGCCAACATGTTGCACCATTAGTTGATTTGCCACCTTTGGATGATGGGGAAACTCATATTGGTTCCAAAGGCCATTATAGACATACAGGGGAAGAAACTGTCAAATAGGACTGTCACAAAGTACTTGGTTCATTCGAAGAATCTACCCGCCGAGGATGCTACATGGAAGGGGCCAAATATCTTTGAACATCTAGCACTACATTGCTTGAGGGCAAGCAATTCCGAGAAAGGCATATTTGTAATGTCCCCTTTTAACCCGTAGCATCGAGTAAGGGCTCTGTCTATAGTTAGAATAAAGCATGGAGTCTTTCAATAAAAATAAAGCTACTAAGTTTGTTTGCAATTAGAATAAAGTCAGTCGGGAGGTTACTCCATAAAATAACGCAGAGACAAAATGTCCATCTCAATCAATTGGCATCACAATAAGAGGGAAGAGTTGTTCAGTTCGCTGCCTAAGTTTGAGGAAATTAATCATTAGTTAGTTGTCTACATTTGAGGAAATTAATTATCGGTTTGCTGCCACCATTTGTGGACTGACTTCCTATGATTTAGGATCTCTGAGCGCTGGGCTATAAAACAATGCGTAAGGCAAAGATAAAATATCCTTTTGAATATTAACAAAACTCAACTTCGGCTACAAGAAGGTGACGCTGCAACAGCAGCTATCTTGGCGCTTGAGGACAAAACCCTTCAAGAGTGAACCCGATCCTCTTTGGGATGACAACCCTCAAGAGAATACGTGTTGCAAGTAATTTCAGATCCATGCAGAGACTCAAGGATCATCAGGGCAAACAATTGCATGACTGCACGGGTGCTAAGGATACTTCAAAGTTTAGATTTGCATGTTGGGTGCTTTCCCAATGAGTTATATTAGTTTAGTTGCTCTCCATTTGTATGTATGCGTTTCATGAAAATAATATAAAAAATCTATGTTTTTAGAAACTTATTTGTATGCATTTAGTTTAGGACATTTCAAAACTTGGCTAAGACGGCTCAATATCATCATCATTAGATTCACCATTGAATTCATCTTCTGAAAGTTCGTCATGATCATTTGCATCTCATGCATCTTTTGAAATGAGATGGAGTTGTGAAGAAGAGATAGACAAGTCTTTTGTCGTTTTCTTCATACACAACTGCAAATTGTTGCAACTATAAACTAGATCTCCCAACCTTCAAAACAACTTGTTATGCTTCTTTGATTGAATGTGGTCAAAGCAACTCCAATTATTTTCACAAGTTGATGAACTTTCTTCCTAACTCAATACTCTAATAGCATAGCATTGTCATTCACGAGTATCTGCTCCAAAGTTATGGCACCATCTGTAGCTATCAATATTTGGGCGTGTCATATCGTACTATAAACATATTTTCTTTTAACATGTATGTCCAACATCGATCTCTGATTTTACTTGCATTGTTGGATTTGGTTTAAACCTCCCAATGGCATCGTAAAGCCCACTCGTGATTTCACTATCACCATGTCTATCTATCTGGAATAGTTAAGGCTCCAAACAAGTTGTTACATGCAACAAGGTGTCCATTTTCCATTTTTAATCAATTATATCCTATATCTCTATGTACTATACTTCCACATGATTGAATGCTTTATGAATGGTTTCTTTGATACGGTCCATGCTTTCATAAAGCATACTAAGACAGTTTGTCACCATCAACCATGTGAAGCACTTCAACAATCAATTCACACATTTAAAACCTTTGTTGCACTTTCCCAAAAACTATTGTTTAGAATTATTTGCTTTATGTTTTTTCCTTTATGATCTTTATAAAGTACTGAACTTTCACACTCATTGGAACAAATAACTGACCTTATAGTCGCTTTCTCTTTAACCACTCTTTTAAAAGTAATTTAAATAAGGCAAATCTTGTTTCACTAAGTCTCAAAAACTCTCTAGATGCATACTACATGTAAATGTTCAGAGGGAGATGGTGGTTTTTGATGAAATTTGCAATTGCCCTCCCTCTGTGAATTGCTTCATGCAACCATGGAAATTTAACCAAGTCATGAAGCAACATATCAAGACAATGGGTTGTGCATGAGGTCCAGAATATTTGTGGGTACTTCTCTATAATCAGCTTCCCAACACCCACACAATTTGTAGCACTATCTGTCATAATTTGAACCACATTCTCTACACCTAATTCAAAAATGGCTTCCTCTAATTTTTCGAAAATATGTTCAAAGGTCTTCTTACGGTTCATGGCATCAACTACCTTCAAGAACACTATGCCTAGAAGGCAAGTCACCAAAACATTGATCAATGGCCTCTTAACACATGTTTGACGCTCCATCGCTAAATATGGTGCAACCTAATGCACTCCAAGAAACTTTGACCACTATCAATTTCTCAATCACCCTTTCTTTGGATCTGCTCAAAAGAGTTGTCCTAAAAGCCTCTGAAGTAAGACGCATGTACCCTTTATCAAACTCGGCAACTTTCTGAATTGCATTTTTAAAATTTGGATTCCCGACTACATTGAATGGAATGGCACTTGAATAAAACAAGTCAACTAATGCTTCATCCACGTGTTGATTTTTCGTTAATTTCCAATATTGTTCAAAGTTCTACTCTCTCATCCACTTGTTGCAGCCTTGGGCATGTTTGAAGAGGAAGACATAAAAGGTGTGGTGAACCTAGACATTTCTACTTGAATTCTCTATTTTTTTGTGCTGATTTTTGCTTTCCTATTGTCAAAGATGCTCGGTCTCTCTTTAACACAACTCTGATATGCGGGCTCACATTTGGGCATGCACTAAAACCCTCTCCCGCCCCAGCCAAGATGCCAAGTAAGTGGTCCATGACCCTTGTGATACTCCCAACAAACGGTTTACTCTACAAGTGACATGATATTATTACCATCGCGTGTTACACGTTTTCATCTCTCAGCGTTTGATTTTGACAGTGCCATTTAATTATATTTTGAATCTGCATGTTTTAGAAGAGAAAACAATATAAATAAATAAACGACAAAAATTTATATTTATTATAAATAATCTAATTAAATTGCATGTTAAGAATATTTTGAGCTATTCTCTAATTGAATTATATTTTGAATTTATGAAAACAATACAATAAAATAAATAAACTGATGGAATATAATTCAGTTACATTTATTTTTATTATAAATAAATGACAAAAATTTAACTTTTATAAAAATCTAATTAAATTGCTAGTTAAAGCCTTCAACGTAACACAAATTTTAACAAATAAAAAAAATTTAAAAAATAAAAAATAAAACCTAAAGGTAAATATTAAATTATAAACAAACTTATGAACTATTGGTACATTTTAATTTTAAAATTATATTAAATAAAAAAAGGTAAAATATAACCCAAGTGCTAAATGATAAACATAACCTAAGTGCTAAACACAACCTAATCGTTAATGATCATTTAAAAGTCATGTCATATTTTATAAACTAGTAACTGGAGTCTACGATATATTCATTATTTCCAAATTTTGTGAGTCGATTAGGTTTACGACCAAAAAAATATTAGTTTCTTGTCACTTTATAAACATTCGCTGATGAACAAATATACAAATATAATTTATGATCATAAAGAAACCATAAATTATTGGTATCAAAGAAAAGCAAAGATTACAATTAATAAATAAAAATTTAATTAAAAAAAATTGAAAAAAAAAGATGATCATGATAACCAAACAAAAAGATAGCAATATCAAGTAAACAAACAATTATAAATAAATAAAAAACAAAACATTAAACTCGTCTTTCAATATTGTCCAAATTTTTGAACTTCCTCGATCAAACCCGAAACTTCTAAGACTAACATATCACAGCTAGGTAAGAATTTCAACACAGTTAAGGTTTCAACGGAATCCCTTCAAACACAAATATAATCAATGTACTGCTTGATTGAAAGATGTGAATCGTGAAATACCTCTAGGGCTCAAACCTTAAGAATACAGCATTGTGTCTTGAACAGAACGACACAAATCTACAGTGCTCATCAAAACAACACAAATCTTCAGCACTCAACAGAACAACGCAACTCTTCAAATTTCAAACCCGCGATCAGTTTCAAGGTTCAGCAGAGCCACGTTCAAATGCAGGGTTTCAGCAAACCAACATGTCGCAAAAATATCTCAAACCCACAATCAGATCCTTTAGTCTCAGAGGGTCATATAGAATGCATACGAATCATTGATGAATGACGAGGGCTTTGCAATTGTGCATTTTAGCAAGGATTAAACCCCTTTTGAAGCAATTTAAAGCCCTAAAATTTCCCAACATTGAAAATACAATTTTTCAATAAAATTGTTTCACTTTTATTCTCTGATTTTTCAATGATTTCAAGATTTTGAATAAAATCAGAAGAAAAGAGCATCCGTATAAATTTTAGGGTGATTTTAAACCGATTTTTTTGGTTTTCATTAAAATCGTCAAATTTCAAAAAAAAAAATTGAAATTTGGCGATTTTAATGAAAACATAAAAAATTAGTTTAAAATCACCCTAAAATTTATACGGATGTTTATTTCTTCTGTTGTAATTCTATGTGTTCTGTGACGTAGAGTACTATCCACAACTGGGCCTTGACCAAAGCTATAAACATTTCATGTGCATCAAAGACGCTTTCACCATGAGGGTTGGTTAGGTAATTAAAGAGGATTGGGAAGCAAGGATATCCAATGAAGGTGCCAACCTAGTGATGCAGTATGGAAATTATTTCATTGAATTCCACAAGTTCAACTACATCATAGTAGGAGGGCTTGAGGGTTGCCCATTCAGACTTATGAGGCTTTTAATGTTGGGAGATTGGTGGCAGTGATGTGTTGTCATTGATGTCAAGTGGCATTGGTGATGACAAAGTGGGATGAGAGTGCTCTTGATCTAATATGCATGATCTTAGTACTCAGCTCAGTCTTGGTTGCTAGTGAAAACTTGTGGGAGCAGTTGGTTCTATGGAAGCATGAGCGGATGGCATGGAGCATGAAGAGAGAGTACATGGTATGTCCATGTCGTTGAAAGAGCAATTGAAGTCCTTCCTGGTGGTCTTCAGGTGGAGTGCAAGTCATCCTATGCCTTGTGGGCTTTGACCATGTGTGGTTGCCTATGGGGTTTTGAGTACTTTGAGAGCTATATCATGATAAGGAGCTTAGTATGCTTGGCATATGCATGTTGGTCATGTATACGATGCTAAGATGTCAGATAGATGGTTTGCAAGAGGTGACTAGTGGTCTGCAAGACAAATTGGCCATTGGCCTAGTTGGCCTAAGTGGGCTTGTGAGGCCTTGTGAAGGGTCAAAGAGTGTTTGTAGGTTGATGAAGCTTGTTTTTTGCATGGAAGATGGTCAGGCAAGTTTGTTCATGCATGTTGATGACATCAGAGGTCAGAGATTGAGCTACAAAGTCAAAAAGTTGGTTTAGAAGCTTCAAAGGGTGCTAGAAAATTGTGCAAGGAACCCAAGAGGAAGTTTCTCATGCTTGTTGGCACGTGCAGTGTTTGCATGGGAAGCTGAGCTCTTTGGAGTAGTTGGGGAAGGTCCCTGAGAAGATTTTCTAAGCATTGGTTCAAGGGTTAAGGGGCACAGCATTATGAACGATCGTTAAGAAGCTAACGAGGTTTTTGAGTGCCAAAACCCCAGTTTTAGACCTGATTGGAAAGATCTTGCTTGTTGGTACCCAAATGATGGTGAAAGGTCAGGATGATGATTGGAGGTTGCAAAGGACTCCTTCAGGTTTCTGAGAAAGTATTTTTGGTCTCTTGAAAATGTGTGGGTCCCACAGAAAATGGATTGTTAACAATATTCTTGTTTTTAAGGAAGATTTATGAGAATGACCAGATGATCTAATGGATGATTGTTGAAGCTCAGGTCTTGTCCCAAACAGCAATGAAAAGTTTCAAGAAGATTCATCTTTCTATGTCAAAGTTCTAGAAGGTTAAAGTTGACTAGTCGCTAGAGTGGAAATGGAGCAAACAGTGAGAAAGACCGGTTGGAGTGAGAAGATGATCAGGTGTTTAAGGATGACTTTGAGAGCTTGATGGTGATGCAGGGGTTGTATTCACTCTATCCATGCATCTGAAGTGATTCCTATTCTGGAGGTATGATCAGGGAGTTGACTCAAAGTTGACCTTCTTGGTCCTTTTGAGTCTGTGTGAGCTAGTGAAGAGAAAATAGCTTGTAGAAGAGTTTTTGCTATTAAAGCCTATGATATAATTGCACGAGAGTGATCTAAGGTCCTTGTAGGATATTCTTCATGCCTTGGAAGATCTCAGTAAAGCCATTTGGGGTGAGAGAAAGTCATGTTTCCATGACTCGTTTTTGGAGCTTGCAGACAGTCTGAAGTGGCCTATTTGGATAGGCTAGTTTGAGCTATTATGAGTAGAGTTTGAGGTAAGAGCTTGGTGGGCTTCTATGAGTCTCAGAGCTTCAGTAAATGGATTTGGTCTTCATATTTTGCCTCTAGTTTGGTTGGAGTAGTCAAAGTTTGTTGACTGAGTTTCTGGTGTGCTTGACCAATTTGAGTAGGTCATCTGGAGTGAGTTAGTTTGGATGGTTCTGAGTTGTGTGAAGGTGTCAAATGGATTTGGAAATGTTTCTTGAGTTATGAAGGACTTGTGTAAGGGCTTATATCAGTTGGTCATGTGGAGAAATGAAAAGCATGCTTCAGTTCTTCTTGGCAGTATTTTCTAGGTGTTTACAAGTCTTGGAGAGAGAGAAAATGGCTTGGATAGAGTAGTGATTTGGAGTTCCAAGTGGATTGGACACTTGGGGAAGTGTGCAATGGTATTTTGAGATCCATTCTGATGTGTTTGAGCCCTTGGTTGAAGCCCAAAGTGTTTGTCTTGTTCAATGTGTGAGCAAGTGGTTTTAGACCTATTAGATGTATTAAGTCAATTTAGGCCTAATGGTGAGTTCTGAGTATATTTGATGTATGGGACCTTGTTGGGCTATGAAAAGGTTTGAAGTACCTTTTATTAGCTTATCTAAGTGGTTCTTATTCTTTGGTGAAGGCTATTATTCATGGAGATCATATGTGGCGAATGACTTGTAAAGGCTATTTGTGCCTAGTGTAGCCTTGTAATTGGATAGGTCCTATTTGAAGTATGGACGACCTATGGCGTGTAGAGGAGATGTTATTTAGCCTTCTATTGTATCTTGGCCGACCAAGATGATATGAGGTGTGGAGAAAGGTATATAAGCAAGACTAGTTGTCTTGTTTAGTGAGGTGTGTGGACAAAAACGAAGGAAGGAGCTCAGTCAAGGAGCAGAGATGGGTCATTAAGGACCTTTAGAGGGTGAAGAGAATTAGTCATGTTTCACTGATCAGTTCATGAGCTAGCAAGTCACTAGACCTAACAGTCTAAAGTGTGACTTGGTTGAGCGAATGGTTCGTGAAGGGGATTGCAAGTGTTAGAGCAAGAGAAGGTCATCATTAAGTGTACAAGACATCAGAGCAGTGGTGGACATCATAGCAGAGGTGGTCGAGTGGGTGCTTAATCACCTAGGGCGTTGTAGCCTCCTTGCTAGTTGGAGCTACCTAAAGGTCTAGTTGGAGCTGGGACTAAATTGAGGGGTGGACACTCCTTGATCAATTGGTGCTGGTCTAAAGTCTCTTGTTTGCTTCAGCTTATAGGACAGTAGTCCATTGTTGTGGCAGGCTTCAAAGTGGGTTTTCTCCCCCTAGAGGGTTTCCCACATAAATGATGTGTTCATGTGATGTATGCTTTTGTTCATGTTTTGACGTATAAGCTTTCATGTTCATGTATGATGAATGAGTTTAAGGAATTGAATAAGCATTGTTAACTACTGATTCACCCCCCCCTCTCTCAGTAGCTACACTCAAACATTTGAGTGACAAGATCTTGTTGATAGAATTGTGCCAACAACTCACCAAAGTCCATAAAAGTTGTGGAAAGAGGCATGTGGCAAGCACAGTTTTTCCAATCACACTTGGCCACTACACTTGTCGAAGTAGCACGTATGCTCAAAACATTGAGACCACAATGGTTCATTTTCCTTTGCATCCTCACACCAGTGGGGCTTCCTCCGACATCAAGAGCTATGTCAAAGTTCATCTTGGGATAGTTGCCACCTACATGCATGTGCCTCATTTGGAAGACTATTGGGCAAATGTGTTGATGACTATGAGGTACAGAGAAGAGATTGGGATCGTCTAAGCTTGGATTAGATCAAGGCCTTCACCACCACACGAATCCCTATGGGAATGGTGGATGACAGAAGCAAATTGATTGACCCTATATACATGTAGAACTTCGTGTCAGCACCATTACCCCAGCGAAATTTGTCCTCCCAAGACATCATCGACCTGCAATTCCAAACCAAGTCAATACTCAACAAGTAAATGAAATAGTTGAATGAGAAACAAGCAAAATTACAACAGCTAATGATTCGAGGAAATCCAAGTCCACAGTTCCCCACTAGCAAACCCATGCACCAACATCTAAGGCCTACACTAGCAACATTGGTCTCATATCTTGCCCAATAGCTACTTCTAGTGGTGATGGTGATGAGGAAGATCCGAATCAAGCAAAATTCCCCAACAAAACTGCGAATGAGGTTCCTCTATAGTGGTGAAATTGCAGAGGAAGACATGTATTTGTTTACCCACAATCAGCTTCCCCTGCAGGTGGCACAAAAGTTCTTGCTTAGATGGGTGACACTCCTCTGCTAATTGACAACCACGCAATAATACATCCCTTCTAGTCAAGGACTGGATCAATATGTTGTTGAAACAATTCAGAACATTGCTCAACATGTCCTAGCGTCTCCACTCATTCCATCATCTCCTTAGATATTGCGTCCTCCTCACTCCACACTGCCAAGGCAACCCATAACACCAACTTTGTCTGACTCAAAGACACAAGAAATCAGTTTCAATGATGTTTCATTTCAATGGATGTAGCCACTATTGGAAAGGAAAAAAAGATAGTGGATAAACCATTGCCAAATTTTGATATAGTGGAAAATATTCTAACGATGTCTCCTCCAAAAAAGGCAAAGACCACAACTAGGTTGGTTTCCACTCCTTTTGGAGCCTAGTTTATGGAAATTAGTAAACCTAAAGTGAAAAAGAACATAGAGATATGATAATAGCTGAGTACACCCTAAGGAGAATTTTGTTGGGAACACCCACTCCTAAAGAGTGATGTGCATAATCTCAGAGAAGCCATGGAAAGTGTTGTACCCAACACCCCCCTTTTTCTAAAAGGAAACGGGGAACCACCTTTTTGAAATATGATCCTAGTGAGGAATCCTTTTCATGTGTTTTATGCAAATTTTGGAAATCTAGGACTTTTCACTTTTCTGGCGGTTGATATTGGCATTATGATTATTGTGTTTATGAGACTAACTTATGCACTGTAGATGAATTCTTCAAGCTAATTCCTTTGGCTTTTGTACAAAGCTATCCTTCGGATGTATTGTTTCAGGAAATTTTTGGTCCTACACTCTTCGAGCTTATTCTTTCGGAAGCCTCATCTTATCAGGAAAGTTACTGCAGGCTCCTTGTCCGAAACAATTCTTCCGATAGAATTCAGCCTATGGACCTTTGGTCTTAAAAGTTTCGGACCACATACAAATCCCCGAAACAAATTCCTAGTGGATTATCCCTTTGATCCTTTCCAACCTACCCTTCGGAACTTTCGGAATGACCCTCAGGCATATGGAAGTACCCTTCGGGAATTTTGGAAGTGCCCTTAGGCCTTTGCGAAGTAGACCCTTCGGGCAAATTTTGTCTCGCAGTAGACCCTTCGGCTTCCTTCCACCTACCCTTTGGGACCATTCCAACTAGCCCTTCGGTCTTTTTCGAACTAAACCACTTTCCCCCCTTAGGGCACATACCCTTCGATTTTGTGTAGCCTACCCTTCGACATTTTGGAATTTCCTTTGGAGCTTCCCCAAGTGCCCTTTCTATCCTTAACTACCCCAGGGTTTGTGGGAGTGGCCTTTGAAAGAATTGTTGCGGCCTTTTTCCCATCGAAATTCCTTCGGCATTTTTGTGATTGCCCTTCGCCCTTTCCTTCGAAACTTTTGTTCTATGCCTTTGCAAATTCCTTCGAACATTTTGTCAGAAATAAATCCCCCTTAGTAAATCCTTCGGGACCTTTTAAAAGGATCCTTGGCTCTAAACCATCCCCTTCGAACTTATTGTTTCGGACCTTTTATTTCGATGCAGAATCCTCGAAACAATTCCTCCAAAGGGCACATACCCTTCGGATTTGGTTGTACCTACCCTACTGGATCTTTGTCCTAAGCCGTGTGCCCTTTTCCAAGTGGCCACATACCCTTCAGATCTTTTAAAAAGGACCTTTCGACCTTTACGAAATATCCGAGTGCCCTTTTCGACCTACCCTTCTGGGCTTCTGTCTCAGGACCTTTGTCATATGGCCATTTCCTTCGGACTTTTGTTTTGGGCATCTTGTCCGACGCAAAATCCCAAAAAGAATTCTTCCGAAGGGCACTTGCCTTTCGGAATTCTTGAACCTACCCTCCAACTTAAAGGCACATACCCTTCGGGCTCAGCGGAGATTACCCGAGCAGTTTTTGCGGTTTTTATGCACACCACAGCCATAACAAGGTAACCTCTAACGTTTTAGGATCTCATTAGAGGTAAACTCCACTCCAGGGCACGAGTTGCAAGTATGCGGTCTTTGACACCCTATTGATGGAATAACTGGTAAAGTATGCAAGTTGTTAACAAGGATTTTTTGGACGGAGGCGTGGTTTCCCAATAGAGTGAATCCCTAGGTGAGTTGGATCGGTGGTCGGCTTCTATTCTAGAGTGGGTAGATCTCAATAACAAAACACAAAAAGGAAGGTAAGGTATGGCAGAAAAGGGATCTTCGTGGGTCTTAAGAATTCCTTCTTTGGATGGTTTTTAGACAGACCTGTGTCTTCTTAAAACCGGTGCCCACTACTAGTAGCAAATGCTCAGAAGCAGCTATACACGGTGAGGGAGTCTAAGGGAACAGAGGTGTAGGAAGTCCAATGGCCTCAGACAAAGGTTGCTCCTATCAAAGTAGTTGTTGCACACCCTTCAATCAAGAGATTATGGCTCGGGCTAATGGATTATCTAAGGCAGCTATAGCACACAATCAAAAAACTACACCAAGAAAACACAAGTGCACATCCAAAAATGTGCTTCAATATGACTTAACTATTTCAATTAACACATTTACCAATCTTCAACAACTATTGCACATCTAAGATTAGCACATTAATCAAAACAATCAAGAATCTAATCGCAGCATTAGCACACTAAAGATTTATTGAAACAAACAACCATACAAAATAACAACTAATAACATAACATTGGAAAGAAAATACTCAAACACTTCGCTTGATGACCAAAATGGCCCCTGCTCTGTATTCCAAAAATTCTCTGACCCAAAATAAAGTGGGTGGTACAATTGTATTTGTAGATCTTGGGGAGGGGTCGCCTCATCCTCCAAGTCTATGCATGTTTGTTATATGTGGCAATTAAAACATGTAGTATTTGTAGATCTTGGGGAGGGGTCGCCTCATCCTCCAAGTCTATGCATGTTTGTTATATGTGGCAATTAGAACATGTAGTATTTGTAGATCTTGGGGAGGGGTCGCCTCATCCTCCAAGTCTATGCATGTTTGTTATATGTGGCAATTAGAACATGTAGTATTTGTAGATCTTGGGGAGGGGTCGCCTCATCCTCCAAGTCTATGCATGTTTGTTATATGTGGCAATTAGAACATGTAGTAGTAACTGCAGTCAAAACCGTTTAAGCTAATAAGTTATAAATAGACATATTGTCTTTACAAAAGCATGCAACGTGTGCATGAGAAAATACAAAATCAATATGTTACAATAATTTGTCTAATTTACAAGGAAAATCTATATAAATATGCCACCAGGGTTTATACACGCATACGCCTAAGGTTGTGTCGTCCGGAGTGTTGCATGGGCTTTAGTTAGAGTCGAAGTCGGAGTAGAAACTGATGGTGTAGCTCCACTGCCAGAAGCTTGCATTTTCTTCGTCTCGTTCTCCTTATAGACTTTGTGTGCCGCCTCATGCTACTGACAGATGATGTTCAAGTTAAGCAGTGAAGGTCGATGGAGTCTCTTAGTCTATCCGAGGAGTCTTTCATGTTCATTTTAAGTTGTCTGGAACTTACCACTGAAAATTTCCACCTCAATCACCTTCTTTCTGACCTTGCTTAACTCTGCTTCTATGCTCTTCACTGTCAAGGCTTGTGTGCTTTGCTTGAAGTTATCAGTGGCCTCCTGGACAATTTTGTCAAAATTGATTCTACTAATCAATTTTCCTATAGAATCCCTTGCTTTAGATAGCTTTAATTCGTTCAAAATTTGAAAGAGTTGGGTCTCGTGAGCTTGGTACTCTAGTATCAAGGCTGCAACTGCCTTCAACCACTCCTTGGCCTCCTCATGTCTAATGACCACCAAGTTCAGGGCATTGGATGCCTTGAATGTAGTCATAAGATCCAGATGGTTGTACAATGAATTCCCTAAGTAGGCAATTAGCATCTTGAGCCTAGTATTGTCATGGGCTAAAGAGCTGCAAAGTTGATAAGCGTGGCCCATGTGAGGCGCCATCTCTACCTTGATGAATTCCATGGCCTCAAGAGAATTGTAACATTTAAAGGCGGCTTCCCTAACCTCAATTTCTATACTCATAGGAATGTGCACTGTACTGGATTGCTCCTTAAGTTGCTCAATTTGTGCCCGTAATTTTTGCACTTCCTCCTCTAACTCCTAACGAGCTAACTTTGTACCTTCATGGCTGGCCACTACTGCATCCTTGTGTACCTGAGCCAGGTCTGAAAGGTTTCTTCATATATAGGCTCTCCTAGCTACCTGTTATGCTTCCTAATTAGGGAGAACACCGACTGTCGCTCTTCAAGAATAATGTCGGCACCCTGGTCATCCTCTAATTTTCTTTTCTTCACTCTTTAGATAGAACCAGTTGGGAGGTCAAATAAGGTAGACACAGAGGGGAGCTCGGTGACCTTATAAGTTGGCATTTGACCCCTCAAATCCACGGCCCAAGGCAGAATATTAAAAAGGTGCTTCAGCAGTAGTGACAACAATTTCTTGTTCAGCATCCTCTTCTTCCCTCTTTCGCTTCTTACTGGCCTTGGTTAAGACATTGGGCAAGGAAGGCCATATTATCTTGGACCAGTCCACTCCTCCAACTTGAGGAAGTGGATGGACCACAACAATGTGAGGTTTTGCCTTCCTCCCCCTGCTTGTGCTGGTTATTGTAGTTTCTTCGGTAGAAGTGGTAGTGGGGAGTGGAAGGCAGAGTTGTGTAGATTGGATATGTAGTTGGGGAGTGGCCAGAGCAGTTTGCACCTTCCTAGATGCTTTCTTCTTTTTGTGAAGTCTCACAGGACAAGTACCAGCAGGCACAGAGGGAATGGTTGTGGGAAATGGTGTATGGTGCTAGTGGAGGGATCAATGGTGATTGTAAAAATGGAAGGAATGGTGGCAGAGATGGAAGGAAACAGGGGGTGGATGTAGTAGAAGGTGTGAGTGCTTCGACAGAAGAAACAGATGTTGAATCAATAATGGTAATTGCAGCCGAAGGAAAGGTAACAAAGCCCTGAGTACCTTGAAGTTGTAGTTCAATGGGGTCTCCTTGAAGGCTTAGAGCTTTGGCCTCCTCCAATTCAGCCTCCTCTTCTAAATCATCTGCCAGGGCCTTGATGATTACTTCATCTCTTCCCTTGCTGCAAGCTCGAAGGTGGAATGGGCAAGCCTTGAGATGTTTGTGTTGTGGGGCTGCCTGTGGGAGTCCTTAGCTTCCTAGTGTAAACCATGGGGGTCCTTCCCTGAATGGGAGAGTTGTGGGAGGAAGATGTTGCTTATGTAGTGGCTACCCCAACAGATGAAACAGTAGACACACTAGGGGTAGTCATAGGGATTTGAATGGTGCTAGCAGCAGGCATCTCTTCCTCATCGGAGTCCAAACTAATGGGATTTCCTCTTTCTCCTCCCCTTAATGCACTCGACTCAGGGAGCTCGGGTTCCGTTTTGACTGTTTTCAACTTCAACCTTAATGGAAGTCCCTGTGATGAGGAAGCTCCCTGCTCTCCAGACTGCCCTTTCCAAAAGTCTAAATGTTGCCATTCCTTAAAAAGGGCTCTTCGACTGTCCAATTCTCTAGTAGAGATATTAGGCTCTGTTTGGATCATCCTTAAATGATCTCCCTGCAGCCCAGCAATTTGAGCTCGCCCTAGCACTTCTTTGTTTGACACAACATTCAAGAAAAGGAAGTCATAACAGTATGGTTGATGGCAATAAGGGATGTTGAATCTGCAAATGTGCCATTGGATATGCCCATGAGGGTCCCAATCTCTCTGTGGCATTGTAGGGAAGCCATATCGGTTCCGCTTTGTCGCAACATCACCAAGATGTTTTCTCATAGAATATGTCATTCTGCTAATTGTAATAAGGCTTGCAAAAAAGAAAGCTTTCTTCTGCCTAGCTAAATCTTTCTCGATGGTGTTCCACAACTTGGGGAGATATAAGGGCTGCACCTTATTCCCCCAGATCATAATGACTGTAAAGTCTAGGTATAAGAAATAATCACCCTTCCCACTCAAATTCTTCAAAATATTCTCCCCGATACAAGGCATGGGAGAGCCATGGATGGCTTGCCACACCTGTGGATATACATCCTTGCATATTCTGACCATGTGCTTCTGATAAGCATATATGTGCATGAATTGATAATGGTCACAGATTCTGTTCTTTATACAATCTATGGCCGAAGCCCATAGATTGCCCAAGTCTTTGTAACATGTCCCCATAACTGCGTCGACCAAATACGACATCATAAAAAAGTCTCCCATGGGAGTGGGACTTTATCTTTGTGTAGAATTTGCTCCCTCAGCGTCAAGCTAATTATCTGTCCCAAGACATAAGCAACATCATGAGATAACATCATATACAGTAAAGGAACCCAATCCAGATTTACAAAATGGATGCTAAGCATCCCATATACCCTGTTGAGTAAAGCCATACCTATTTGAACTCCCATTCTGAATTTGTCTATTGGGATTGCTCCCTTTGGATTCATTCCTTGCCAGGTGATAGTCTGGCCTGGGAGCAACCACGAACAGAGTGCCTTTGTAATCGAGGTTTCATCTTTGAATTGGACCCAAGTGTGCTTGTCGTAGTATGGGTATGGGATGTTAAGAAATAGATACCTTTGAAAGTCGTTCCCGGATATACACACGACCACTGTGTTGTCATGGGAGTGCAAGAGGTGCACATCTTGTGATATCTTACCAGCAAAGAATAAATTCCTGAGAAGGTCAATACATGGCATGACTTCTGGTTTTGCTACAGCGAAATGTAATCTTTGTCGCTTGTAGACCAACAATTCTTGAACAAATAACCTTTTTGATAGCACTATTTCATCAGCCAGTGAAAACATATCAACTAAATCAATTGCATCCCAAAGTTGCAAACAATTACGATACTTATCTTCAAATACCCCTGTGTCGAAGACGGTGTCTCTGAACTCTGTGGATTCCTTGATTGAGAATGCAAAAGGGGGATTAGTTCCTTGGGATGACCTTGATGAGGAAGCCATAACTATGTGTTCGTGCCTGTGTCTTGCTCAACGTGTTGCACATTGCGTATATATGTATACTAATGCAATCGACTCGGCTCCAGCTTAATTGTTGTTCGTTGTATACTCTTTGAAGTAGAAACTAGGGCTCTCGATTGCTATTTTGGAGATGAGGATACATCGTTTGCAAGTTAACTTGAATGCAAATGACGTCTTTCAATTGCTGCATATCGTCTATATAAGAACCTGCATTGAATACCAGTTCGTGCGATATTAAATATGCAACGTTTAATTTTTGAATTTGTTAGCTTGGGTTGGCGGGGATCCTTGGTATTTATCAAATAGGAAATATTTAATCTTTACTAATTATGGCATTAATTTCAATAGTGTTTCTCATAACAAAGCACTTTAAAAGTATAACATCCGCAAGGTGCTTTCAGGTTAATGTTCGCGGATAATTCCTTCGGAGGAATTATTTCGGACAAAATGTTCACAGCTATTGTTTCGAAGGAACCTAGGCGAAGTTCCGAAGGAATTCTTTTGGAGGGCTAATTTGTGGTTAAAGGGTACTTCCAAACTTTCCGAAGGGTAGTTTCGGTCCGAAGGGTCCACTTCGTAGGGCATTTTCTCAATGACAAAAGTCCCGAAGGGTCTACTTTGCAAATGCCGAAGGGCATTTCAAAAATTCCTGAAGGGTAGTTTTAAAGGCCAAAGGGCACTTTTCGTACGGCTAATGGTCATTTCAACGATCCCGAAGGATAAGCTCGACGAAGCCCGAAGGGTATGTGCCTTTAACTCAGAGGGAAGGTTCAAAAATTCCGAAAGGCAAGTGCCCTTCGAAAGAATTCTTTAGGGGATTTTGCATCGGACAAAATGCCCAAAACAAAAGTCCGAAGGAAATGGCCATATAACAAAGGTCCCAAGACTGAAGCCCGAAGGGTAGGTCGAAAAGGGCACTTGGATATGTCCTTTTCAAAAGATCCGAAAGGTATGTGGCCACTTGGAAAAGGACACACGACTTAGGACAAAGATCCGGTAGGGTAGGTACAACCAAATCCGAAGGGTATATGCCCTTCGGGGATTCTACGTCGGAACAGAAGGCCCAAAACAATAAGTCTGAAGGGGATGGTTTAGGGCAAAGGATCCTTTTAAAAGGTCCCGAAGGATTTACTTGGGGGGATTTATTTCGGACAAAATGTCCTAAGGAATTGGCAAAGGCACGGAACAAAAGTTCCGAAGGAAAGGGCGAAGGGCAATCGCAAAAGTGCCAAAAGAATTTCGATGGGCAAAAGACCACAACAATTCTTCCGAATGACACTCCCACAAACCCTAGGGTAGGTAAGGATAGAAAGGGCACTTGGGAAAGCTCCGAAGGAAATTCCAAAATGCCAAAGGGTAGGCTACACAAAACCGAAGGGTATGTGCCCTAAAGGAGGAAAGTAGTTCAGTTCAAAAAAGACCGAAGGGCTAGTTTGAAGGGTCCCTAAGGGTAGGTGGAAGGAAGCCGAAGGGTCTACTTCGGGGCAAATTTTGCCCGAAGGGTCTACTTCGCAAAGGCCGAAGGGCACTTCCAAAATTCCCGAAGGGTACTTCCATACGCCTGAGGGTCATTCCGAAAGTTCCGAAGGATAGGTTAGAAAGGATCAAAGAAATAATCCATCGGGAATTTGTTTCAGAGATTTGTATGTGGTCCAAAATCTTTTAAGACCAAAGGTCTGTAGGCCGAATTTTTACAGAAGAATTGTTTCGGACAAGTAGCCCGCAATAACATCCCTAATAAGATGAGGCTTCTGAAAGAGTAAGCCCAAAGAGCGTAGGACCGAAAATTTCCCGAAACAATACATCCAAAGGATAGCTTTGTACAAAAGCCAAAGGAATTAGCTCGAAGAATTCATCTGCAGTGCATAAGTTAGTCTCATAAACACAATAATCATAATGTCAATATCAACCGCCAAAAAAGTGAAGTCCTAGATTTCCAAATTTTGCATAAAACACATGAAAAGGATTCCTCACTAGGATCATATTTCAAAAAAGTGGGTCCCCATTTCCTTCTAGAAAAAGGAGGGTGTTGGGTACAACAAATGACGACTTACAAAGGGGAATACCCCTGAGTATTCAAGAACCCAAAACTCTGGTTTGCAATCGAAATCATTCATGGAATATGCCATAGATAAAATACTTAAATCCGAAACATGAGACTCTTAAGTTAATTCATACAACATACTTGCCTTCAACCTTCTTGGATCGGTGTGTGTTGAGTGTGTAATTCATTTACCCCTTACTATTATGAGTTTTCTAAGGTCTTGATGATGTGTAATTCATTTACCCCTTACTATTATGAGTTTTCTAAGGTCTTGATGAGGTTGTAGGTTTCATTCCAATATCTATAAAAACACTAAAACAAAGGGAGCTCAGACATTGCTCTACTGCCAGCGGGGTGTCCATAGCCCCTACAAAGATACCTTGGGCTCCTTCCCTTTTCTTTTCATTGCTTTCTTTAACCATGATGCATGGTACATTGACCTTATTTCATCATGTGCGCCCCTTCTCTTTTAATTTTCTTTAAATATTTGTTTGCTCTTTTGAACTCATTGATTTATTTAGTTTTTAATTTTTTTTATATAGTTTAGATCAGTGGAAAAGAGAGAGAAAGAACCCCAGTGAGCTGGTATAATTAGAAAGCAAACCATTACTAGGACGTCCCTGCCAACCAAATCTAGCCCCAGAATTATCATTTCTAGTTAGTATTATCTTGATAAGTGCATTTGAGCCAATGAAACAAGAAAACTTTCTAAATTTGTATGAATACTATGAGAGCAACTTCCACATGCCTGGCAAAAGTATTTAATTGTGACACCATCCAAGATAACATCTAATTGCCTACTTTCGTTCTAAAGGACTCAAAACATAGAAATACACCCAAACCGTATACTAATCTCCAAATGTGTCAAAATTTTAATTTTCCCCCCTTTTCACAAGTCTCACATTTGGTTGAATCAATTTTGGTAATAACTAGAGCAAACACAATCTTGGTCATCAGAGGAAATTCAAAAACAAACAGCTAATCTAGAAAGCAAGGAACTACTCTAGAATGCAAGATACTGAAAGCAAGAAAGATTAATCTAAGGAAACTTTTGAAATCTATTCTAGAAAACATGAAAATCTAATCTAGAAAGCATGAAATCTAATCTAGTCTTACGTCTAAGCTTATATGAATCCTCTCAATCAATGATATCCGTAGATGGAACAGCTCTGAAGTAATGCTTCAGGCACTGTCCATTAACTGGATATGTGAGCTCGTTACCCTAGAGGTCTTTCAGACGAAACACGTTATTGCCCATGATCTCTGAAATTTGATATGGTCCAATCCATATTGGGGCGAACTTGTCATGTCCTTTCTTTTCATGGGCTTTATCCCATAGTAACACCAGATCTGAAATCCTGAATGCTTTGACTTTTGCTCGTTTATCAAACCACCTTTTAACTACACCCTGGTGTTTGTTGAATGTTTGTAGAGCTTCCGTTCTTGAATCCTCCATCTCTATTATATCAAGGAGTCTTGACTCCGCTTTGTCATTGGGCTCCATGTAGTATTATATGAACTGATAAGTACGCAGCTTCAATGTGATGGAAAAAACCGGTCTGCGTCCATATACCAGCAGGTAAGGCGAAGCTTTTAAGGCTTGCTTGTATCTCGTTCGATCTACCCAAAGAGCATACTTCAGTAGATTGTGTCAGTCTTTAGGCTTGTCTCTTGTTAACTTCTCGATTGCCTCAATCAGATTTTTATTTGTCGACTCGGCGAATCCATTCCCCTGAGGGTAGTGGTTAGCCGCTGACCTAATTAGAATTCGATTGTCATGTGCCCACTCAGTAAATTATGTTGATATAAATGCAAGTCCATTGCCACATACCAGAGAAATAGGCATGCCGAATCTAGTAGTGATGTGTTCCTCCAAAAAGCAAATCACATCCTGTGCTCTGTTGTTCTTTGTGGCAACTGCTTCCGTCCACCTGGTACAATAATTTGTAGTTAACATAAATTTATGACAGGCAAAAGAATTTGGGTTGATTACACCAATGAAGTCCAAGCCCCACAGTGCAAACTATTTTTCCCTCAACAACTAGTTGTAGAGGTATGGCTACGTGAACCTCCCTTTTGGCCAAGGTTTGACATTCATGGCAAGTCCTAACATGCATGTGATCATCCTTGAAAATGGTTGGCCAATAGTAGCCCAACCTCATAATTTTGTGGGCGATGGTATTCCCAACCGGGTGACCACTGCCTATCTTTTGATGCAAATTTTCCAAGATCTCCTTGGCCTCTTATGCAAATACACATCTAAGATATATACCTTCATAATTCCTCCTATAGAGAATTCCCTTTTTGATCATAAAATGAGCAGCCTTGAACCTCAAAGCCCTCCTCTTTTCTCTATTATATTCAAGGGTACAAGTTCTTGTAAGTACTGAACTATGTCCATATACCACTCACCTTTAGAAGCCTGTGTTTGACATACCTCTTCAACAGTTATTTTGGGATCAGGCTCAGTCATGAGCTGAACAATGCCTTGCCCTCTAACGATCTTTGCAAACCTGAGTTCTATGTCGAACTCTTGGAGTTTGGCCATCCACTTCCCTCGACGTTCTCCTAGCTCGTTTTGTGACAGGGTGAGCTTAATGGCAGGGTCCGGGACAATAGCAATGGTTTTATACCTCAAAATGTAATGTTTGAATTTCTTCACTACTTTAACAAGGGCAAAGATTTGCTTGTCAATCATGGAGTATTTGAGCTCTGCATCCTTCAGAAAAGTACTCATGAAGGCAATCGGATGTTCTGTCTCGTCCTTATGTGTGATTACAACAGCGATTGTGTGTTCAGAAGCAAAGGAATATAGATAGAAATCTTTTGTAAAGTCTGGACTGATCAATACTAGAGCTTGTGTTATTGCCCTTGATGTCTTGAAAATATTTTTTGGCTTCAGTTGTCCATTCTATCTTGGCGTCTTGCTTGAGCATTGCATGTAGAGGTTTGACAATTTCTACAAACCTTGAGATAAACTTTCTAACGAAGTTGATCTTTCCAAAGAATGATTTTAGCTCTTTTTTACTGTTTGGTGGCTGAATCTTTGAAATTGTTTGGACTCTATCAAGATCAATGGTGATCCCATCCTTAGTGATGATGTGCCCCAACAGTTTGCCTTCTATGGCTCCGAAGATGCTTTTCTTCGGATTTAATGAAACGTCGAATCTTCTACACTGCTCAAATATGGACTATAGGTGAACTATATGGTCCTTTCTATCTTTTGAAAACACTGTGAGATCATCCATATAAATAATTATACATTTCCCAATCAATCCTTTGAAGGCATGATCCATGGAGCGTTGAAAGGTAGCTCCCGCGTTGATTAGGCCGAACGGCATCCTTTTGTACGCATAAGTTCCCCATTTCGTGGTAAACGCAATCTTCATCCAATCTTCAACTTGCACTAATACTTGATTGTAACCTGAAAATCCATCTAAAAGCAACATCATTTCAGAACCACTTACAATCTGTATTAGCTCATCTAGCGATGACAGAGGGTAATTGTCCTTTTCAGAAGCTTTGTTCAGATTTATGAAATCTACACATAATCGGATTTCGCCGTTCTTCCTTACTGGGGACCAAATTGGCCACCCAAGTGGAGTGCCGTATGGAGAAAATAATTTTGGCACTCAATAACTTCTCCACTTCTCTCTAAATAGAAGGCCGTAGGATGGGATTCATGTGCCTTTGCCTTTGTCTGAACGGTTTATGATCTTGCTTGAGGGGAACGGTGTGGGTGATGCCTTGGGAGTCATAGACTCTCACGTCTTCATATGTCCAAGCGATAACATCCCTATACTGAGAGATCAAATCCCTCATTCACTGTCTTTCCTCAGAAGTACAGCTAAGACCAATATTGACATAACGTGGATTATGCTCATCCCCCAAATTTTTTGTCTTGAAATCTGATTCATTGACCTTGGGCTGCCTGAGTTGTTGCATCTGGGAATCCAAGTCGAATAATCTTTCCACGGAGACTAAGCCGACTGGTATCCAATTCTCCTTAAGCTAGAGAATGCCCTCATCTGTATCTTCTTGACAAAGGTGATTGATATCCTTGTCATCTATGATTTGGGACTTAAAATCCCCTGAAATAGTCAAAAACTGGATAATCTATTGGTCATCGTTGAAGCCCTAAAAAATTTTTACATTCTCTAGAACAAAGGGTCATGGAACCAACTCAATGAAGAATCTCTTTCCCTGAGACTCTTGTAATGGCTCCAGATTGACAGCGACAGCAACAAGTGAATCAGCGCCCTGATTTTGCGCTCTCAGGAGTGCTACTATGTTTGAAGCTTCAAAGCTTTCAATTAAATCCCACGCTTTGTGCTTATACCTCTTCAAATAAGTCAAATTGCACTAGTATTTGTTTCTTATTTGGTGGACTACCAGTGGAGTCCGTGAACACCTTTATCTGTTTTACATTGTTCTTTAGTGCAAACTGTAATCCTAAGATTAGAGCCTCATACTCCGCTCTATTATTTGAACAGGGAAACTGCAATCTGTAGGTGGCCAGTAACCTTTTACCTTGGGGATCGATCAGCTCAATTCCCACTCCTGATCCTTGCTTGGACTTGACTCCATCAAAGTGCATTGTCCACAGCTGATTTGAACCCTCAGGTTCCAGGTTCTTCGCTGAACTATGAGTAGTAAAAGTAGAGATACCTCTTCATTCTTGACGTATTCAGTGATGGGATATTTCTTCCTGGGCTCTCTATCAATTTGGATCTGATTTGCAACTCCTCTCCATGGTAGCCAGATGTGTGAGAAATCTATGGAAAGATACCCATTAAGTGTTTTGGACCAGTGTCTGCTCAACAATAATCCGTAGCCCTGTGGTATGTCCACCACCAAGATATCGATAGTCATCTGGACTCTTGGTTCTGATGCTACCTGAATATGTACGTTGTTCAATTCTCCCACTACCGGTACTACTATCTTGTCTAATTCAGAAACTGATCTTTTCGAAGGGCTGGGAGTGAGACCAAGCTTCTTAAAATTGAATCTTAAAATTGAAGTGGGCATAACAGTGGCTAGAATCAACCAAACAATTATGAATATTCTTACTGAATGCTTTGATGGTCAATAGGAACGGTGGTACTTTGGGCTTACCTTGGTATCAGCAACTTTCACTTCTTTTGTTCTGTTTGAAGCTGTCCTAACTTTATTCCAGTGATAGACTTCCATAGCAGATCCTTTTGTTCAGTGATTTGGGCCAACTCGTGAAGTGTGATATTTGCCTTGATTTTATTTGCCTTGATTTTCTTCATATCTTCCACGGTGTTGTATCCTTCAAATTTACTCGAGTCCTCATTGCTTGGCAGTGGATCATTCCCTTTTGGAGGGGGTGGATTGTTGTCTGCTTTAGGATTGGGTGGAATCGTTGTGGTGTTCGGAGGAGTCGATGTAGTCAAAGGCTGCTTGTTCTTCAAATTGTACGCACCTCTCTAAAACTGTTGAAAAGCATGAACTTCCTCTGAGTTATCCTCTAGTTTGTTGTCATCTTCTCCTAGAAGGGAAATTCGTGAGTCTCGAAGAACATTGTTGTGCTAGCAGATCCTAGATCCTGATGCGATTCTGACGGATTATTCATCCGATCCTGCCTAGTCACTTCCCTTTGAAAGATTTCGAATGATGTACAGAATTCAACACAATCAAGCTTGCCATGCCAAGACGTATTTGTTAGGATTGTGGAGCTAAAAGCTTCACTCATGCAAACAGGAGAGGAGGTTGCTGAAGGTTGCTGAGTTGCAGAGAAGTTGGGGTCGGTCTGATCAGCCGACGTCGGCAGGATAGCATAGACAAGCAACCGACGTCGGTCATATACCGGCCGACGTCGGTCACCTCCAGGCAGACAAGGACCGACGTCGGTCGCCTGTGTGGTTCGACTGCGAGCTAATTACGGGCAGTTAGCTAACGAACCAAGTGTTTGCATGAAGAGATCTATTTTTAGACTGAGAGCTGCGGATCTAATTATTGTAATTAGATGTCTAATTATTGTTTGATGAGATCTATATAATAAACTCATGGTTGTATTGGAAAAGTGGGCTAGTTTGAGTTGAGCAAAGTTTGCTCCTTCTGTGTGTGAGGTGAGCAAGGGTGTTCCTCCTAGTTCCACAGCAGTACCAAGGGTGTTGGTGCTGGTTTGGAGAGTCAGCTGAATTCTTCAGGAGTGTAGGATCTTGGTCACAGTTGCATGGCCTATATAGGAGATCTACATGGTAAGTAAGATCGTTGATCTGCAGGTGTATGTGTGTGCAAGGTCAAGGTTCACAGGAGAGCAGAACCGTTGTTTGATTTGCAGGTGTGCAAGATCATATAGACAGCAACACAACAGGGAGCAGTATCAGGCAGGATCTACTTGGAGTACAGGGGTGTACTCGGATAGAGCAAAGAGGAAGGCAAGGGAGTTCCTTCCATAAGTATGGTCTGTTGAATTGCAGATTGTTGCAGATTCATGGGAGATCTACTTGAAGTACCTTGAGTACTTGTGGAGCACGTGGAGTGCTTGTAGAGTGCGTGGAGCACTTGTGTTGTGCGTGGAGCACGGGAGGTGAACACCAACTCTGTATTTGAGTTGGGTGTTGGGACCTGTGAGAGGGAGAGCTTTGGGGAGAAGATTTACTGTTCACTTGAGGTGTGGGAAACCTCTGTAAGGTGGTGGAGAAGATGTGGGATATTCTCTATTGTATTCTTTTCTGTATAAAGTGTTAATACAAGTTGTGTATTGTCTCTCATATGCTGTGTTATTCTGAATTCTAGTTACTTGGTGAATCTGGTTATTTCCGCATATTATAGTTGCTTGGTATTTGGTAATCAATTGTATGCTTCCGGTGTTTCGCACCCTGACAGTATTGTGTATCCTGCACCAATCAGGGAGGATTGTTTCAGCGATGTTGATTTCTGGGAGTCTGTCAGATTGCTCTGCATTGTTTGCAGGCCGGTTGAATGCCCTGTTATATCTCGAGAACCCGTTGTTCTAATTGCCCATCTGGGTATTGGTGTTGCCCAATTTTCGATGCATGTTTAGAAAATTGTTACTCAATTTCTGAACCATCTTCTGGATAGAATCCAATTCGGCTTTTGTGGAATCCGCGCCTTGTAGAGGAGCTATAGGAAGCGCAGTTGCATGCTGGTTGTGTTGGTAACTATTGCCTGTCACGTGATTGGTCATATAGCCAAGGTTCAACTATGTTGTTTGTGTCAATGGGGGTAGCGTGTACAACTAATTCTGATTGTAGGCCGGAATATTCTGCTTTACATGCAATATTGGATTAAGCGTTGGGATCCCATTGTTAACTACCCCAGGTATTTGCAGATTGAGCTATTTGTTGATGTTAATGGCTTCTTCGAATGTTAACGCTAAAGTAGTGGCAGTGGGTGCTCTTCTCAGGGACACCGCAGTAATGGGGTCTAAGGTGTTTTTGTACATCTCCAATGCTAATGCTGGTTGTTTGTACCCAGGGGTCAACCAGTTGTACATCTTCTGCATCTTGTGTTGAAAGTGCGAGTAACCTCACTAGATTCTCTCTTCATACTAGTGAAGTGTTGATATACCAATCCGGGATTAGTGACTGTCCAAACTGCGCAAGAAAAGCCATTTGACAATCCTCCCGATTGGTGATGGAGTTTTCCGATAGATTCAAATACCAATCATAAGTAGCATCCATTAAAGTGAAAGGGAATAATCGATAATGCAACATCCTCATCAACTACATTCATTAATCTCAAAGCAGCTTTAATAGATTTAATGTGTTCTTCTACGGTCCTTAGTCCTGAAGGAGAAAAGGATAGCAGGAACTTTTCTGCGTTCCGGGGTAAAATGTGCACATCCCCTGGGACAGCAATGGCAGATCCAACTAACCAGGGCTGTTGTTGGGCCATTGGTTGATTAACAAGCAAAGGATCCCTTAGGGGTGAAGGGTGCCTTTGCGGAAGTGGATTGTTTTGAACTAGAGTTGTTGGCACAACTCTAAGTCTCTTATGCCTTGCTAAGGGTAATACTAATAACCCAGCCTGGGAATTGAATTTGGTCACTCTCCTGGGTGACTCCAATGCAACTATACGCAAGGACTAACCTCTATAATTGGGAGGAAATTCAGGCCCTCCTAGCGTCAGTGAAACTGTTGATGCGGTTTTTACGCACACCACAGCATAATGAGGTAGCCTCTAACGTTTTAGGATCTCAATAGAGGTAAACTCCACTCCAGAGCACGAGTTGCAGGTATACGATCTTTGACAACCTATTGATGGAATAATTGGTAAAGTATGCAAGTTGTTAACAAGGTTTTTTTGGACGGAGGTGTGATTTCCTAATAGAGTGAATCCCTAGGTGAGTTGCATGGGTAGTTGGCTTCTATTCTAGAGTGGATAGATCTCAATAACAAAACACAAAAAAGAGGGCACGGTATGGCAGAAAAGGAATCTTCGTGGGTCTTAGGAATTGCATCCTTGGTTGGTTTCTAGACAGCCCTGTGTCTTCTTAAAACCAGTGCCCACTACTCACAGCAAATGCTCACAAGCAGCGAGACACAGTGAGGGAGTCTAAGGGAACGGAGGTGTAGGAAGTCCACTGGCCTCAGACAAAGGTTGCTCCTATCAGGGCAACTGTTGCACACCCTTCAATCAAGAGATTTGGCTCGGGCTAATGGATTAGCTAAGGCAACTACAACACACACTCAGAAAACTACACCAAGAAAACACAAGTGCACATCCAAAAATATGCTTCAATATGACTTAACTATTTCAATTAACACATTTACCAATCTTCAACAACTATTGCACATCTAAGATTAGCACATTAATCAAAACAGTCAAGAATCTATTCCCAGCATTAGCACACTAAAGATTTATTAAAGCGACCATAGAAAATAACTAATAACACAACATTGGAAAGAAAATACTCAAACACTTTGCTTGATGACCAAAATGGCTCCTGCTTTGTATTCCAAAAATTCTCTGATCCAAAATAAAGTGGGTGGTACAATTGTATTTGTAGAGCTTGGGGAGGAGTCGCCTCATCCTCCAAGTCTATGCATGTTTGTTACATGTGGCAGTTAGAACATGTAGTAGTAACTGCGGTCAAAACCGTTTAAGCTAAAAAGTTATAACTAGACATATTGCCTTTACAAAAGCATGCAACGTATGCATGAGAAAATACAAAATCAATATGTTACAATAATTTGTCTAATTTACAAGGAAAATCTATATAAATATGCCGCCAATATTTATACACGCATACGCTTAAGGCTGTGTCGTTCGGAGTGATGCAAGGGCTTTAGTTGGAGTCGAAGTCAGATTAGAAATTGACGGTGTAGCTCCACTGCCAGAAGCTTGCTTCTTCTTTGCCTCGTTCTCCTTGTAGACTGTGTGTCGCCTCATGTTGCTGATGGATGATGTCCAAGTTAAGCAATGAAGGTCGGTGGAGTCTCTTAATCTATCCAAGGAGTCTTGCATGTTCATTTTTCGTTCTCTGGAACTTACCCCTGAAAATTTCCACCTCGATCACCTTCTTTCTGACCTTGCTTAACTTTGCTTCTATGCTCTCCACTGTCAAGCCTTGTATGCTTTGCTTGAAGTTATTAGTGGCCTCCTGGACAATTTTGTCAAAATTGTTTCTATTAATCAATTTTCCTATAGAATCCCTTGCTTTAGATAGCTTTAATTCGTTCAAAATTTGAAGGAGTTGGGTCTCGTGAGATTGGTACTTTAGTATCAAGGCTGCAACTGCCTTCAACCACTCCTTGACCTCCTCATGTCTAATGACCATCAAGTTCAGGGCATTGAATTCCTCGAATGTAGTCACAAGATCCAAATGGTTGTACAATGAGTTCCCTGAGTAGGCAACTAACATCTTGACCCTGGTACTATCCTGGGCTAAAGCGTTGCAAAGTTGATTCGCTTGGCCCATGTGAGGCGCCATCTCTGCCTTCATGAATTCCATGGCCTCAAGAGAATTGTAACATTTAGAGGCCATTGGACTTCCTACACCTCCTTTCACTTCAACTCCCTCACCGTGTCTAGTTGCTTGTGAGCATTTGTTGCTAGTAGTGGGCACCAATTTTAAGAAGACACAGGGCTGTCCAAAAACCAACCAAGGAAACAATTCCTAAGACCCACGAAGATCCCTTTTCTGCACTACCTTACCCTTTTTTTTGTGTTTTGTTATTGAGATCTACCCACTCTAGAATAGAAGTCGGCCACCCATCCAACTCACCTAGGGATTCAGTCTATTAGGAAACCACGCCTCTGTCCAAAAAAACCTTGTGAACAACTTGCATACTTTCCCAGTTATTCCATGAACAGGTTGTCAAAGACTACATACCTGCAACTCGTGCCCTAGAGTGGAGTTTACGACTATGGTGTGCATAAAAACCAGATCAACAAAAAGAATGATCAAAAGCTCAGAGAAGGATGAACTAAACCAGTAGCAGATGAAAGAACAAATCCAACAACTCGACGGGTATGTTAACTATCTTTTGAGTCCAATGGAAACCTCAGCAACATCTTAATTCTATGCTCTGACCCAAATCCCTGGAATCAGCAAGGAGGCAATCTCAACTATAAGCAAGTACAACACCTTCATTAGAAGTCTTGAAGCTTTAGTGGAATCACTACTTTTGGAGGGGTTGAAGTATATTGAAGAAGAAATGAAAACTTATGAGAAGATCGAGATAGAGAGCAAAAAAGTGGATCAGTGGATCTAGTGCCATCAAAAGGAGCTTGAGTTGTGGGAAACCATGAAGAAAGATGTAGAAGAAATGTCAACAACTGATGTTGATCTGCTTGTCAAAGGGCGAATATTTGACAAAAGGGAGAATGATATTTCTTATGATTGGTTTGAAAACACGTTGCACGAGATTGACGTCTCAAATAGAGCCATTGAAGACCTAAATAAGCAACAAAAGATAGCAGAAGATAAAATTGTTGAGGCTTGCTCTAATATGTCGAATTTTCACTGCAATTAGTCTAAAGCAGATGGCTCCGAACACCACTCTATGAATGAGATAAAAAAGCAATTCGAAAAGGTGATCAAAGAGGAGTTATTCAAGGAAGGCACTTTCAATGTCGCTTCAAGGAATAAACTTAGTGAAAGTAATACCACATTGGAAGAGTTGAATGGATAGTTGCCAGGATTCTCAGAAACTCCCAATCTGGTGACAATAATCTCCAACAAACGTCTAGTGCATCGCAAGAACACAATGATTCCTAAAAGGGATTCCATTACAAAGGTTACGAAGAAGGTTAGGGTACTTAAGTCGTCGCAAGAAAATAGCAGAGATTCAAGCTAGCCAACTTCACAACAAATGGACCCGCCAAGCATGAATCCTTCCCTAGGAAAGTCTCTTTAGGGTATGCTTTGATCCTATTTTGTATATTTTCTTCTCTTTTTTTGTAATATTCAGAAAATAAAGATTGTTTTTTGTAATTTTATCAAAAAGTGAAATGTAAATGCAAAAATTGAATAGAGCAATGATGATAATATGAAGGGTCAACCCATTCCCTCCTAAGACCATACATAGGAGAAATTGCTGATGTAAAAGGTTGTTTGATGCTATTCAAAATTTATCTCAGAAATAAAGGAAAAGGAAACTCTGTGTTCATTTTTTCATCAAGAAATACAAAGAAATCTTCCAAAAATTTGTGTATTGTAATTTCTTTGGTAATGTACTTTATTCTTATGTTTAATGTATGTCTTATAACCTTTCAAGTAATAGATGTTTCCATTGTCAAACTATCAAATTACTTTTGAGTTCATTCATGTCAAGGAAGAGACAAGATCTAAGTTTGTTCATGAATGACCCTTCATTTTACTTCTCCTGTATTTTTCTTTTAAGGGTAGAAGGTGATTAAACCCACTACACAATTTTCCCTATGCATATTGTAAATAGTTTACTTTCAGCTTTTCTTGTTTTCAATAATGGGAACCTCTCCTCACAATAGAGGGACTTTTGTCCCCTTCACTGTTGCGAAAACATCCTATTTGTCATAGTGTCAAATATTTCGGCAACAATAAGAACATAATTATTCACTAGAGTAATTGTAGGCATCCAATTTTTACAAATGTCATGTCAAAATTGCAAGTCAGAACGACTTCTAGCAATAATGCACAAACTGGATCAAATACCATTAAAAACACTAATTCGTTCGTGCATGTCACGTGCAATTTCCAAAGCATATTGAAACATTCATAATTGGGGCAATGCATCATACGTAATCATTACCTTCCTCTAATTCTTTTCCAGTCAAATTGCGACCTAGCAAAATAACGTTTTCGACCACTTATATATGACAACTTATTAAATTCCAAGAAACAAACTTAGTGTTGCTTCAGGACTTTGGAAGGGAGATTATACTCCATCTGATGACACAAGCGTCACATACAAGTGCACGAAAAAATAGGGAAATATTTTTATGAGACCAAGATTATCTAGCATTTTTGCAAATTCCCAAGCGCTGAGACATCAAACGAGGATTTTCAGCTATCTTGTGGCAATTCAAGAAATGAACCGCCATTAGAAAATGTTGGACAAACAAACTCGTAAGCCTTGTGGCAACATCTTGTGCAAGTGCTTTATTTATGATAGTTGTGCCATCTTAGTGGTTATGTGCTTATCTCGTAACCTTGTTCGATATGATATAATTTATAATGAATGCTCCCACCGGCCCTAGACTCGCATTATTTATTATGTATTTTGTTAAGAGCAATTTTGTTGGCCATGGTGATAGTTTTGCTTGGCTTAAGGTTTTTAAATATCATTTGTATTTCAGTTATTGTGAAAGCACTTGCCAAGGCCTTAAGGATCGTAATTATTCTCCAAATTGTTTTTTTTATTCGGAAAAACCCTTTTAACTTCTGTTGAGAGTACTTCAATACTAACATTTTGTGTCCCTTGGAGAAAATTAAACCCTCTCACACCTAACAGAGTAACATGCTCTCATCAACAGGCCATTGCCTCACAGACACTATTCTCCGTATTATTGTAATGATAAAAAAGTAGCAGAAAACTTTATATAACATGTGTTTTAAACTTGTGCATTAAACATGTTGTTCAGATATGCTGCTCAGCCTGTTCCAATCCAGAAATCACTCTGTCAAACCCGTATGCAATTCAAACAAACATTGTGTAATTGAAGAAAATGTGAATTAAAGACGTTTAGTTGAACAAAAGGAGAGAAAACTCCTTGTTTTAAGCTATTTTTTAATCTTTTCATATTTCCTAGTTTTTCGCAAGTTATTTATGTTTTAAGCCCAAGTCGATGAAAAACACTTGCACTCTAGTGCCACAGTGTCATTCCCATGTAAGTGTCGTGTTATGCTGAATGATAGTGTTATGGACCAATGTGGGTTATTAAGCACTCTGATCATGTATATGGAGATACTTAATATTTTAAATCTACACTAATTATGTTCCTTCTATTCATACAAATTTCCTTTTTCCTGATAAATTGATAATTAACCCTATGCCTTAACCTTATATGTTAACTAATATGTTATGAATCAATAACTAAGTGTAACCTAAGTTGCTGCGTTTGCTGAATATAATCCATGAAATTTGGAAATAGGCAATTTTGACAGTATCATGATTAAGTTTCAGGCACGTTAGCGAATTAAATCACTGGTCAAAGTCAACAGAGCTGAAACTAAAAATACTAAATTTGAATTTTATATTGATGTTTTAAGTCTTTTCTCCTCAGACGGTGTACTAAATGCCTTCTAATACAAGCCATTCCCATGCCCTTTGCCGTGCAGCGAACATTATTTAGCTGTGTCCAGACCTACTGTAAAAGATATATTTAAAACATGTGGATGCTAAAAGCTCTCTTCTGAGAAACATTTCAATGCCTCGTGGCTCGCACAGCAGAGTGTTTACAATGTTAAGAGTAAAATTAAATTGAAATAATGATTAAAATTTTCAATTAAACTTGTATTATTAAATTTATGCTTTTAAAGATTATTTTAGTATTAAATTTATGTTTTCTAACTTTATTTTTATTAGTAACTTTTATTTTCATGTTTACTTTTGTTATTAAAACTACGTCTATACACTGTTGGGTCCTACAGACCAGTTTGGTCTAATGATGTGAAAAGAAGTCAATTATCATCATCAATTATGAGATTATAAAATTTAAAATTGTATTTCTATGGTCCTTGATATAAAAGTTAAGATTTTATTTGTCCGTATAACTTTACAAAAAATTGCTTTTTATTCAGAACTTTTATTAATTATTATATTTTTATATGAAGTAAATTGTATTTGTAAAAGAAATCAAATAAAGAAAATAATGATGTACTTGAAGTATTCAATGTTTATTTTTTTATATTAATGTATTTTATATCATAATCTATATTTATGAATTGATAGTTATTTTTCCTTATGTTATATTTTTGAATTATATTAATCTATATTTATATATTATAAATATTTATACTTCTTGAACTTCAAATCAAATTTAATTGGATTTATCCTAGTGTTTTTGTGAATTTTATAGTTGACGAATTTCAATTTTAATAAAAGTTATAATTAGCTATTAGTTAATGCTTAACTAATGGGCAGTTATCAAACCTTCCCAACTGTTGTAACCACTTTTTGCTTAATAAAATATGGACTCACAAGTGTGTAAGTGTGCAATGTCTTCCATTTCTCTTCATTCTTTTAGCATTCATTTGCTAGCATTGGTATCAGAGTCAATTGATGGAGGAAACCCTAGTTAGGTATGAACAATGCACAGTGTTCAAGGAAACCCTCATTCAAGGGTGCAAACTGTGGAGAAAGAAGAGAAAATAGCAAATCAGAGGTAGATATCAAGATCACATTAGATCGCAAAAACGCGATCAAAAGACAATCAAATATGTGATTTGATTGAAGCAACAACAATGCAATTGTACTAAAACCAAGGAGTCACAACATAAGTAAGCAATAGAATGATGACTCAAAGTAAAATAGGATGGAAGATCACATTAATGTACATTTCTATGGGAAATAATGTATTGTGTCTAATGTCAAACAGGACAGAGCGGTTGCCCCGGGTATTGGGCAAGGTGGCTTGCATAGGCTCGTTGACCCTGCCACAATGAACGTAAATGCACGTGGCGGGCGACTCCACCATACAGGTATGCAAAATGATGACATTCTTTATAGGCTTGTTGACCCTGATCTAGTCAACTTACATGCACTAGTGATGGAGGGAATATCCACTATAAAGGACATGCAAGAGAATGCAATTCCTCAATCTCGGCTACATGCATAGGTAGTTGTGTAGGATGCACAAGTAGTTGTGCAAGCGGATGATATAATGAGTCATAGGGATTGGCTCATCTTGTTGTAAAAGGCTTTTCCCAATAGAAGGGAATAGATGAGGAGTTGGTTTCTACTCCTACTGCGGAGTTGGTTTTTACTCCCACTATTACTAAGGAATTAGTTTTTACTCCTACGAAGATGATCACATTTCGGTTGCTTCTCTCCACAGCAACTCAATTTGGTTTCTTGAGCAAACATTTCGACAAGGAGGTCTTCGTGGTGCTCCCTGACGGTTTTCGGGTTGGTCATGATCATTCAGTTTGCAAGATGGTTAAGTCCCAATACGGACTTCAGCAAGCTCCACGAGCCTAATATACTTTGTTTAGGCGACATCTCAAGATTCTGGATTCAAAACTATGGAGATCGAGCTGAAGTTATCAATCAATGATGATTCATCACCAGTCAGTGAATCACCCTACAAGGAATTCTTGGACAGCTTGATACATCTTATGTCCACACAGCTAGATCTTTGTTTTGATGTTCACTATCTTTTTTGGTTTTTGACTACACTGAAACCCCTACATTGGACAACATCAAAATGTTGAGGACTGCAGATTTCATGTTGATATCTCTATAACAATCTTCAAATGTAATGACTAAACTCTTTGGTCCCATAATGTTTGTAAAATTTCAGGACAAACTTGGAGTAGTCTCCGTATTAGTCATTAAAGGAGGGTGTTATAAGTTATAATTAGCTATTAGTTAATGCTTGACTAATGGGCGATGATCAAACCTTTCAAACTGATGTAACCACTTTCTACTTAATAGAAAGACGAACACACAAGTGTGTAAGTGTGCTGTATACCTTCCATTTCTCTTCATTCTTTCAGCATTCATTTTCTAACAAATTCTAACCAAATAACATAGGGTGTAACTAATATATCAAATTTACATTGTGTGTGCGCTTCCTACTACAAGAAATGTACCCCAGATATTCTGATCAGTTTGGGTGTGTTCCCTACATTGGAAAACATGCCCAATACATACCAAGACGTTATCTAGGAATCATCTCCTAGGCAATTCCAATGTGTATTGAGGCCTAGTGTGTATTAAGGGTTCTGCATGCGGTAGAAGAATTGGTACACAGTTGGGGCCGAGGTGGGAGGAATGATTGAAGTTGGTGCAAAACCATTGATGAGATGCAAGAGTTCAAGAGGATTCAAAACCAAAGAACAAGAGGATAGAATCTAGTGATTGACAATTTTTGCAAATTTATCAGCAGAAAAAGACTCGATCATTCCACTTGGGATGGATTTGCAAACAAGAAGGGAAAGCTTATGAAGAAGATTGACTTTCCTTGGTATGATGGCAGCGCAATTGGGGCACCTTTATGTCTGGGATAAGGTAAATTAAAACTTATTTTAACATGTGCAGCAAGAATTGTAGAGCAGACTAATCAGAGGGTTAGCACTCAAAAGTGCAAGCATAAAAGCTTTCAATCAATGGATCTGCATAAAGCTAGATGGTACTAATAAAGAACAGAGTCATGAAACTTGATGGCTCAACTCCCAATCATTGTTGAAATAATAACAGGTTTTTCATCACACAGACCACATCTCGAACCCCACCATTGAGGTGTTGTTCCACAAGTCTAGCCCAGCTGAAAGACGTCACCATTGCTATGAAGATTGAAAACCCAAAGTAGGTGGCTATTAGTAAAAATGTATTTCACCAAAATATACACAGGTAAGAAATCCTCAAGTCCTATACTAAAGGGCAAAAAAAAAAAACTTATTTTAATGGTCACTCCAGCCACTCAAATAAACTCAGAAACCTTTGTTTTAAGAAAAACAATGTAACAAAGCAATTGCATTGAATCTCGTCTGAAGAAAGATTGCCCCCCAACTGTGGCAACGATCTTAAATCGTCTTGCAGAGAGTAAACTCACAAACAGTGAAATCAACATAATCCAAGATTAGTGTATTCCGAACAGGTATTACGCAAAGAAATATGTAAAATATTCCAGATTGAATACGATATAGAATATAAGAAATCAGATAGTAGTGAGAAGAGTGAGAGGTGAATAGATATAAATGAGTCAAACAACACATACAATAAGTCATGTCCCTGTGAGGAAACTATTCATAACTATTGAAAATTAATTAGGTATATTGCTAATAAGGGCAAATTTAGTAGCATGAACGGATAAAAGCCACCAAGGTGGTTGTGCCAAGTAAATTTGGATCCTTTCAGCATATTTTATAATACTTTGTTATTCTTTACATGAGATAAGGTGAATGAGATTGTAACCCAAATTATGGTAGAATGAAGGTACACTTGTAATTTCCATTCTTAATAAACTGTGAAGAAGACTCTCATACCAATGAAAAAGGTTCATATGATTATGAGGTGGAGATAGCAGATGGATGAGTCATACAGCATTAGAGAACTTGTGCACCAAAATATCTACTTTCCATTCAGGTATGTAATGAACACTAAGATTTTGACATAATAAACATTGTTAGGTATGATATCTTACTTTATCCCCTAGACTGCATCTTCAATTTCAAAAGGAAAAGAAGATTAATATCAACAGCAGTAACCATTAATCTGATTTACACGTCACAAGAATTGAATAATGTATTTGGTGATTTCATTACACCACCTCGTGATGGCTGAAAAGCACCACCATTGGATGATCAGTTTAACATACAATGATATTTTCCAAAAGGACTCGACTATCATACTACTGCTACACTAAGCAGTGGAGCATACAGTTAACTTTGTTGATCCAAGACAACCACATCGGTCCATGTACTACTTCTAAGAGAATTTGGCACTCCACACACCGATGTGTTATGTGCATCTTGCAAACTGCAGTGGCATCTCGTGGCACCCACACAACATTTTCGCACCTTTGTGCGCTTGTGAAGCGCCAATGGGTATAGCACGCAAGACTCTACTTCTGCTCACAATACCACATCCACGTGGGGACTTCATGCCACTTCATGGCATGCCAAGTGGAACTTCCCAACTGCACGCCATGTCAAATAATATGTCAACATACCACGAGCTTGGAAGTCCAACCATCACACTTGCAGGAAGGTGAATCTTTAACCGTTACAAAACATAAACCATTTTGTAATTGTCTCTTTGACTACTTCCTTGTAATGATATATTGTAAATCATTCGACCATAAGGAGATCACACATGAATGTTAGTATGCTCTGAGTATTTAGCATCGAGTGGTAATTTGTATTCCAGTCTAGGAAAACCAGGTAGCAATTGTTGCCCTCTCTTGATCCTCAACCTTAATGAACATTGCATGCTTATCTACCATACCCTATTCTTTATAATCGAATACAAGTTGCACTATTTTGCAAATATTCCACATTCAAATGTGTTTTCATTTACTATTGTTAAGTTTTTGATTGCATGTATATAACCCTATGATTTATTAGCTAAGTTACTAGGTTGTCCTCTAAGCCACCAGCCTGGGCCTTGTGGTTTGGATCATTGATGTGAAAGCAATAATACCTGTAAACAAATGAGCACACCAGTAGAAAGTACATCCGCTCGATTTCGTTTAAGAGTATCTGAAAGAACGTCATAGCAAGAACAAAATCACTAATGCCCAAAAGCAATTCTCTGAGGCATCCCCAAACATCTAGAAACTCATTTGGGATACCCTCAACGAACAACGGACATAACTCTTTGGCTAGTTCTGCGAACTCATGATGCAACTTAGTCCAACAATGTCCTCTTATGTACAACATGCCAATCCAGCATTTCAACATCAAATCCCTTTCAAAGTCCAAGTCAATCTTGAAATTCCAGTGGGTTGAAGGTAAAATTGACACAACATTGGATAATTAGATTCGACAGTTGAAGGCCTACTTCTAGGTCCACCGCTTCAGTATCTCAGAGAATATCACCTTCGCAATGTTCTAAGTTCATTTCAGTGTCCCACTAGTGGAAATCTACAGCACACAACACAAGAGAGATGGGCCCATAGTGCCAAGATCTAAGGCAAAGATGAAGCAGAAGTTTTCCTCTTCATCTAGTGTCCCGCACAAGAGAAAGCCCACTCGCAATGCACCATCTAATGTTCCTACGTGGAAGCAAAACATGCCACGCAAAGGAGATCACAAGTGGTGCCACACACAAAGGTGACAAGGGGTGCCATTAACACCACACAAGCTCACACAACAATTTTGAATGCCGCACATGATAGTCTTTGATTGTACAATCTACATTAAGTTCCACACAAGCAAAAGACACCGATCCATATGCTATTTGTCTGAGCACCAACACAACTACCACCGACACTTTAGAGGAACACAAATGCCTCTTCAACACCAAGCATTGAGTCAAGGATCAACCCCTTCATGTCATCATCGACATTGGGAACCAAAAGAACATCATGGTGCAAGATGCAATACAACACCTAGGTCTTATTGCTAAAGCACATCCTTGACCATACTCTCTAGAATGGCTACAACAAGGGGAAAATATTCAAGTTTGGTGACAATGCACTTTCAAGTATGCAATCAAACCCCATGCAAGATACAATCACTTGTGACATTGCACCGCTAGAGGTATGTGACATTCTACTTGAAAGAACATACTTGTATGACTGCGATGGTACATATCAAGCTAAACCACAACAATAGACCATCCATATCACAGACTGCATATTTAACATTTTGGTGTCACCCCCAAAAAGACCAAAATCACTTTGGTCTCTACCAAACAATGCCACAAGCTCATTTCACCATAGTTATCATGTTCGACCAAACATTCTTGATGTTCGCCGAACATTTGTCCCTCACCGAATAAATTTCGTAAAGTTTGAGCATTCAGATTTTTTTTAAATAAAAGAAAGTTTAAAATTAAAATATTAACTTCTATTTTTTTAAAATTGTAAACCCTAAAATGCTAAAATCCATCACCAAATGAAAGCAAGACAAGAAGAAAATGGTAAAAAATGCACGCGGCAAAAGTAAAACACTAAAGAGAAGAAAACTATAAACGCAAAGAATTAACAATGAAGGATGCAATTAAACTCGACGACTCGTGAAATCGCCATTAAACTGGTGCAAATGCAAAGGAAGAAATAAGCAGTTGGTTTGAGTGTTGTGGGCGTGAGCAGTCATGCAATCTAGAGTCTGCAATCATCAGTTGAAGCTTGAAAGGCATCAAACTTCACAAGCTCGCGTTTTTTGCTATCTAGATTCATCAATTCAATTTCACCACCATCACGCAGCTTCTTGGAGAGTGAAACTAGAACGAGAGGGCTAAAAACTCATTCACTCCCTACAAGCAAAGTCCAGTCAAACCTTAGGGAGACGCAAATTGCAGATTACCATCTGGCATCATTATCACGCATTGAGTCATCAAGTAGGTTCCTCATTTTTGTTTATAAATGTAAACTCGTTTATTAAATATCAAATCAAAATACATAATCTCATATATTTAGTTAGTAATTTGTTTTGTCTATTTAGATATATTTATATTTATATGTTTTATATATTTATTTATATGTTTTGTTTATTTATATATTAATCTCATGTATGTTGAGATAAACATACATATGTTTATTTATGTATTAATGTGTACGTTTTAACATTTATACGATTTTTTTATTTATATGTAGTTTTGATTTATTTATTTAATTATAAAATTTATATTATTTTAATTTTTATTTCATTAAATTTACATTTAATGATTAACATCTTTGTTTCATTTTATATTTTTTTTAATTATATTTATAAACAATGAAAATTGATTTTTAAGTTTTTGCATATAAATATTAAAAAACATTAAAATGTTAACATTTACAGAGGTAAAGGTTTCAATAAGCTGAAGTGTTGAGATCAGAAGTTCAGAACAGTCAACAATTTATGCAAGGTTGAGCAATACGCAGTGAAGGTACAGTTGGACAGTTTAGAATAGTGTATGCAAGGTTGAGTAGTTGACAGTGAGGGTACAAGGGGCAGCGTGTCTAGCCATCCATTAGAGATAAAATATATTGTCTGGAGATTGTAAAAATAAATAAAATATGAAATGCACCATGTGCAATGGTCATATCACGGCAATATCACTGGAGTTAGATGCCATTACCTTATACGATCTGCAGATGTGAAACGTCGTGACATAGCAAATAAAAATTCAAAGGAAGCAAAATGTGCAGATTTCATAAAACAAGTGCAAGCTAAATATGATGAGTCGTGCTGAATCGTTTGCTTCAAAACCAAATAAAGCAAAATTCCAACACTATCTTGTGAATTGGCTCCTTTAATTTTTCAAATTGCACCGCATCATCATTTTCTAGCGAAAGTGCAAGTGACACTGAAAAGTCACAAGGTTCATTGAAGTCCATGTGGAGGCCACAACAAAAACATGATGTAGATAGGTTGGCAGCTAAATTGTTTTATGCAGAGGCCATTCCTTTCAATGTTATTCATTCTCCACACTTCAAAACCTTCCTCGATGCGGCTATTGAATTTGGGAAGGTTTACAGATTGCCTTGCTATGAAAGAGTAAGAACTAGTCTTCTTGAAGAGAAGGTAGCAGCCATATCCACTAAGCTAGCTTAAATAAAGAAAATTTGGAAAGACCAAGGTGCACAATGGTAAGTGATCGATGGTCCGATTCAAGTAGGGGGACTCTCCTAAATGTTTTGGCAATATCCTGATGGTGCTATGTTTATAAATTCAATTGATACAATATATAAACCAAAACTTTCTCTTTTCATTTCCAAATGCATCGAATAAGGAGAAAAGAATGTTGTTCAATTTATTATAGATAATGCAACAAATTGTAAAAGAGCAGGGGATATACTCATGGATAGATTCCCTGATCTCTTTTGGACACCATGTGTTGCACATGTGTTGGATCTTTTGCTTGAAGATCTATCAAAATTGGAGAGGGTAAATACTATTATGATTGAAGAAAAACAATTTCTAAATTTATCCTCAATCACCTCTTGACATTGAACTTGTATCATTCCTTTACAAAGCGTGAGCTTCTATCCCTCTGTTGAAACAAGAATTGCCACCAACTTCATTACTTTGCAAAGGGAGGAAGAAGAGATGACATCATTAAGATAAGTGGTGGTTACTAACACATTTGGGCAAAGTCAAAGTTTTCCAAGGAAGACCATTCAAAAGATATTGAAAGAATTGTCTTAGGGAACACTTTTTGGGAAGGGGGCAAGAAGATCATAATGGTGTTAGAGCCCCCTGTTAGAATTTTGAGAATGATTGATGGGAATCCATCTTGCACGGTTGTGTACGAGGGAATGGACAGAGCAAAGGAAAAAATTCAAAAGTTACTTGTAGGTAATGTTGGATAAGTCAAGAGTATTTGGAAAAATGTGAACAAACGATGGTTCATGCTACATCGTTCTCTACACGCAGCACCCTAAATCCTAAATTAATAGAGATAAATCATGATGCAGATAAAGAAATACTAAGAGATGTATTTGCAACAATAGACAAGTTGATTATTGATGAAGATGAGAAGGAAGCAATGAGACAACAAGTTACTATTTTCAAGAACTAGCTGCAAAATGTTTAGCATCAAGGATGCAAAGGCAAGCAAGCATGAAGTGGGAACCATCTAAATGGTGGCAAACTTATAGAGCTTCTACTCCAAAGTTGCAAAAGCTTGCAATGCGACAATTTTGCCAATATTCCGGTGCTTCTGCTTGTGAAAGAAACTAGAGTACACACAATTTAATCCACACTAATAAGAGAAATCAACTAAGGACTCAAAAACTCTTTGATCTTGTGTTTGTTCATAGCAATTTACGATTGCTTGCTCACTCTCTTGCAAATGAAGATAACAACTTTTACCTTGGTAAACCATGCTTTGGAGATGAAGAAAATGTCATTGTTGTTGATGAGCCTAATTGTTTAGGATTAGATAAAGTTGTTAGTAATGTTTTTGATGTAGACACAGGTTTTGATGTTGCGCATGTTTAAAATTTCATTCCAATTTTTCGTAATGTTGGAAACTTTAAAGTTAAACAAAGGATAATTCTCATTGTTATATTTTATATGTATGAAGAAGAACAATAAACATTTAAGTTTTTCCACTATTGAATTTTGCTAGCCATTTATCTTTTTTGGTATATTAATGTCATGTATGTTATTTATTTTTCTATGTAAGTCATATTTTCTTTACAAATATGTATGATATATTTATTTTTAATATTTTTTTGAATTTAAAAAAAAATTGTACCTAACTTTTTGCAAAATCCCGAAGTTCCAAACTTTTTTCCCCTTCCGAACAACCCAAACTTTTTGACCATGGTAACCATGCATTTCGCACATGCAAAAGTTTGTATTACTCATGATTTGTCTAAAAGCATTTGCACAACAAAGCACATACATTGGCAATGCTCCATTCCATGCAATCATCACACAAAAATAGCTCGACAAGTTTCTGCAACAATATGGAGATGTCTTTGAAGAACCAAAAGGCCTCCCACACATTGCATGGTAAAGCACCATATTGATTTGGTTCTTGGATCCCCACTTCCAAACAATCCATTGTACCGCAAGTTCATTTCGAAGAATAATGAAGTCTGACCCCAAATCCAAGAGCTTCTTGATCAAGGAAAGATCATGCCAAGCTCTTCCCCTTGTGGCAGCTTGATAGTCCTTGCACCAAAGAAAGATGGCACATGGCACTTGTGCATTGACTATCTCATGCTCAACAAGATAATGTGAAGAGTCGGTACCCACTGTCGCACGTTGGCGACCTCTTGTACAAGCTCCAAGGTGCACAATATTTCACCAAGATCAACCTGAAGTCAGATTACCATAAACAATTGGCCCACCCTGAAGACGTTCGGAAGACAACATTCAAAACTTAGGAGGGATTGTACAAATGGTTGGTTATGTCTTTTGGCTTGACCAATGCACCAATAACATTCATGCACCTAATGAAAGACATACTTCAGCCCTTCAATGGCTCTTCTATCGTCATCTACTTAGATGACATCCTCATCTTTAGCAAGACATGGGAGGTGCATGTGGAGTGCATCTTGTGTGTCTTAAGCAATTGTGCAAACACAAGTTACAAGCCAAGTGTCTGTTTGGCCCCACGCAGATTTAGTATTTGGGCTACATAATCGACAGTGCAAGCATCCACGTATATCTAGAAAAGATCAATATGATCTGAGATCAACCAATTCCGCATGATCTCACCAAGTTGAGTTTTCTTGTGCTTGCAAACTTCTAACACAAGTTTGTCCATGGTTTTTTGACATTTCATGGCCTCTCGTTTGGGCCCACACAAATTCAGTATCTATGCTACATAATCGACCGTGCATGATCCAAGATTGGCCAATTCCATGCAATCTCACCAAGTTGAGTTTTCTTGTGCTTGCAAACTTCTAACACAACTTTGTCCTTGGTTTTTAGCATATTTCATGGCCTCTCAATTAGATCATGCACACCAAAATGACATTCCACTAAAAATCTACCCAACATGCATTCAAGGAGTTCAAGCAACAGCTTTGTGCCATGCCAGTTCTAGCAATACCTAACAATGTCCACTTTGAGATCCACATTGATGCACTTACCATGCACTTGATGCAGTACTCATAAAACATAGACATACAATCACATATCACTCAAAAACATTCAGCAACACGATTTAACGCCACTCAACCTATGAAAAAGAGTTGTAAGCTATCGTTCAAGCAATAGAGCAATGTTGCCACTACATCTTGGGTAAGGAGACAATCATTCACTCTAATCATAAGTCGCTTCAATTCTTGCATACACAAAGTAAGTTGGAGAATGTGTGCCACATTAAGTGGATGACATACTTGAAGCAGATCCATCTAGTGATCAAGGAGACAATCATTCACTCTAATCATAAGACGCTTCAATTCTTGCATACACAAAGTAAGTTGGATAACGCATGCCACATGAAATGGATGACATACTTGAAGCAGATCCATCTAGCGACCAAGGATAAGAAGGTTAAAAACAACAAGGCAAGAGATTGCCTCAACCACCCTCCAATTCAAGCGCTCATCACATGCTTAACACGTGCAATCACAACTTCTCTGACTAGGTATCTCTCTACTTTGCAAATCATGACTTTGTAAAGGCCTAAACCACCCTCTCGCATGGTGAACAAGTTTGTGATTTCCACATCTAACAAGCTCCTCTACAAGCTTGGACATCTTTGGTTTCCTAATGGTGCACCTCGCTAAAGACTCATTTGGAAGGCACACCATGCCAAGACAACATGTCACTTTGGCAATTCCAAAACACTAGCAGCGCCACAACACTTCTATTGGCCTCAAATACACACATACACTAAGCAACACATCAAATCTTGCATTTCCTATTGCATTGCCATGCGAATGAACAAGAAGGGATTCTGTACATCTTTGCTAGTTCCATCCAAGTTTTAAGAATCTATGAGTATGGATTTCATAACAAGATTACTTATGACGAAACATCAAAAACACTTTATTTGTTGCAGCGGATAGGTTGTTGAAGATGGCTATCATGTTTGTTGTAGTGGATACGTTTTAGAAGATGGCTATCACGATTGCTTGCAAGAAGAGCATCAACATGCAAGACATCGCATGCTCGTTATTCAATCATGTTTACGTTCACTTTGGACTACCAATATTCATTGTATGTGATCGCGCCTCGCAGTTCCTTAATCATTGTTGGCATGCTTTGCGGGAGATCATGGTTACACCACTTGACCAGTCTACAATGTTTCATTCTCAAACAGTTGGTCAAACACAAGTTATCAACTGCAAGCTTATCCATTTGTTGACAAGTGGATAGGTTTCCGAAGATGGCTATCATGTTCGTTGTAGTGGATAGGTTTTCGAAGATGGCTATCATGGTTGTTTGCAAGAAGAGCATCAACATGCAGGGCATCGCATGCTCATTCTTCAATCATGTTTGGGTTCACTTCGGACTGCCAATATTCATTGTATGTGATCACGACCCACAGTTCGTCAATCATTGTTGGCATGCTTTGTAGGAGATCATGGATAAACAACTCGACCAATCTACAATGTTTCATCCTCAAACAGATAGATAAACGTAAGTTATCAACCACACACTTGTCCATCCAGGCCTTAGGAATCTATGAGTATGGATTTCATGACTGGATTACCTATGATGAACCACCAAAATCACTTTATGTTTGTTGTAGTGGGTAGGTTTTCGAATGTGGCTATCATGGTTACTTGCAAGAAGAGCATCAACATGCAAGACATCACATGCTCATTCTTCAATCATATTTGGGTTCACTTTGGACTGCCAATAATCATTGTATGTGATCGCGACCTGTGGTTCGTCAATCATTGTTGGCATGCTTTGTGGGAGATCATGGATACACAACTCGATCTGTCTACAATGTTTCATCCTCAAACAAATGGACAAACAAAATTTATCAACTGCACATTTGTCCATTTTCTGCGCATGTATAATAGTGCACATGCACGCAACTAAGGTAATGATTTGCTCTACATGCAACATGCCTAAAAACAGAGCTCTTCAAAGTTCTATGGGGCATAGTTTGCTCCAGACATGTCTTAGGTTCCATCTAGCAACACCTCTACCCATATCCTACCACATGCCATCCGAAATGGAGTCACGTACACAAGAAAAGGAAGTAGGCAAAGCACAAAAGTTTCTGCAACACATCCACAATGTTCAATAGCAAGTTCCACATACACTCACACACCAACAACCGTAGTACAAAGAGTGCCATGACACACATTGCACACCTCATGAGTTCAAGGTGCATGATGAGGTTTGGTTGCATCTTCAGAAGGAACGCTTTAAGGGTCCTCAAATGATGATCAAGCCTCTACACTATGATCCTCATACTATACTGCACATCACTGGAGAGAACACATTTGTTCTTGATCTACCACAATACTTGGGTCTTCATCTAGTGTTCAGTGTGGAACTCCTTAAGCCATACTTCCCACCTTCGCTTAACCCAGCAACTTAGCATTCTTCTAACTTGGATCCTAAACACTCGCAAACAACACCAATGAATCGGATTGTTGAAATGACAGCAACACGCACCAGCCAAGACACACATTAGTTGTTCAAAGTAGCCAAGGCAAGCCAATATGTTGATCAAGCTAAGTGGTAAAACCTTCAACAACTTCAAGTTCAATTGCCAACACTAACCAAAGACACAATGGGGCCATTTGTTTCTCAAGACAGAGTGAATGATCTAAAAGTAGTCACGCCGGTCCACATTTTTCTTCTAAGAGCATTTAGTACTTTGCGCACACCTGTGTTCCACGTAACTTGCACACTACAATGGTATCTCATGGCACATGCACAACACTTGTGCACATTTGCACAACTCCAATTGGCATACCACGTAGGATTCTACTTTTGCACACGATACCACAACCACGTGGGAACTGCGCGACATGCCAAGTGGTACTTCCCAACTACTCACCATGTCAAAGAATTTATCAACATACCATGAGCTCAAAAGTCCAATTGCCACACCTTTAAGAAGGAGAATCTTGAAATGCTACAGAAGATGAATTGTTTCATAACCATCCCTTTGAAACTGCTTTATTGTAATCATATATAGCAAGTCATTCGACCCTAAGGGGATCACACATTAATGTTAACATGCCCTGAGTATCTAGCATTGAATGGTAAAATGTATTAAAGTCTAGGCACATCAAGTAAGAAATGTAATCCCCTCCTAACCACGAGAATTTTCATGCTCAACCTTGCTAAACATTGTACACTTATGTACCATACCCTATTCTTTATCATTGAATACAAGTTGCACTATTTTGCAAATATTATGCATTTGAATGTGTTTTGGTTTACTACTATTAAGTTTTCCATTGCATGTTCTATAACCCTATGATTTACTAGCTAAGTTACTACATTGTCCTCTGAGCTACCATCCTAGGCCCATGGTTCAAATCATTCGTAGTTGGTCAAATTGCATGGAGAAATGACTAGATAGGTTATGGATCTCACAAATATGCTTGCAAAACCTAGAAGTGGGTAGAATGGATCCATCAGGCCCCCGCCAACCCCCCAGGGGACAATAACATCAAATATTTGGAGGCAAGGTCACCATTTGAGGTTGTGATATTACAGAGCAAATCCTAGAAAGGAAGAGGCAACTGAATGGATGATAAAGAAGTGAAAATAATGGGATACGACAAGAGGATGTTTCAGTGGACAACTAATAGTTTAGAAGATAGATTAATATGGCCAGAGAGCCGATGAATGTCAATATATAATCAAAGGGGCTACATAAATAGGCAATCAATGCTTCATGGATTGTATGCCCTTGAATAAATTTGTGTCAAGATGCATTTGTATGTAGAAGTAGAGGTGAAAGGGGAGTTCTGTAGATTTTGCATTGAAGCAGGTAAAGTTTTTGTTGGGAAAGCTAGAGGTTGGTGTATTTATTTACTCGAGCATTATAATGAATATTATGACTAATGAGGACGGACTAATATTATATTTGCATCTATGTTATATTTATCTATGCAATTCTACCACCATTATCCATGACCTATCATAATGCACTGCGTTCCTGCTAAGGAGAATAGATATGGAAAACTAAATAATAGATTGATCATGTTACCAAAACATCTATTTCAAAAAAATGGTGGAGAGTCCATTTTGTCCCAACTAATGTAGTTTTGCAGATTTTTAGTTTTGCTGCACAAGTGGCATAGAAAGCCGAATGTTGACATCCACAATGGTTGTGCCACCATAAATGATGTTGAATCCAACCCGATATAAACCACAGTTTGTTATGTATCAACATGTCCCACATGGGTGAAAACAAATGCTAAAAGTCGCACATACTCCAAAGAGATGAATGATATTGCATCAATATGTACCACGCACCGACACAACAAACACCTTATTGGTGCATAATATTGCATCTTATTGTAATCCTGCCTTGTCGGACTCCTAGATGACCAGTTGGGTGCTCCTAGGAGATAATGTATTTTTTAACCCACTTTAGATAAGTTCTTTGAATGGCGGCTATGTAAAGTTGGCAAGCTAAAGGAATTTGTTAAGCGAACGAGTGCACATTGGGTACCTTTACTCATGGGTCCTACTTTATGGTGCTTATATTGCACCCAATCTACCTTGTAAAATATTGGGTCTAGAGTACGATAAATTCAACCCAAGGTTTGCATTCATAGCATACAAATAGATGGCAATTGTGTCTCATCTACGTATTCAAGATCAAATGCAAAAGTGATATGGCGATAATTGATACCCTCCTTGTACTCTCTCTCTCTATCTCTCTATGGTATTATTGCATTTTATCAACCCAAGGTTTGCATTCATAGCATACAAATAGATGGCAATTGTGTCTCATCTACGTATTCAAGATTCAAATGCAAAAGTGATATGGCGATAATTGATACCCTCCTTGTACTCTCTCTCTCTCTCTCTCTATGGTATTATTGCATTTTATCAACCCAAGGTTTGCATTCATAGCATACAAATAGATGGCAATTGTGTCTCATCTACGTATTCAAGATTCAAATGCAAAAGTGATACGGCGATAATTGATACCCTCCTTGTACTCTCTCTCTCTCTCTATGGTATTATTGCATTTTATTGTGAGCCATAATGTGAAGATTGTTATGGTGTGTTAATGGAGTAGAGTAGTTGTGGATCTTGTCTCAACGATATTATCTCAATAATCTTGGTTATGGTTGAGTAGATCATCCAAGTAAATTATTATTTGTTCCAACATACCCACTCCAATTATCAAAGGATGCATTGTGTTTTAGGTGCAACAAGTACGTATCATGATCATATTGCTAGAGGTTGAATTCCTACAACCCAACAACCACAAGTATGTGAAATTTATGGACAAAAAAAATCATATAACAAAGAATCTAGAATGCTTCCAAATCCTCAAAGAAAAGCATAGACATCCCATGCAGAATTATAAACTCTCAAAAGATGTCTACTGCATCACTCTAACTAGTAAGAATAGAGATGGACATGAGGAAGGCCGAAAATAAAGAAAGAAGACCTCATTTAAGCAAAGGATGACCTTTCAAAGAATGTGAAATGAACTTGGCCATGCAATGCTAAATTCTGGAATAAGTAAGCACAATTAAGATGTTGGACATGTTATACATGCCCATACAGCTCTTGCATATATTCTTTTGTAAAAAAACTGGTTTGTGATATATGCTCGAATGTCATGGAAAAATGACAAGCTTTCACCTTTCCACATGCTTCTAAGACAATCGTGTATGAAAATTTATATTACCAGAAAAGTATGTATGACAAAATGCAATGTATCAAATCACTCCTAAAATAATTGTAAAGAGACTAAATTTTGGAATAAGTAAGCACAGTTAAGATGTTGGACATGTGTTATATGCCCATACAACTCTTGCATATATTCTTTTGCAGGAAATTTGGTTTGCGATATGTACTCAAATGTCATGGAAAAATGTCAAACGTCCTCCTTTCCATGTGTTTCTAAGACAATCATGCATGGAAATTTATATTCCCAGAAAAGTATGTATGACAAAATACAATGTATCAAATCACTTCTAAAATAATCGTAAGAGGCTAAATTCTGGAATAAGTAGGCACAGTTAAGATGTGGACATGTTATAAATGCCCATACAACTCTTGCATATATTCTTTACTAGGAAATTTGATTTGTGATATGTGCTCGAATGAAATGGAAAAATGTCAAGCTTCCTTTCCACATGTTTCTAAGACAATCGTGTATGGAAATTTATATTACCAGAAAAGTATGTATGAAAAAATGCATCGTAGCAAACCACTCCTAAAATAATCGTAAGAAACCATCTAATAGAAAATTTCTAAAATGATTCAGGGTTGTTACAGATGTCAATCCCTATGATAGGTAGGAAGTAGTCTCAACATTTTCACCAATCGTTCTTTGTCACACATGAATAGTCACATTTTGAGATCTACCAAAGATATCCAGTGAGAGAACCCTAGATATCTAGGTCATATTCTCCTAATTACAACCATGACAATTGATTTTGAGAAGCTTCAACTCATAAGACTCTTAACATCAAAGGACAAATTAAGAGAAAAAATTCTGTCAATGATTTGGAGTACAACTAGAGGCCAAAAATTGAAGTGTCAACATATCAGATTGTTATAAGCTACAGGTCTACAGAAAACTAGATATGACAAGCATGCTTCCTATAATGCTGCTATCTTCTAATTTGAATTTAAGCATTGTTAAGCTCGTGATCTTCTCTAAATCAAAATCTATGATGGAGCTCAATGCAAGCTGGAAAACAAAGTTTGGGAGATGCAGATGCTTCTCTGTATGCCGTTGTTGGCAAGGATCAAAATCTGTTTAATGACAGTTCTAATTCAATGACTCTGCATTGCTGTCTAACTCTTAAGTAATGTATTTGTTTCAATCGATCGGGTATGTAAAGAATCACTGACATATAGCAGATCCTGAGAAGCATTCACTTTTAGCAAGACTTATAGGATTTATTTTATTTTTTTATGAGGCTGTTTTCTCATAATGACACATAATATATGATAATTTCATTATTTTGAAAAGTATAATGAAACAAAGCAATCAGAGAAAAATAGCCTTACAACAAAGTCAGCATCTTAAAAGTCAATTCCATATACGACATGGCCTGTGACTCACAATGATTCACGCCATGAAATGAGGGCATGAAACTGAATTCTTTTGGTATGCAAAACATTCAGACCCTAATCCTTCTCTCTTACAGTACCATGATTAACTGACAAGAAGTTGAGCCGATTTCAGCTTTGATTGCACAAAAGGGAAAATCTGGAAATAGAAACTTACCATTGGATCAAATGGCTTTCCAACAGTATCTACTGCTGTAACACGCAATGCTTTCATGATTTCCACAAACTGTTTATAGATACCCTGGTAGCTTTTATCAATCTTTTCCTCCCCTTCTGTTTCTGTCCTGATCTGGGATTTGGCTCTTTCAAAATTGTCCACCATAGGCAGCAGATTTTCAATAACTTCTCCTTGGATGTTAGATGCCAAGGTAAGACGTTCTTTATCCGACCTCTTCCTGAAATTGTCAAAATCTGCATTTAAACGTAGGAATCTTTCCTTCCCTGCTGATACCTCTTCTGATAAAGTAGCAATTTGGACCAACAAAGTACTTTTTTCATCCTCAATTGCCTGAAGCTGTGCCTCTATGTCAGCAGCCTTTGTATCATCACGCTCTGCAATGGCTTCTTTGTATGCTTGGATCAATGTAGGTAGAACTGATGTGGGTCTCTGCTCTGCAGCGTCACACTTAAAGTCATCTGCAGAGTCACACATAGAGTCGTCTGTATCACTTTCCTTCTGCTTCTCATCACTTTCTTCCTCTGCTTGCTGAACAGAACAAAATAGAACAAAATAATAAGAGACGGACAAATATTAACCTTCTTTCCATAAATGTGGAAATAATTTCCCAGACCAGAAAACACAAAAACATACATATACAGCAGAAATGAGGCTCTCTTGTGCTCAAATGAATTGTTCAATTAATAATAAGAATCTTTGCACTTACTCTACTACATCCACAACCACAAATTCCAAACCTAACTAATTATAATACATAATCATGGTGATCCAAACCTCAAATGAATTCCAAACATAATACCATAATAAGAAAGAATGAGTAGAGAAATTTATTATGTATGCGAGATGGTGATCCAAACCTCTGAAAACCCCTGCCATCTCCCCCAAGCCTACTTCTAAACTTCTACTTTAATATTTGTTTCTATCTGGTCATTGTAGAACCATGATCACAGTACACGTGGTATTTCCACCATAGTTACCATATTCGTACGAATACGTCCAAATCTGATTTGCACCATTTTTTTTTGGGCAAAATGAATTTGTTTGGTGAGGTTCAAGTCACTTTCGAATATTATTTTTTTTTATTTTTTATTAAAAAAATAAAAAACATTAAAAATAATAAAAATAAAAAACCAAAACCAAAAAGCTACTAAAATTATTTAATAAAAGTAGCTCCCACAACAACTGTTACCACAATACACAAATATGGAAAGTGAAATCCTATTTATTATTCGTGAGCATTTGTCAAGCTGCACTGTGGAAAAAATGCCAACAGAAAAACAACGTGCTGAGCCTATTTAGGATTCGTGAGCCTTCAAGCTGTGCAAACTGCTAAGGGCTGCATTTTAAATTTTCACCAACCGTCTTCTAAATTACATTTTCAAGCTGTACAAGGGGCTTCGAGCTGTATGATCATTGATGCATCAAATCTGAGACCATGAGTAATCCTTTAATCGATGTGGCTGCAAGTGTGAGTCCGTGCTAGGGCTGGGAGTTGCGACTGGTCTGCAATTAGCATCGGGAAGCTTGGTAACTGGTAAGTACTAACTATCTCAGATTTTAATTTTTTTTTAATTTGTAGTTTGTATTTAGTTTTACTATTTAGAATTTAATATTAATTGTTTAGTATTAGTTTTATATTGTATTTAATATATTACTATTTGCTAATTTACTTTAATATGGTATTGGTATTACTAATAAGTTAATAACTTATAACTATTTAGTATTTAGTAAAATTATTAGTTTTTACTTTGTAATTGTTAATTTGTATTTACTAATTTATTTTATTTTTACGCTAATTAAAAAAATATTTTTACGACTACATAGTTCTTAGTTTGTGAGTTTGACATTTGTATTATTTTATTTTTTATAAGTTATAAATTTATAGTTGAAATCTATTCTAAATTTATATTATAAACTTATTATTTGATAGTATATAAAAATGGTAACATTTTGGCTTTTATAGGCCCAGAGGCTCTTCAGGTAGCTACTAAATTTCAGATCAGAACAGTTTTAGAATACAAAAGGTTGAGCAGTGGGCCACTGGGCAGTGAGGGAACCGCTGGACTGCAAAGAGTAATATTTTCTTCTTATTAGTAGCAAAAAGAAGAGTTTCAATCTGTCTAGACTCCAATATGTCTAGCCGTCTATTAGAAATAAAATACATTGTCCAGAGAGAGGATAAAAATAAAAGTAAATGAGATGTACCTTATGCAATGGTCATATCACAAGAAGTATAACTAGAGTTCGGTACCATTACTTTGGAGGATCCTTAGATGTGAAAAATTGCGAGGTAGCAAACGAAAATTCAAAGAAACCAGAATATGTAGATTACATAAATCATGTGCAAGTTAGGTTTTGTAATGAGTCATGTTGGATCATTAGCTTCAAAAGCAAAGAAGGCTAAAATCCAACACTCTATCTCGAAAATGGGTTCCTTCAAAAGTTCAAATTGCTCTCCATCACCATTTGCCCAAGAAAATGGAAGTGGAACTGAAAAGTCATAATGTTCATTGAAGTCCATTTGGAGGCCACAGCAAAAACATGATGTAGACAAGTTGGCAGCTAGATTGTTTTATCTAGAAACCATTCCTTTCAATGTTATACATTGTTCACGTTTCAAAACATTGAACTTGGGAAGGATTACAAATTATTTTGTTGTGAAAGAGTAAAAACTAGTCTTCTTGAAGAGGCAGTAGCAGCAATATCCACCAAGCTAGATGAAACCATCGCAACCGCATTCGCCGAATTTAATCATAGAAATTCGAAATTCGTCAAACTACAAAAAAATCTTTGAAATTCATGATTAAATTTGTTCAAATTCGTGATTAAATTCAGTATAAATTTAGGAAAGCAGATTATCAATAAATCATTTTGAACAAAACATTAATAACTTTAATGAGATACTTGGTGGAAATTTGAAAGTTATTTTGACATGTTTATTTATATGAAATGTGATCTTTTTTTTAAGGTGGGTTGGTATATTTTAAAAAATAAGTATATTTCTATTAGCCGAATTTAATCACGAATTTTATCTCAAATTTTTTCGTTCCAAATTTTTTCCTCAGCGAATTTGAATGCGGTGCCTATGGATGAAATGAAAAAACTTTGAAAAAGAACAAGGTGCACAATAGCAGGGGATGTATGCTCCAATTCAAAGCAAAGGCCCCTCCTAAATGTTTTGGCAATAGATCCTAAAGGTACTATGTTTATAAAATCAATTGATACAAGTAATCAACAAAAACTTTTCTTTTCATTTCCAAACACATCGAATCAACGATTTTGGAGATAGGAGAAAAGAATATTGTTCAAATTATTATAGATAATGTAGCAAATTGTAAAAGAGCAGGTGATATACTCATGGATAGATTTTTTCATCTCTTTTGGACACCATGTGGAGCACATGTTGGATCTTTTACTTGAAGATCTATTAGAATTGGAGTGGGTAAACAATATTGTGACTAAAATAAAACAAATTTCTAAATTTATCCTCAATCACCGCTTGGCATCGAACTTGTATTGTTCATTTGCATAGTGTAAGCTTCACTCCCCTACTGAAACCAGATTTGCCACCAACTTAATTACTTTGCAAAGGACAGTAGTGGAGAGGACAACAATGAGATAAGTGTCAGTTACTAATGAGCGAGCAAAGTCAAAGCTTTCCAAGGAAGTCCATTCAAATGATATGGCAAGAATTATCTTAGGGAACACATTTTGGAAGGAAACCAAAAAGATTATAATCGTGTTTGAGCCACTTGTTCCAATTTTGAAAATAGTTGATGGCAATCAACCTTGTATGGGTTCCGTGTATGAGAGAATGGACAAAGCAAAGGAAGAAATCCAACGTTACTTGCAGATGATGTTGAAAAATTCAAGCAACTTTGGAAAATTGTGGACAATGTTCATACTACATTGTCCTCTACACGCGGCAACTTGTTTAGATCTTAAATTAGTAGAGATAAATTTTAATGTAGATGTGGAGATAATGAGAGGTGTATTTGCAACAATAGATAGGTTGGTTACTGATGAAGATGAAAAAGAAGTAATGAGAAAACAACTTAATGTTTTCAAGAACTAACTGAAAATACTTGGCATCAATGAAACAAGGCAAGCAAGATGAAGTAAGAACCATCTAAATGGTGGCAGACCTATTTGGCTTTTACTTGAGAGTTGCAGAAGCTTGTCGTATGAATCTCCAACAAGTGTTCCAGTGTTTCTGCATGTGAAAGCAACTGGGTACACATGATTTAATTCACACTAATAGGAGGAATCGACTAGGGGCTCAAAAACTCATTGATCATGTGTTTGTCCATAGCAATTTACAATTGCTTGCTTACTCTTGCAAATAATGATGACAACTCTCACCTTGGAGAACCATGCTTTGAAGATGAAAAAAATGTTGATGTTTTTTATGGGCCACCAATGTGGGATTAGATGAAGATGCTAGTAATAATTTTGATATAGAAGCAGGTTTTGATGTTGTAGATGTTTAAAATTTCATTCTCATTTTTAGTTAATGCTCTGAACTTTGAAGTTTGAAGTTAAGCAAATGGATAATTCTTATTGTTATTTATAATATGTATGAACATTGAAGTTTGACACTCAATTGGATTTTGTTGTGTAATTTATTTATTTTTGTATACTTACGTCACATATATATGTTTATTTATTTTTATATGTAAGTGGTTTTTCTTTACAAATATGTATAATAATTAAATTTTATTTATTTTTTAAATTTGTAAATTTCCCAAACCAAACCAAACCCTTTGTAAAATCCCAAACATTTTTCTCCTTCCAAACAACCCAAACTTTTCGAACATGGTAATTATAATTTCCACGATGGTTTAAGTGTCTTCTTAAGCATTCGAGCTATATATGAACATTCTCAGCTTGATTTTGAATTAGCATTGCACAATTGACGAGAATTACATTGTAGTTAATAGAATACGTCTAAGAATGAGAGAAAAAATCCAAAAGTAACATTATTTGACTCTCTCCACACTAAATTTGATATATATCCTATGCTTCTAACATTTCCCCCAAGAAATGGTAGACTATGGGCCCAAGACCCCATGAAGTGCATAAGGTAAATTGAATTGATAAAATGATGGAAACATTGTACACATGATGAGCCATTTCCAAATAGCCCTAACATTGGCACACCACAATATGAGATAGAGTAAGGAGCTTTCCTACCTATAACTCTTTGCTTTGTTTTGGCAAGAGGCCTCTAGAAGGTTCTACCACCCCTTTATAGGCTTGCTTTTGCATCTTCTAGTTTTATTTTTATGTTGTTCTTGCAGAACCCTGCTTAGAGTGTATGTAGCAAGCCCCCAATGATTTTGTGAGGCTCCTTGGGATATAAAACTCTACATAAACTTTCTAGCCCGATTTTTTATTTGTAGTAGAGAGTAAAAGTGATAAAAGAGAAGTTAATGTAAGAAACTTTGGACAGAGAAATAAATTTTGCTAAAAGTGGCATTCGTCATTATTTACTCTTTCCATATTAAAACATCATCTTTGTTTAATGCTTCTACCAATCCTCCATGAAAGTCATAAAACGAGGGACCACATCTCCTAATGTGAAGAGGTCATTTTGAACTAATAAATTGCAATTGTTGTGAACATAACGAACCGTTTTGACATAGTATCAGATTTATCACGAGACATCAAGAGCTATTGCATTAATAACGTATACGAAGTGGATATTTGTAACTTTGAAAGCTCCTAGCAACCAAATTGAGGCCTACATTTGCTTTCACATCTAGATGTGTTTCAATCTTGATTTGGAAGAAACCCCCTGAAAGTGCATGATTCCTAAAGGATTATGAAGCTCCTTAGTTGGTAGGCTACATATGTCAGTCTGATTTCAGATTCCTAATGCACAAGTGAAAATGACGACAATGCAGTTAATATAAAAGTCTAGTATGGGGAAGTATATTTGACAAATGTAACATTATTTCACACTTCCACATGAAAAATGGGTTTCTATCCTCTTGTAATATGGGAAAGTGGTTTTGCATTAACATGCAACACATCTACCCATAAATATATGCAATTTCAGATCTAACCCGATTTACCCTAATAAAAAAATTAAAACCCGATTTACCCTAATAAAAAAATTAAAGACATACCTAATTGCATAAAAGAATATTCTAGATTAATTGAAATTTGCAAGGGTTCTTAAAAGAATACTGAATTGTTGCAAATTTGTAGACAACCAAAAGGTGAAAACATGTGGAAACAAGTCTAGATCGCAATGCGCACATACCACAAAAATTCTAGAGCGAAAATAGAACTTTCAATTTTTTACCAAAACTTTACTAATCCTAACTGTAATATTCTACAAGAACAAATTTGCGACCTCGTTCCTCTACTCCAGGGCTCTGGAAAACTCACTAACTTTTTCAGAATTAGCACATATCTCTGAAAATTGATCTCCTTTCTTGAAACCCTAATCATCTCCTAACACCTTGCAAAACCTTAACAAATGGGGTAGTCATTGAGGGGCCTGTGTTATCCCTCCATTATTATCAGGTCCCTGTTCTTGAACAAATTGGAAAACAACACTCGAAGGACTTCTGCAAGCAATTTGTGGATGTAAGCCCTAATCCCCATATGACTTTTCACTAGCATCAACAAATGGCACAGTGCAATATGAAACTTGTATCAAATTCTGCTCTAATGCTCCAATTCTACTGTTTGAAGTTAAGCTAGACTTATGCTTATCACTCTTGATTTTTTCACTTGTAATCGCATGTCTTTTACTTGTCGTATATGCACTAATGCACTTTTGTATTTATAGACTTCTCAAATTCGAATTAGGACCCTATTAGCACGCAAGTTGGCACAAAACAAGCAGAAAGGTCAACAAAAAAAGAACACGAGGCACCCAAAGACCCAAAGAAAGGCCAAAAGGCCCCACAAAGCAAGAAGCTAGTAATGTAGGACATTCCTGGATAGACCAAGAACGTAGTGGTACATTCCTTGCCAGCGAAGACCCTAAACTATGGTCCTCGCAAAAACCAAAAAAACAGTAAAAAAAAAAGAGAGAGAGAAAACCATTGGAAGGGGAAGCGAACGGGGCCCAAGAGACAAGTAAAATGTGCCAATCAAAGTTTAACATGAACCGATAATCGAAAAACATGGAAGCATCATTGAACAATGCAATTTGACAACTAAAACAATGCTTACACCTAGACAAAAATCAAGTGTGTACACCTATGCTTCTTAGTCTTTTTATAAAGTGGCAAACAATGGCATATGTCTCCAAGGAGCACATGGAATGAGTTGAACAAACAAAAGCAGTTGTAAACATGATGACCCATTTGCAAATATTCTTATAATTGGAGCACCACGTAATCTGTGTTTTACCTGTGGCTAAGGCTTTCATCTATGGCTAAAGCGTAATAAAGGAGCAGCCAACAAAAAACTTTTTGAGGATCTATTGTAACATATTAAAGTCTTTCATGCCATGCAAAGAATGAGCTCGCCAACTTCTAAATTTATGAAGCTTACTAGATAGATTTGATCACTTGTTAGGATAAATAACATCTACAAGGAAGTAATTTGAGAACTTCCAAGTCCTGTGCTTCTGCCATTCCTTTGAAGGCTCGATGCTAAGCTTATGTCAGCTTTGGCCAATCTTCTTAATAATGGAAAATTTAAACATTGTTTTGATGCTATTCCAAGTATGACATCTTCCATCATCTATGCTGTAAATATCCCAAATATGCCAATGCATTTTCTTAAATATGAGAATAAGACCATCGAATCTGTCCCAAAGTGTGTCATGAAATGGTTGGAGACAAATAGCAAGATTTTGATCTGTACTAGCTTTTCCTAGGATCACCCCCTTGCCAATCAAAGAGAGCCTTACCCTGCTTCCCAGACTTTCCAAATCCTTTAAACGATGGATGCTACCTTCATTGATCCTTGCAAAAGTGATCACAATCTGAAGAAAAAAATTCTTCCATGTGAAGCACCTTCAATTATGATGTTTCTTATTGAATCTTAAAAGCTTCATCACAATTTAGAGCTCTGCTATACAATCTGGCAAATAAGGGCCTCGTATTATTTCTTGCTTACTAAAGGAGGGAACTCAGGGGGGATCAACTTTGACAGAACAGCCTTTTAAACAGGATTGCTGTAACAGAATTTGTCAGGAACTATCTCTTACAATGACAAGTCATCAGTTGGAACTCTTGAGAAGAAGTATCACAATGCAAATAAACAGTTCCAAGCGATAAGCAGATAAGGGCAGCTGCAGAAAATGGGAAAGCAGAATCTTAACGCTCCATCCAAGCTAAAGGGAAAACGGATGTCCTATACATACCAAACCCAGAGTAAGACATTTCCTTTGGCTTCTCAGATGAGAAGAAATGCCTTTATCATGAATGGTGAAATGAGAGTGCGTCTAGCAGGAGTAATTGAAAGATTGGTAGTCTATCCACCAAAGCAACAAATTAATACTAAACAATTCCGATGCAATATTCTAATTCCACAAACTAAAAACATTGGGTGGGGGGAAGTGGGAGAAGGGGAAATTCACAGATGGAGAGTCAGCACTGATACAATTGTATAGCCTTTTATGAAGACAAAGGTCAACATAACTAAGTCGTTAAGTAGGAAAGGCTCTTTACAAGCTGAGATATATGTTTAGTGGCTTGAATGGACTACAGGTGATCCAGTGAATTTAAGCAATCCCATAAACCAGGGGCCTAAGAAGACAGACAGAAAAACTCACTAGCACATGAAATGGACACTATGTTCAAAAGAGGCATTATCTAGTCAACCTTTCCTAGTCGTCTCCTTATATGGTGGAATCCTGAAATGTATTTTGGGAACTTTGAATTGGGTTTACATCAATGATAGTCTTGCATTAATGTTTATTTGGTGAAGAAAGGATTATAGTAATTCTCAAATGTTGTATCCGAATAACCTATGGGTTGGAATAATTTTGTACACATGTGCATCTTGATTTTAATTATAAAAATACTTTTTCAATCAGAATTTTTGAACTAAAAGATTATCAATTCATAAAACACAAGAAGCAGCCTTATTGCAACCCCAATCTCTATACTTATGACAATATAACCAGTATCAAAAACTAAGTGCATTTAAACAAGCCTATTTCTTCAGCATGTGGTATAATAACAATAAATGCATGTTTTCATTCATATTTCATTGATACTATAGATCATATATAACATACATCTTCACCAACATTTTTACTGGTTGGGGTCCATCAAGACAATGTTCAGGAATCAGCATCATTGAAGACTGTTCATGCTAGAATAACAATATTAGCTGCAAAATATGAGTACAAGCACACTAAAGTGACACGAAGACTGTCATCACATCATCCATGATTTTCAGTTAAAGCATGCTACACAAGGGGGAATTGTAATAAGTAATTTGTTATATATACATCTGGATATTGAGTTGTAATTGGGCTTTATGTAGTACACACGTTTCACAATTCGTTATGAGCTTGAACCTTAACTCTTCAATTATGCACATTAAAAAATGCTGGGTTGGTAATAGAAAATGTTTAAAAATTGGCTCAACTATTGTTTCCATGATAGTGCCATAGCAGTCTAGCGTATACATGACCACATTTGCCCCATAGTTACCAGAAAATGTGGCATACAGCTACAGCTATGAAGATGGGGATACTATTTTTACTACGTTACCAGGTACTGCTAACCAGGGGGGATGGTACCGGTACCATACATTCCGGGTACTGGTACCAATTCGAAACACCTTTGGAAACACCCAGGGTCACGCTGTGCAGGTCTGGCAATGCCCGGGTTTGTTCCATTCCGGTTTGAAACGCCTTTGGGAATGCCCAGGGTCCTGCTGTGCAGGTCTGTGTACGTCCAGGTTCCTCCCAGTCTGGGTATGCCCAGGTTCGTCCGGGTCAGGGTATATCCAGGTTTGTACCCTCATTTACTCTCATTTCACAACCTGCATAGCGGAGCTACTGGGAGTGGCACTGCTAATGCTTGTGGTTCTAATGAACCACATAATGATGCTCTCCGTGAATACATTGAAGACCAATATGAATATAATGAATATGCTGATTTGTCTTGATTTTTGTGCATTCATTGTAACATTTGCACTATGAAATTGTTCTAAGATTAATCCAAGTACGACCACTAAATATAATGACATTTGGCATTGAATTATCACTATGTTTTGTGATTATTTAACTTATTTTGATTACTCTGCATATTATGTGGTTAATTTTGATTATTCGGCTATATTTTTTAATATTTTATATTTTTTAAATATATTTTTGTACGGCTGTACCCAAGCCATACCCAGGCCAAAAAAATCGCCATACTAGCATACCCAAACCCCGTACCGGTACCAGGATTGGCTACTTATCATTTTTACATAGGGTACAGGAGTATATGAATAAGGGAATAACTATATCATACATATATATAGCCACCAAGAGAGGTTGTACAGTTTATTCTTCTACTTCGTGCTGTTGTTTTCTTTTTCTTATGTTTTCACCATAAACACTGGCTCAGGTCATACATAATTGAAACTGTCAAAAGATTACCGATCCACAAATAGTGAGAAACTGAGAGGTTATTTATAGAGTCTTATATGATGTCATTTGAGGGTAAATTAATTTAGCAATAAGGCATACTATTGAAGTTATCTTTGGTGCAAACAAGCCTGAACTTTCACTAGATGCACTAAAAGTGTTTCACAATATAGAGAGACTTTTTAAATGTTCAGTATTAGATTACTTAACACACAGGTAACATTTACTTTTAAGGAGAAAAGGCAAGCATATATCTAACCAAAGAAAAAGGTCAGAGTGGAAACATTTCTGAAGTGAAACACATCCACATGAAAGAAATGGTCTTCACAATCTTTGTGAGATGGACTAAAAAATTGCATTAACAGCATATCAACCCCAGCACAGTAGCAATGATCATGGCTTGTGAGAACCATAAACCCTTTCACACTCTTATGTCCGCAGTCTCTCGGTGCAAAGAGGCTGTAGAAGGGGGCTTATAGTTTCTTCCACAGTGCAACTTTTCAGGTTCTGTTTCTCTGTTATACCTTCCGCCATAGTCACAAGGTTCGCCGAATTTTTACCTAAAAATTCGGAATTCAGCGAACTTAATGCCCTTCACTAAAAATTCGCTCAAGTTCGCCCTGTTCGGCAAATTTCATGTTCAGACCCAACAGTATATAAATAAAATGTAAACATTTAAGTATAAGAAACACTTTCTTATACTTTAAGTTATATTTTATTTATATACTTTCAGGGTATTTGAGAGAGGTTTCGGACCGCTAGGAGCTATAATGCAAATTCTAGGTTTTGGAGGATCCTATCATATTTCAAAGTTACTTAGATTCCAGGGTTTCTGGGTTTCAAACTTAGCCATATTTCAGGGTTTCAAGATTTCAAGGAGACATCATAGGAGGTATGAAGGCTGCATGAAGGGATGTATGCGTGATACAATAGTATGAGAATATCTCTCGCAAAGTGCCACAAGCCGATCCCACCCCATTCCCAGTGCACCCCTTAAGGCATGCACTCTGTGAGATTCAATGCACCGATGAGCCCTTGTGAGAGAAAGTGTCAGTAAATGAGATTGTGCCTGCGAGTGGTCTCAACACTGGGGGAGAGTAGCCGAGTGGTTTAAAGCGGCACAAGACATTGTTAGCATGGATCCCCATTTATGGCGGTAGACGTATGGTTCTACTCCAGAGTTACAAAAGCTTGTTGTGCGTGTCCACAATCAATGTGCCAGTGCTTCTGCATGCAAAAGAAATTGGAGCATGCATGATTTGATCCATACTAATAAGAGAAACCAACTAGGGGCCAAAAAGTTGTCAGATCTTGTGTTTGTTCATAGCAATTTAAGATTGCTTGAGCACAATCTTGCAAAAGAAGATGACAATCTTCATCTTGGAGAACCATCCTTTGAAGGAGTTGAGAAAAATATAGATAGTGTTGATGAGCTAGATGGAGGATTCGTTGATGGTGCTGGTGCTGGTGCTAGTGCTAGTGCTAATTTTGATTTTGAAGTTGGGTTTGATGTTGCAAATGTTTGAAACTTAAGTTCTATATCAATTTTGAGCTTAGGCTCTAAACTATGAATATTTTGATATCTTTTAATGTAATTCAAGTTTGAAATTCTTATGTTTATTTTTATTTTATTTATTAAATTAATTTTATTTTTTATTTTATTTATTTATTTACAATTATTTTTAATTTTTATTGGATTTCTTTTTGACTTTTTTTTTAAATATTTTTTATGTTTTTATATAAGTCGAACTTAATGGCGAATTTTTTTTCGAACTTTTTATCTATTGGCGAACTTGAATCGAATTTTATCCTTGTCGAACTCGAACTCGAATCCGAACCTTGTGACTATGCCTTCCGCTATCCAAATTTGACACTGGAACTCCTGCAGAGAGTGGCTGAAGGTATGCAAGAGTCCAACTTGAATTAGAACAACTCAAGGATCCACAGAGAGCAGCCAAACATCAAAGCAACAATTGAAATCCTGCACAACCCTGACAATCACACTTTTGACGATGCAGAAGAAGAATGGATTATCTGCAAGAACTTGTCCGGGAGAGTGCAGACTTTGATGTTCCACATATTGTCCATGTGACATACCCAAGGACAACGGCTCTACAAGTGAGTCTTAGAACCCATTCGAACATTTGTGGTTTCGTAAGTTTCAGGTTCACATGTTCTCGTCCTATTAGTAGTATGAAGTTTATCAATTAAACAGGCTCACAGAGAGTCTGAAGTTGCCTAGTAAACAGAAATGCAAGGCATAACATGTGGTATAAGAGAAAAAAAATTGATGGCTTTGTCGTTGAACTTGAACTGAAATATATGATAACCCTAACCCTAAAAATCATCTTAACAGACTTCATAACCTGAAAAAAAAACAGACAGTATCGACACATAACTGGAAGTTACCCAAATATCCACGTAGTGCTTTTTGTATCTTGTATATATGTGTGTAAGATTAATATTGCTATTAAATAAAGTACAGAAATACTTAAAAGAAATCTCAACAAAATGAAATAGGTCACAAGAACAGAACCCTTTGTTAGCTTCATGAGCGAACAGCGGACATTAAAAATCCACGAAGGGTTTATGGTAGCATAGTCTTTGTGTAATTACCCTTAAAACTAGCCAAAAAAACAAGGATGAAAGTTGTAGCAACTTATCCCAATTAAAGAAGCAGCAATCCTATTGAGCACAGTATGAAATGAAACTTTAGCTTTCTATTTTCTGTTAACATGCAAATAAACCCTGACTAGTTTAACACAAACTATGCATTGAAATACGATTTAGAAATTTGGGACAAAACTCCCAAAGCCGTTGACTAACCTTGGATTCTGACTCCACAACTTTCTGAAACGCAACGAACGTGGAACGGCGTTTGTTGACAGGATTTAACGGTGCAAATCCAACCCTAATTCTGCTAGTAAATCGGGCAGTGGAACCACTTCTAAGAGGAACGCATAATTGGGAAAATAGTTTTGGCTTGTTTTGAACTGAAATTATTCCATACTGGGGTATAAGGAAAGCAGAGCCTGTCACCGAAGTGGCCATGGAGGTCTGATGTTCGTAACCCTGAAAAATATAGTCACTAGGATACGTTCAGACAAACTAAAGCTTCGGATAACGCAATTTTGGGCAGCTTCTAGAGTCGAAGACGTGAATATCGTATGCTCAACTAAAGTAGATTCGAAAATTGAATTCGAGGTGCATCTTGTAGATAATTAATACAAATAAGTGGATTTCACAATCAATTTTCTATTTAAGATGATGTAAAAGTGAATCCGACCTAATTAATTTTCAAAACCCTATCAATAAAGATAACTCTTAGGTGTTCTAAAGGTGGGTTGTTTGTCATTAATTTTATGTAGAATTTTATATTCGGTTGTGGTATTGAGTGTAGATTATATATTATGAGATTTAAGGTAATGTTATAATAATGGTTATAAATTTAGAGGAGTTGTGAATATTTTAATTTATAAATAATATAAACAATTTTTTCAATAGTTTTATTAATTAATTATACTTTCACTTATAAATTGGATGTTGAGATAATTTTGTGTTCTTTATATAAAAGTATGATTGGCTCGAGTTGAGTGTCATTGTGGTTAGGTGTATATGTTTGTCTACTTTGTTTAGCTTTACATAAAGTGATTGGCATGTTTAATGATTTCAATATTTGCTTATTATGTTATTGCTAAAATGTTAGTTGCATATAAACGTGTAGAGCTTTTGAATTCTTCTTGTTCTTCTCGAGGCATGAATAATGTTGTTCTTGACATAAGCATGATCCAATCTTTCGTTGGGTTTACATTTCTGATGTTGGTTAATAACTTTTTGAATAGAAGTTGCTTTTATGTGCATCCTTATTGACGAAAATTTGTTTCTAACAGAATAATTGTGTCAAATATTCGCCATAATGTGTGGCCAAAAGACATGCATGCATATATTAGAATGTCATTTATAGGTGGAAGTTGTCCTAGGTCTCCAATGAGTATGAGCAACTACTAAAGTCTTTATTATTTTGCTGAGGAAATGCTTCACGTAATTAGTTATTTATCTTGCTAAGTATCTTCGATCCTATAAAGCTCATTTCATCTATGAGCACATATTGAATGTGTCTCATTTCTTCTTGAAATTTTGTTAATGTATGTCCCTCTAATGCTTTCAATTCTCAGATAGGAATGTAAAGCATTAAATGTATTTTTGATGCATTTATGTTAAATGCGACAATACCAGTTGGAGCAAGGAGAAGTACGGGAGACTTGCTTCTTCCTAAAACCCTGTCTAAGGTATGTTTGGTGATGTTTATCAAGTAAGATTTACATGTACTCGTTGTTCCTTGTACAATCATTCAAAGCAGTGTACCTTGCATCTTTTTTTAAGCATGTTGGTGAACTATGTTGAAGGTTATTTATTGGTTATGTGACAACTCATATGGCTTTGGGTTGTTGGTTCACTCATGTCTACATCTTTGTCAATTGTGTGTTGTGAAGCTATGGGTTGTTGTGCAGTTGTGTGTAAGTTAAGTATGATCTCTAAATGATTCCAGTTGTGGCGGTTGTCAAAGTCACGAAGTCCAAGCATGTTAATGTCATCTACCTTAGTGTTTCAAGATGGGTGTGTATGAGATAAATTTCCCACTCGTGCATTTCCATATCCAATTATACATCCTCTTGGTTGTCACTTTCATCATTACTTGTTTTGACATTGTTATTTTCTCAATAGATATTCACTCAGTATGTCATGGACTGTAATAATCTTTAATTTCTTCCCAATTTCTAATAATGTCTTCCTTATTCAAACCAATGTCCACTGCAATATTATGGAATGGTTTGTAAAGTAAGAGCTCGCTCTAGTAGAAAGCCTCATATGATGGTGAATTAACAGCAGGTTTAGAGGAGAAACAAGGGAATATGTGAATAATCCCCTGATGTGGTTTCTTTCTCCATTGATTAGCTTTCTTCTTATTATTGTAAGGCCATGTTTGTGCATCTTTAATGAGTCGCATTATGTCAAAGAAAAATAGGCGATTTAGATTTACATCAATGAAAGATGGTAGGTTATTCTCAACAGATGCACTATGAAGAACTCGTTTGAAGATTTGTTTGCCAATAGATAAGGTAACAAATGTTCAACTACAAACTATTAAAGGTAACTTTTACAACATGTGGCACGTTTCTTATGCACTTATATCATAATCAATAATAGTTTCTGATATAAACTTTCTATATGCAGTCTTTGTTACTTTTGTTGCAATTGTGGATGATATTCTTGTTAACGTATGATGGCAGCTTTCAAATTTATTTTCAACCTTTATTGCATACTTTACTATATATTTGAGCATAGTGTGCCATCAAATAACTAGTTATCAATCTACATTTGCACACCATATTGAAAACATGTTTACATTTTGGATGTTCACTCTGTCATCATTACATGTTGGAAGGTAAGTCTTTTGACCTTCATAGTCAATGTACATGCTTGAAGTTTCTTGTAGTGGCCATGGGTATTTATATCTACATTGCAAAGTTGTACCATTTTTTCATAATCACGTAGACTCACTACATTTTATGTGACATTGAACTCAATTTATAAGCTCCTCATAATCTTTTTGAGGATTGCCATGCAATATTACATCGATGGTGAGCAAACATGGACTGTCAAGGTAGAATGATGGATTATATCATTATTGCATAGATTCTATATTGTTACATGTTGGTCAAAGTATTCTTTGCAGAATCTATTTGAAGTACATTTTCCCAATTTAATGTGTCCATGTTGGGTATGTTTTCTAACCATAAGAACCCATGGATTTGTGCATATCTTGTGTGTTGCCATTCCTACCTAAATACAAAAAATACATTAAATAATTATGACTTGAGATAGGTTTTAATATGTATGAAATGTAATAAAACATAGATTTAGTATGAATACATGTACCAATAGTCTTTGTTGTGGAGATGTTTATCAAGGATTTCCTCATGGAAGATTGAAAACCTTTTTTCCATGTACGAAGATGCAAGATGTGGATTCACAATTAGGTTTTTATTTCTCCGTTAGGAATTATTGTCAAGGAAAAAATTTGAGGCCCCTGACATGATTTTATGTAGATTTAGCCACCTAGTGTATGTTGCACTCAAGGTGAAGAATAGTGTTGGCGATCCTAGTTGTGTGATCATATCTATTAATTCACTTATACACTTGAACCAAATAGAACATGTACCTTTAAGGGTTGTCTTGAAATGCATTATTTGATCTGCAATACTCACATCAAATACTTGTGTTGAGATATCCACGTAAATATGAAATTATGAGCGATAAGTTGTCATTTATGTTTTTTTGCAAATATTATTGATGTTGCCTAGCTTCGATGGTGCATCATTAGGTTCAACAAGAAATAACAGAAGTGTGGGTGGCTTGTAAACCTATTATCTTGATATCTAAGCAAGTACAAAGCATATTCGTGTAGTTGGACTTTTCTAATACGAAGTTGTTGGTACATGCAGACACATATTGAAAGAAGAGAAGGAAATGCCATAAAAAACAACCCCTTAGTGTTGTATTCATTGATAGGTGAACTACTAAAATTTGGCTAATTGATTATAGGTGGGATGCCATTGTTTGTGTTATTTACATAGTCTTTTATGCGGTCAACTTATCTTCATGAATTTGGAAGAGAAACTACAAAATATGATGTCTAGTGGTAATGTAGATTGGTAGGTGCACCTATCTTATCATCCAAGTCTAGATTATTGATTGGCATATTTTGAAGCTCCATTGTAATGTGTTGAAGGAGGGAGAAGATACTAGTAGGCACATTCTTTATAATAGGGATAATTCTCCATTTTGTAGTGCAGAGCTTGACTGACACATGATCTGCTTACAAAGTAATAGTGGGTATGTTCTCTAACCTAATTTTTATTAACTTTAAGATGTCGAGATCTATAGGTTGGTGTGGCAAGCACTTAACAATAAAATATATATTTCATGGGAAACTAATAGTGTGGCCACTATATGTGTATTGCTTGCCACATGCATGCATTACTTGCAATATTGGATTAACTCTTGCAATAAACATTTTTTCCACTTGAGTGAGATCAGATGAAACTTTACGCTGTATACATGGGTCTATGTTATTACAACACAAAAGTAATTAGTGTTTATCTCAGCAATACATTGATGACAAGTATGGTCATTATGGTAATTCCTTGTTTAAATACTTAGATACAATTCTTTACAAATGAAACATGGATGTATTGAGGAAAGGCTATCTATTCTTTGATGAAATAGTTTTTAAGGTTGCCTAATAACATCATTAGTAACTAGGGGTTAAATATTTGTTGATCGTGAGTGGTATTCAAGCCATTAACATGCATTTATTAGATCCTTGTGCATTTCATAGCTCAAATGATCTCTTTTTATTTGATTGGTCACTCCACATAAGTGGTTGCAATGGTTGTAATGGAAGCGTTAATTACTAAATTGTTGAAAATTTTATGTATAGTCTAATTTCTACCAATTGGAAATAGTATATTATGTAAACATGTAACTATTTGAAAGTGAATAATATTTTGCAAGCATGTTTTCAAAAACATTTTCTTTATGTATTACATATATGCAAGTAAATGCAAAACTAAATTACATCGAATGCATCAAGGAAGTCATAATAGAAGTGGTAATTGTTAAATTGTTGAAAACATTATGTATAATATAATTTATAGCAACTGGAAATAGTATACTATGTAAAGATGTAACTATTTGAAAGTGATTAATACCACAAAATGATCAAAAACCAATATGGGTGTAGTCATAGAACTATGGGCAATTTTGCAAGTGTGTTTTCAACATCTATTTTATTTACATATTGCATATATGCAAGAAAACATAAATACAATTAGCTTTGAGTACATGTATTTACTAAATTACATCAATTGCATCAAGGAAAGATGTATCTGGTGGTATAGAGTTGGCATCTGTGAGTACATGTATTTATTAAATTGCATCAAACGCATTAAGAAAAGATGTATATGCTAGTGTGGATTCATCTTTAATTACATTCAATAAGGTATAATGCAACTATTTCTTATCACTGTACATTTATAATTTTGTTACTATTGTGAAATGGTACCTAAAGAAGAGCATTATCTTAATAATTTCCCAAAGCTCATTAAGGGATGTTGATATCTTTTGTAGACATTATGTTGTGATACCCATAATTACAACAACAACAGCCTCAAATGATGTGGTCCATATTATACCTATAACATCTTCTAATATGAAATTCAATGCATATTTATATTGGTAATCTTGTACATCGATGTTACATTTTTTACAATGCCAAGATGGATCATTTATTTGAATCAATTTTTTTTACATTGTTTATTGTTAATTAAAGCAATGCAAGATGGGTAAAAAAAATACAATTTTAATGTATAATGGCATCTAATGTAAATGAATTTGATTTCTTGATAAATCATGATTTGTGGATGTCTTCAGTTGTTTTAAGATGAGTAGTTCTTGCACTCAATGATGACATTAGTAGAGTTGCACCATTTTATTCAAACCATCTCTTGACCTCATGTGCTACGGGTATATCTGGATTGATGAAGAATTGTGTATCTGAACTGGTCCATATTATTTTTCCATTATATGTTTGAATTTTCCCCTTTCTGATGGCAAGAACTAGAACCAACTGTATCTTAGAAGTGCACATATCTTCTAAGAGTTTTCCCTCTTCATCACAAAAGCTTCCCCAAAGGGTTACTTGGATGTTATATTTAGAGTTGTCTTGTAATACGAATGTTCTTTTGACATTTGAGGTTCCATATAGATTTTTAAAATTAGATGCACCAGTAACAGATACAACGATACCAATAGTGTCAAGATTAGTATTTATAGTTAAATATTTAATATCCTTAATTTTTTTGAATTCAAATTGGAATAGGGGGATAGTGGGATCTTCTTCAAAACAATGTTTAATAGAAGATGTCATGCTGAGGATGATCTCCCATGGAATTTTTGACTTGTTATATTTTTTATTTGCATATTTTAAAGTACCATTTGAAATTGATTATATTTTCCAAGCTTGAATTTGATTAAAGTGCAGATTTGTTGCCTAGCTTAAGGAAGTTACTATGATGTCGTCTCCTTCATTGTCAACAATGTTGAAGTTGAAAACTTGCCCTGAACCATTATTGTTTATGTAATTACATAGAGTCCCCTTTTTTAGTACCTTACCCTATGTAATCCAATTATTTTTTTAAGAATGTAAAATTTTTATTACAGTGTGAGCCATTGTTTGCATGCATTCTCCTTTAGACGTTGAACCTGATGCCTCAGTCATTTAGGTAAGGACGTGTGATTTGTTTGTATCTAGTGTGAATAGTTTCTTATAAGATAGAGCAAAGATGTATTTTTACTTGTGATATCTGTTGTCTCTAAATCTTGCACCCTAGAAGAGGGCTACTTAGGCCTCCTCAATATTTGGGCAATGTTGGGACATTTCTAGGCCTATGGGTGTGCCTATAAGTGGAAATGAACCTCTAGATTGAAAGGGCTAGCTCCCTGTAATAGCTTTTGTGCAATAAAACTATTGAACCAATTTGTATGAGTGAAAAGAGTAAAAAATTTACATAAATGAAAATCCTAGTCTAAGATGGTGATACACCAAGAATTAGTATCCACATGTATGCCCTATACTTAAGCACAATACAGTAGAATATAGTCTATAAATCAAGCTCTAGAAGATTCTAACATGAGTATTTCAATGTACAGACAAAATGAATGAGATCACACAAGGTAAATAATTGGAAAAGACAACCTATATAGTCCCAAAAAAAGGTTACACATGTGCAAAATCTCATACAACAAGAATGCACTCTACATGAACTGTTGGATCAACTCTTTGCTCAAAAGCATGAAGGATAGAGAACAGAAGCGTAAAACATCACTTCTTGTCACTCTATGTCTCTTGCATGCCCAGGCAAATGTCTAGAACTTAAAAAGAAAATAGACTTATGCTTCTTTGCTTAAAGGCAATAAAATGGCAAAACATTCCAACAGGGCTTCATCGTACTATCTGTGGATAATAAAACAAGAGCCCAATGGTCTTATTTATAACAGAAGAGGGAGAGAAGAGAGATCTCTTGTGTGCTAAAATAGAAGCCTCCAAAATGGTTTGTAGTCACCATCCTGGTGAAATTGATTCCAGTTGTTCTCTCATTCAGTTAGAGTTTGTCCTTCTCTTTGATTCACCCTCTTAAAATGACCAAGATCGCTAAAAAATCAATGGTGAGATGACCCTCCACAAGAAATGGCTCGGATAATTGTAAAATCAATGGATTCTTCCTGAGAGCTCCCATGTTTTGCATTGTAGACCCATTCAGGTTTTCTAAGTGACTTTACTTCTACTTGCTTCTTTGGGTGCTTTGATTGCTTCTACTTGTAAAAGTCGTAAGCAAAGCTATTTTGAAAACCCACAAAGCATTATTTCTTCATTTTCAGGCTTCTTGATTGCTTTTACTTGTAAAATTCATAAGCAAAGCTCTTTGGGAAACCCAATTTGCACTATCCTTGCTTAAGACCCTGTGAGGTTCTCTGAATGGCTTTACTTCTTGCTTGAAGACTTTAGGCATTAATTTGACGTCTTGCAACATGTCATCTTTGCACCCCAATGGCTAGTTGGCCACCTTAAATTTGACATCCTATGGCATGTCATATTTACACCCCAATGGCTAGTTGGTTGTATTAAAATTGACATCCTATGACACGTCATGGGGATCTATTGGGTTTATGTTTTAGGCAATTTTCCTGAAGTAATTCCTTCAGACAATTTGTCCAAAGGAATTCTTTCAAGGATTTTTCCCAAAAGGCAATGGTTAGTTCCTTCAAGAACTTTTCCCAAAGGACACTTGGGAAAGTGTCCTTCAAAAAGTTCTAAAGGACACTTGGGGAAGGCATAGGGTCCCTTCAAAAAATTTTGAAGGGCATTTCCAAAAGAAATGGTCTTTTAGAACTTTTTTGAAGGGTATTTCCAAAGGCAAAGTGCCCTTCAAAAAAGTTCAAAGGGTCACTTGGGAACAAAAGTGTCCTTCAAAAAAGTTTTAAGGGTCACTTGGGAACAAAAGTGCCCTTCATAACTTTTTCAAAGGGACACTTAGGCAACAAAGTGCCCTTCAAAAAAGTCTGAAGGGTCACTTGGGAATAAAAGTGCCCTTCAAAACTTTTTCGAAGGGACACTTGGGAAATAAAGTGCCCTTCAGAAAAGTTTAAAGGGACACTTGGGCCACAAAAAGTGCCCTTCAAAACTTTTCCAAAGGGTCACTTGGAAGAAAAGTGTCATTTGAAAAAGTTCGAAGGGACACTCAGGCTAAAAATTGCCCTTCGAAACTTTTGTGAAGGGTCACTTAGAAAGAAAAGTACCCTTTAGAAAATTCTGAAGGGACACTTGGGGGGGAACATTATCAAGACCATTTCAGGTTTTCTAAATGCTTTTGCTTATAAAAGTCATAAGACTTGCTCCTTGGAAAACCCGAAGTCATGCATCGTTGAAAACCTGCAAAGTATTATAAGGAGTAATTTGAGTTCATAAACCTGGATTACTTCTACTCATGAAAATTTTATAAGTCGAGTCATTCAAAGAACCCAAATTGGTCTTGATAATGTCATTTGGGTTTAAGAAGGGCCAAAACTTGACTTGTGGAGAACCCGACATACACTACAGTAGAGCCAAAACACCTTAGCTTCCTTGACTTACAATTTTGGACCTCTAAAATGACCTATTCTTACAATTACTATTTGGATCTCCATGAAAATGGTTGAATAAATTATTCTAAGGTGAAATTTGGTCAACATTCTTGGTGATTTTGAGGGGAAGCATGCCTGTTATGTCAAAGACCAGCAGCCTAAATCCTTCCATTGGACGTGGAGTCACGCATATAGGCACTTCAAAGAGAACTAAACAAGCTTTGGTTCAAAAACACTCTAGTTGAGTTGATTACACACACAAGGTAGAGACACACACCAAATCAAAGGGAAGGAAAACACACTTGTGCTATAGAGCACTTAGGGAAAGCAAACATAACAAAGGAAACACACCAAAACAAAGTATATACAAGACATGGCCAGTAAGGGTCAAAAACAGGGCTTTAAATAGATTCCATTCACTAGAATAGGCAACTCTTCTCCATCCATTTTGGACAATGAAAAGGAGTTTCTTTACTTGCACTTGCTAATGATGTAAGGACCACTCCACAAGGTATAAAACTTGTTATGTTTGCTTGGTTTTGCTCTATCTTCATCCCATTTCAAGACCAAGTCATCTTCTTTGAACACTCTTACCCTTGCCCTTTTTATCAAAGGATTTCTTCATGAGGACTTGATGGTGTTCCAAATCTTTGTGTGCATCATCTTTTGCCTCTTGCAGCTGCATTAATTCTATCAATCTAACCTCCATAGGAGTGTTTTTGAGTAATTCTAGTTGTTGTGCGAGTTCCAAGGTAGGGAACTCTTATGATATGGATAGCTTAGCTTCTCTCCCATAGACAAGTACAAAGAGAGAATTACCAATTGACTTCTTGGGAGTGATTATGTCTACCTATAAGGCTATCTTTAGCTTGCTATGCCATGCTCTTTGATTGGTTTATAATGTCCTCTTGATGAGGTTCTTGTTGGTAGACTCAGCCAATCCACTATTTTGAGGGTAGTAGTTAGATGAGCTACCCAAATGAACTCCACTCTTTGCTGCCCAATTAAAAGTTTTAGCACTTATGAAAGCAAGTACATTATCTGAGATGATGACATGAGGAGATCCAAACCTTATTATAAGATGTCATAGAACTCCAAGATGGCATTTTCATTTGCTTCCTTCAAAGCAACAACCTCTACCCATCTTGTGAAGTAGTCTTTAGAAGTCAATATCCATTTGTTTCTAGCACTTGATGGAGGGTTGATAATGCCAATGAAGTCAAGGCCCCATTACATGAAAGGTTGGTCCACTTGGATATGATTCAATGAAAGGGCAACAAGCTTTTATTTTCCAACAAAGAAAGCACATTGAGGACAAACCTTAGCCTAATGATAACAGTCTTTAAAAAGACTAGGCTAGTAGTAACCAGCTCTCATTACTTTTGTAGTTGTTGTTCTAGGAGAGAAGTGACCACCATTTGCACCATTATGGAACCTTTCTAGCAATATATCAAATTGGTCATTGTTAATGCATCTTAGCAACACATTTCTCACATCATTCTTAAAGAGAATGCCATCCACAAGACAATAAGGAATAGATTACAGCCTAAAATACCTTATTTGAGATTTGTTCAAGCCATTAAAACACTCACCATTTTGAAGCAAACCAATGTTGTCTTATGTCCAACTTTGATTCTACATTTGATCAATTGGTTGGTTTTAAACTTGATTTACCAAGGCCTCCTCTTTTGGCTCTTGAAAGTTATATGCTAAGTTCTCAAATAAACCTCTTCCTCTTACTAGGCTAGTTACCTTGATGTCAATGTCATATTCCATCACCTTTGTGATCCATCTAGCTCTCTTTTCATTGAGATCCCTGCTTAGGAGAAACTCCTTGGTGCTAGGATGGGAGACCATGACATGGATCTTATTGTTGAAAACCATACGCCTAAATTTTTTCAAACCTCTAATGACAGTTAAAGATTTCTTCTCCATAAAAGAATATCTCACTTCATAGTCTTCTAAGCCTTGGCTGAAGAAAGCAATTGGCTATTCAACATCCTCGTCATTCTTTTACATAAGCATGGCTGAGATTGTGTCTAGGTTAGCAAAAGTATAAAGAATGAAATCCTTAGAAAAATTTAAATTTTAGAGAGTGGGAGATGTTGTAATTGTTTGCTTGATTGCCTTGAAGCTGCCTTTACCTTCCTTTGTCCAAGTAAAAACTTGGTTGTTTTTTAGCATGGTTGTGATAGGCTTTACCATAGTTGCAAAGTTTGGGATAAACCTCCTTACAAAGTTTATTTTTTATAAAAAACTTTGCAGCGCTTTTTGTGTTGAGGCAAAGACAAACCTAGAATAGCTTCAACCCTTTTTAGGTCAATACATAAGCCTTCTTTCAAAACAACATGACCCAAAATATTACCTTCATCGACAATGAAGATGCACTTCTTTGGATTGAGGGATATGTCGTATTCTATACACTTGCCTTAGATGTCCCATATGATCAACAACATCTTTTGAAAAAATGGTTATATCATCAAGGTAAATAAGCAAAAACTTATTGATCAAACCTTTGAAAGTCATGTCCATTGCCCTTTGAGATGTAGCTCCAACATTAGATAAACCAAATGCAATCTTCTTGTAGGCAAAGGTCCCCCACTTGGTGGTGAAGGCTGTCTTGAATTGATCCTCTTCATTTACCAATATTTGATTATAACCTGAATAACCATCAAGAAGTGAGAAACATTGAAAACCTAAAACAACTTGTAGAATTTGTTCTATGGAAGGGAGTGGGTAATGATCCTTGAGAGACACTTTATTTAGATCATGAAAATCCACACAAAGTTTGATTTCTCCATTCTTATTTTGAACTAACACAAGGTTGGCTACCCAAGTTGAGTGCTTGATAGGAAAGATAATCCTAGATTCAATCAATTTGGTCAACTCTTTCTTCATGAGTTCTTCTACCTTGGGGTTGATAGGCCTTTGCTTTTGCCTTACCGGTTTAGCTCCATCCTCCAACTCAATGGTGTGATGAGCTAGATTTGGGTCAAACCCTTTCAAGTCCTTGTATTCCCAGGCAAAGATGTCATGAAAATCTTTGCATAATGCAATAAAAGCTTGCCTTTCTAGCTGAGAATAAGCCTTGCCAATCTTTAAAAGTTTATCCTTGAAAATCAGAAATCTCTCATAGTTCTCTTCTTTTGTTGACATGCTCATTATTTGGTTTTTCCTTTGGTCATCCTCATTGAAGACACTCTCCAAGGTAATCAACCCCTTGGGTATTTTATTTGTCTTCAACAGTATAATCTACTCTTTATAATGATCATGCAACTTCTTTTGATTTCTTGAAGAGAAGCCTGCCTAATTTTTCAAGAAGTGTGCAATGTGTTCATCACTTTCAAATACTTGTCATGACACTTAATTATCCAGAATGGAAGGTCTCACAATGATCTTGACATGATATTGATCTTTCTCTTATTCAACATCATCAGCTGAGTCAAAATGTGCTTTTATTGTGGCTTATCTATCAGCGTGCTTGTTCAAGTCTCTTGGTATGGGCTGGATGTTGAAGGCGTCAAAATCCTCAAGTAGATCCCATACCCTATGCTTGTAGGACTTGAGCAAGGGGTTCTTGGATGTAGCTCAAATTCTCACTTGATGAATGACCAACTCACTATCTCCATTCACTTTCAAAAGCTTGATTCCTCTCTTCTTTGCCCATTGGAGACCATGAACTAAGCCTTTATATTCTGCCACATTGCAAGTACAGCTGAAGTGAAACCTATAAGAAGAGTAGTAATGATTATTTGATGGGGAACCAACATGACACCAGCTCCTACACCTACTTTGCTCCTTGAACCATCAAAGAACATTTCCCACATGCCATCAAGCTCATGATCTTCATTAGTAAGTGAAAGAATTGGGATGTTTCCCTCATACATGCAGTAAACTCCCAAATCAGTTTCCTTAATGAAAGTGTAAGAATAAAGTCCATGTGTTTTAGTGTTGTACTTGTCAAGATAGAGATCAGAGATACCTTCAAGAGGAGAAGATGTTTCACTATTCAAGACTACCTCTTCTTCCTTGTTGATTAGACAGTTTTGATTTGTCATTATCTTTAATTATGGTTCAATGTGGAACCTTGCTAAGGGCTGAGTCCTTATGGTTACCTTGGTTTCATACCTTGTCTTGAAAGATAGAAAGGTATCCTCCTATCTTGGCCATAAAGTCCCTAGACAAGCGTACAACAAAGTGTGCTGAAAGGTCCACCACCACAATATCTTGCATGATAGGGAAGCTTGGGTAGCCATGTAAAAACACTTTCAAGACTTTAACCAATCCTATCATCTTGGTTAGAGTTCTATCTAACTACAACACGCCTTTACTATGTGGTTCATAGTTCAAACCCAGCTTATCAACCTCTACTTTAGGTATAACAATACTGATTGCTCTATTATCCATAATACAATTGTGGACCAACTTATCTCTTACAATGAGTGTGAGGTAGATGGGTGGAGGATTTTTAGATTTAGTGGAAGGCTCCAAAAGATGATTTGGATAATTTGTGAGAGCCACACTATGATGCCATGAAGATCGAGGAGCCACCTGCATGCTTGTTAACTGCTCTTGCAAAAGCTCCTTTTGACCAAGTATATGTAAAACCTCCCAAAGGGATATGCTTATATTATTGCTCTTTAATGTGTCTACAATATTTAGAGATGGAGTATTCACTTTCTCATACATTTTTGATGGTAATAAAGGAGTTGTAGCTTGTTGTGTTGCAATGTTGGTAGCTGCATTTACATTCTTATTCTATTGAGGAACATGGCTTGTAGAAGGTGTAGCACTTTGATTGGCATTTTGTGGCCTTAGAGAGGCATCACTTGGAACTATTTGTGGCTCTTAGCCTTTTCCCAAGGCTCTCTTCTTAGACCTTTTATTAGCTGCAACTGATATGCCTTGAGTCAACACAAAATCACCCTTCTCTTGAAAGTTCATCATCCCCACACTTGGGTTTTTGCCTTCTCCATGATTATCCCTTTGGTTGGGACATGCCTCTTCAATTATCATGTAGGGAGTAGCTTCTTCTTGTGTAGTCAAAACATAGATGATTCCTCCATCATCATGTGCAAACTAACCTTGAGGCTACCCCTATTGGTCCACATGATCTTCTCCTTACACTAGATTTGCATGAAATGGAACAACAACCTTTACAAAAGGAGTAGAATTTAGATTATATGCATTAGGATGCCTGTTATAACCTTGTTGATTTTGTCCTCTCCCTTGATAATTGTATTGGGATGGAGATCTATAACCTTGTTGAGGATAGTATTATGCATTAGGAGGAGCACTTGCCTAATATTGAGCTTACTTGAGCTGAGCTCTTAATGATCTAATTTCTTCATCCTTATCCACAACATTATCCACCTTCTTGGGAAAGGCTCTTGGCTTCACATTGGCATTGGGAACTTGAGACATGCTTGGAGATTAACCAAATTATGGTACATCAAAGGCATGGAAACTCTTAGAGGGAGTCTTCCAGCCTAAATCAAGCTATTCTCAGCCTCAATTTCTAGCTCATATGCACCTGGAAGAGTGAATCCTCCCATTGACTGCAACATAATAGCAACATTAGTACCAATCCCTTTAAGCTATGTTGGGAACACAAGGTCTCATGATTGGTGGTAGCCTATACCATGTTTTTTGAAACCTCTCATTGAAATCTCCTATAGATTCATTTGGACCTCTTCTTATTACATTTAGATGATGTATTAGGGAAGCATGATCGCTCTTATTTTTGAATTTTGTCACCATCAGGTCTCCAAAACCATCCCAACTTATAATGTAGCCCCCTTCCAACGTTATATACCAGTCAAGTGTTTTGCCTTGTAAAGATATATCAAGCAAATTGATGGCTATGTTGGCCTAGTAGCATTATGGAAATTACAAAAATTAGAGACATCTCTAATATATTCAGATGGGGTAATAGGACCCTCTCCATTGAAAATAGGAAGATTTTTGGTAGCATTTGGAGGGATGGGGTCATATGCAGGAAGCTCTATTGGGTTTTAGGTATTAAAAGTAGGGAAAGGTTGACGCCTATTTATCTCTCCCCTTTCTTTCATTTCTCTTCTTCCTCTATGATCCTCTATTTCTTCTTCTTCTCTAACTTCCTCCTCTCTTTGAACTTCTTCAACCTCTTTTGCTTCTTCCCCAAAACCTTCCTACCAAGGATTTAATAGGGCTAGTAGTGGTTCAAAGCATTGTTCTTTAGGAAAAGCTTCAGCTGAAGGGGATTAGTCAAAAAATCTTAAGGACCTTGTGAGGACCATGTAGGATAATGTATAAAACTTGGTCTAAAACCAGGGATTCACACCCTTTTGGAGTCACCAAATGCTAGGTTAGGGGTATTTTTACTACTTAAGCTTGTCAAGACCAGCATTCACCTTGACTTAGCAATAATTCAAGTCCCACTAGGTGTGCCAGAACTATTGTCTCCAAATCTTGCACCTTAGAAGAGGGATCCTCAGGCCTCCTCCATATTTGGGCAACATTGAGACATTTATAGGCCTGTGGGTGTGCCTATAAGTGGAAATGAACCTCTAGGTTGAAAGGGCTAGCTCCCTATATTAACTTTTGTGTAATAAAACTGTTTAACCAGTTTGTATGAGTGAAAAGAGTCAAAAGTTTGCATAAATGAAAAGCCTAGTCTAAGATGGTGATACACCAAGAATTAGTATCCACATGTATGCCCTATACTTATGCATAATACAATAAAATATAGTCTATAACTCAAGCTCTAGAAGATCCAACATAAGTATTTTAATGTAGAGAGAAAATGAATGAGATCACACAAGGGAAATAACTAGAACATACAACCTTTATAGTCCAAAAAAAAGGTTACACATTTGCAAAATCTCACACAAGTAGAATGCACTCTACATGACTTGTTGGATCAACTCTTTACTTAAAAGCATAAAGGATAGAGAACACAAGGGTAAAACATCACTTGCTATCACTCTGTGTTTCTTGCATGCCTAAGTAAATGTCTAGAACTTAGAAAGAAAATAGACTTATTCTTCTTTGCTCAAAGGCAAGAAAATGGTAAAACATTCCAATAGGGCTTCATTGTACTATCTATGGCTGATAAAACAAGAGCCCAAGGGTCTTATTTATAGCAAAAGAGGGAGAGAAGAGAGAGCTCTTGGGCACCAAAATAGAAGCCTCCAAAATAGTTTACAGTTGCCATCCTGGTGAAACTGATTCCAACTGTTCTCACATTTAGTTGGTATTTGTCTTTCTCTTTGATTCACCCTCTTAAAATGCCCAAGATCACTACAAAATCAATGGTGAGATGACCCTCCATAATAAATGGCTTATATCACTACAAAATCAATGGATTCTTCCTGAGAGCTCCTATGTTTTGTACTGCAGACTTATTCAGGTTTTCCAAGTGACTTTACTTTTACTTACTTCTTCAGGTTCTTTGATTGTTTCTACTTGTAAAAGTCATAATCAAAGCTCTTTTGAAAACCTGTAAAGCATTATCTCTTCCTTTTTGGGCTTCTCAATTACTTTTACTTGTAAAAGTCATAAGTAAAGCTCTTTAGGAAACCCAATTTTCACTATCCTTGCTTAAGACCCTATCGAGTTCTCTAAATGGCTTTACTTCCTACTTGAAGACTTTAGGCATGAATTTGACATCCTACGACACATCATCTTTGCACCCCATTGGCTATTTGGCCACCCTAAATTTGACATCCTGTGGCACATCGTCTTTGCACCCTAATGGCTAGTTGGTTGTATTAAACTTGACGTCTTGCAACACGTCATGGGGATCCATCAGGTTTATGTTTTAGGCAATTTTTTTGAAGTAATTCCTTCAAACAATTTGTCTGAAGGAATTCTTTTAGGGATTTTGATTGAAAGGCAATGGTTAGTTCCTTCAAAAACTTTTTTTGAAGAACACTTGGGGAAGGCACAAGGTCCTTTCAATTTTTTTTGAAGGGCATTTCCAAAGGAAATGACCTTTCAAAACTTTTTTAAAGGGTATTTCCAAAGGCAAAGTGCCCTTCAAAAAAGTTTGAAGGGTCACTTGGAAAGAAAAGTGCCCTTTGAAACTTTTTCGAAGGGGTACTTGGGCAACAAAGTGCCCTTCGAAAAGTTTGAAGGGTCGCTTGGGAACAAAATTGCCCTTTAGAACTTTTCTGAAGGTACACTTGGGCAACAAAGTACCCTTCAAAAAAGTTTGAAGGGACACTTGGGCAACAAAAAAGTGCCCTTCAAAACTTTTTTGAAGGGTCACTTAGAAGAAAAGTTCCCTTTGAAAATGTTTGAAGGGACACTTGGGCTAAAAAGTGCCCTTCAAAACTTTTCTAAAGGGTCACTTAGAAAGAAAAGTGCCCTTCAGAAAATTTTGAAGGGACACTTTGGGGGAGGAACATTATCAAGACCATTTCGAGTTTTATAAATGCTTTTGCTTATAAAAGTCATAAGACTTGCTCCCTGGAAAACCCAAAGTCATGCATCGTTGAAAACCCACAAAGCATTAGGAGTAATTCAGGTTCGTAAACTCAGATTACTTCTACTCATGAAACTTTTAAAAGTCAAGTCATTCAGAGAACCCGACTTGGTCTTGAAAATGTAATTTGGGTTTACGAGGGTCCAAGACTTGACTTGTGGAGAACCCGACATACACTATAATGGAGTCAAAACACCTTAGCTTCCTTGACTTGCAATTTTGGACCTCTAAAATGACATTTTCTTACAACTACTGTTTGGTTCTCCATGAAAATGGTTGAACAAGTTGTTATGAGGTGAAATTTGGTCAACACTATCTATCAAATGTATAAAATTACTGGATATCAATCTCAACCCACTAATACAACGATCCATTGAATTAATTCTAAAATTTGACATATATCAACGAAATCACTTATGAAAAATACATTTAATTATAATAATTGTTTCTACCTAATGTCAAAATGTATCAAAAATTACATGTTACAACTTTTATTATTATTATTTGTTTAAAAAACTATGAATTCCAAAATAACATTTGAATTAAAGTCACCCCACATACCAGATACATTCATCTATTGGAGTTATAAAATTATACAATATAAAAATATAACTAGAAATCTCAAAAAACTAAACTGCACATAAAGAACATTGTAAAAATAGAAATATGTTTGATATTTGGAAGATATGATATTAATATTGTTACAATATTATAGATTTTTTTCTTATCTAGCCTATATACAACGTATATTTATTCAAACTAAATTTAAGGGATGAGGTCTTCTCGATACAAAAGAGCTAACCTTGATATTTATTATTTACATATAAACTTCGAAACTAAGTCAAACTCATTTGAACTGTTTAACATTTTGATTTTTTTTTTGTTGTTTGGGCATTACGATTTGGGCCTAGGATTGGGAACATGGATTCTATTTTGGGTTAACATAGAATATGCTCGGGTTCATATTTTAAAGCATCTCAACTATATTATATATTAGATCGAAGCCTTTGGAACATGTTTTTTAACTTTTAAACCCTGTGATGAAAATTGTACGAGGGATTAAAACTAAAAAATGTTCCATTAAGTTCAATTTTATATCATCAAGAGGAAGATCTAGCATTGTATGAGGAAGATTTAGCATTTTATGATGCACAATGTGAATGAAAAATTGTTTTATACTAAAAATATCATCATACTATATTTGTTTGATAACCAAAGACCATGTTGGAGTCTCCTTTAGTATAGTTGCACTTTTTTAATTCCTAGTTGCCATGTTGTCCAAATATATCTGGTTAAATAAATAGGCAACATGAAATGAGAATATAACTATTATCAACATTAAATGCAATACATGGATATAGTTATAAATAAATAAAAGATACAATCTAATTTAATATTTAATGACCTGGAAAATTTAAAATGAATGCAAAAAAATATGTAAATAAATGTTATTGTTAATATTGTTTGTCGATGTTCTATACATTGGGGTGATTCCTCGTTAACCTACTTTAAAAACCTTTTGTGTATAGTCTAACATCCATCTAGGGACATGTTGAGATAACATCGTAGGATTTGAAATCCGTCCACTAAACCTAACACCTAGCACCAAAGAAGGCACTTGTAAGTCTGTATTCTAAGGTAGATAAATGTCCCGATGGGTTACCTAATGATTGTTTTCAACATATTTAATAGAGCATACAATTCCATATATTTAAAAAGAGATATACATTTTGACGTAATATACTAATAAAAATTTTAGAAAATATCAAAATTCCAAAATTATCAAAAATAAATTTACAATTTAATAGACTTTTAAAAGGCTAAAATCGTATAACCATTGATAAAGTAGTTTTGAACTGAAAATCAAGTACCAAACCTATGTATTTATTTCATAATTATAGTAGTTTCCTATAATGTAATTGATAATGATTTATAAGTGGCTATTTATCAAAACTTCACAAAACTTTGACTTTTTTGATTCTTGGTTGCCATGTTGTCTAAATATATCTAGTTAAATAAACATGTAGCATGAAATAAGAATATAACTACTATCAACATTAAATGTTATGCATGAATATAATTGTGATTAAATAAAAGATACAATCGAATTTAATATTTAATGACTGGAAAATTTTAAATGTGCATAGAAAAATATGCAAATAAATGTTATTGTTAATATTGTTTGTCGTTGTTCTATATATTGGGGTGATGACTCGTTAACTTGCTTTAAAAAACTTTTATGTACATAGTCTAACATTTAGCTGGGGACATGTTGAGATAATAACATAGGATTTGAAATCCATCCCCTAAACCTTACTCCCAATACCAAACAAGACACTTGCAAGTCTGTATTTTGAGGTGGATAATTATCCCAATGGATTACCCAATGATTGTTTTCAACATATTTAAAAGAACATACAATTTCATATATTTAAAAAGAGATATATATTTAAATGTAATATACTAATAATAATTTCATAAAAGATTAAAATCCCAAATTTATCAAAAATCAATTTACAATTTAATAGACTCGAAAATGCTCAAATTGCATAACCATTGACAAAGTAGTTTTGAATTGAAAAACAACTGCCAAACCTTTGTTTTTATTACATAATTACAGTAGTTTCCTACAACATAATTGATAATGATTTATAAGTGGCTATTTATCAAAAAATCACAAAAAAAAAATATTTATATTTATTTTTAATATATTATATTATATATACATATATTAAACAATTGTTAATATTTAAAAAATAATACACCCAAAATTTTAATATTTTTATTATCATTTATCAAAATTAATTAATAATTTTAACCCATAGATGATAGCATAGCGATGAGTGAGCTGAGTGTTAGGAGTGGGAGGTCTCAGGGTCCATTCCATAGGATGACCACTTTCTAGTGTCATTCCCACACTAAACTATGATAGGTTATTCATGAAAAGTATTCACAATGTAATGGGTTACTGACTTGGTGTTTTATGTGATGGTGGTCGACACGTGGCTTGAAACCTATGTTTAATGTGACGAGGCAAGTTCATAGTCTATGGATAGGGATACTATTCAACATTAGTTTGGGCATTTCAGTTACAAAAATACTTGCAATTCTGGGTCCATTTCAAAAATATTGTTATCCAACATTTTCTTATCAAAGTAAAAGTTGGGAAAACATTTAAAGAGGTAAATGGTGATGGTGATTATGATAGGTAATAGGCAAGCATTGGCAAAAGGTATGCGATCAACAATAATAGTGATGATGGGCAAAATAAAGAGATTAGTGACATAGGAGAAGGCTTTGAGCAATGCTCAATAAGGTGAAGATGATGAGGAAGGAGCAGGGTTTGGCTTGAGGTTGGAGGTGCGTGGGTTAGCGGACAAGTGAGGATTCAATAGGGGAAGAATTAAAAAATAAAAAGACCACGTCTATGTTACTACTGTACAGATTGACCCAGGCAACACCTCTCAAGAGAAAACTTTAGGGCTTAAGCAGTTGGGTATGGATAAAGACTTGTCTTGTGGAGGCTCCTCTCTAGGGAAGCTAGTGTCTAAATCAATAGTAAGGGTGGCTAGGGTTTCCTCTAAGGCATTAGTGTATTCTAGTTACATTAATATATCTAATCCATTTAATACTTACAGAGCATTCTATAAAGAGTATATTCTTAAGGCTCAGCTTGGCTCAAATCCTATTCTGATTCCCAGAAGTTAGATTCTTCTACAAAAACTTTCTAAGGAGGAAATAGAAGCAGTGGGGGGTTTAAGGGAGTATGTAAAAGCAAAACTACCATAGAAAATAGCCATAAAAATTACCTACTTTGGAGATGGCACCTTGATTTTTTTGACACTCCTATTTTGGAAATTTTAGATGCAGATCTTTCAGTGATTGGTTTGGATAAAGGGAACAAGTCTTTGATTGGCAGATGTGTAGGGAAGAGGGATTCATGAGAAGTTATTTTTAAATGGCTGAATAGTACTTGGCCTTCATTAAAATCTCCTTCTTTCTCAATGTTTACTAATGGTTTCTTTATGCTCTTATTTTAATATTTGGAAGACAAAGATTTTGAGTGGTCTAACGAGCCATGGTTTGTTGGCAAGTAGGGGGTGTTTCTATGTCTATGGGCCCCTTTATTTGATCTAGTTGCTTTGGTTATCTTTCAAGCCCTAGTTTGGGTAAGATTTTATAATCTCCCTTTAACCTTGAGTGATCTTAGTCTTCTTAAATAATTGGTTAGTAAGATGGGAGTCTTTGTTAAAATTGATGAATCCATTAAGGTTAATCTGAGTTTTATAAGGGTGTGTGTATAGGTTAATTTCTCCAAACCTTGGCATCATTATGTTTATATTTCATCCTACCATGGAGTGTGGACTTGATTTATTAATTTTGAAGGATTACCCTTTATATGTTTTAAATGTAATCAACTTGATCACAAGATTGCTTCATGTCCCAAGAAAGGTTTTAAAGGATCTCATGTAATGACCCTAAAGAAATGGGTTATAAATATTGAATGTTTGAATTAAGATTTGGTTCATAATATGTTTTTCCTTTGAAAACCATTTTTATTAAGGTTCCATCTTTGGTAGTCCTTTAGGAAGTTCAAGACTGTTAGATACCCAACCAAAAGCTCTGATACCAATTGTTGGGAAATACGGAAGCACACAATTGATTACCAAATACAAGCAACTTACATGTGGAATTAAACCATAATCACAAGTAACTAGAATTCAGAAACAACACAGAATATGAGAGACAATACACAACTTGTATTAAAACTCTTCCAGAAGGAAATACAACAAAGAAGATTGCCACAGTTCTTCTTCCTTACACACCTCTAGGGCTCCCACTCCTCTAGGGCATAAACAGTAAATCTTCCCTCAAAGCTCTCTCTCTTACGGTCCCAACACACAACTCAAACACAGAGTTCGTGTTCACCTCCAACCAGCCAGTATCCACTACTGCCAATACCCAAGTGCTCCATGCACTCCACAAGTACACAAACGTACTTCAAGTAGATCTCCCCTGAACTGCAACAACCTGCAACTCAAATGATCTCACTTATGGAAGGAACTACCTTGCCTTCTGTCAGGGATGCGGAACACCGGAAGCATACAATTGATTACCAAATACCAAGCAACTATAATATGCGAAAATAACCAGATTCACCAAGTAACTAGAATTCAGAATAACACAGCATATGAGAGACAATACACAACTTGTATTAACACTTTATACAGAAAAGAATACAATAAAGAAGATGCCACTTCTTCTCCACCACCTTACAGAGGTTTCCCACACCTCAAGTGAACAGTAATTCTTCTCCCCAAAGCTCTCCCTCTCACAGGTCCCAACACCCAACTCAAATACAGAGTTGGTGTTCACCTCCCGTGCTCCACGCACAACACAAGTGCTCCACGCACTCCACAAGCACTCCACGTGCTCCACAAGTACTCAAGGTACTTCAAGTAGATCTCCCATGAACCTGCAATAACCTGCACTTCAACAAACCATACTTATGGAAGGAACTCCCTTGCCTTCCTCTTAGCTCTATCCGAGTACACACCTGTATTCCAAGTAGATCCTGCCTGATACTGCTCCCTGTTGTGTTGCTGTCTATATGACCTTGCACACCTGCAAATCAAATAACAGTTCTGCTCACCTGTGAACCTCGACCTTGCACACACATACACCTGCAGATCAACGATCTTAATTACCATGTAGATCTCCTATATAAGCCATGCAATTGTGACCAAGATCCTACACTCCTGAAGAACCCAGCTGGCTCTCCAATCCAGCACCAACACACCTGGTACTGAGGCACTAGGAGGAACGCACCATTGCTCTACCTCACACACAGAAGGAGCTTATAATTATGCTCTCTTACTCCCTAGCACACTTTTCCAATACAACCATGAGTCTATTATATAGATCTCATCCAAACAATAATTAGACATCTAATTACAATAATTAGATCCGCAGCTCTCAGTCTATAATTAGATCTCTTCATGCAAACACTTGGTTCGTTAGCTAACTGCCCGTAATTAGCTCGCAGTCGAACCACACAGGCGACCGACGTCAGTCCCTATCTGCCTGGAGGTGACCGACGTCGGCCGATATATGACCGATGTCGGTTGCTTCCCTTTGCTATCCTGCCGACGTCGGCTGATCAGACCGACCCCAACTTCACTGCAACTCAGCAACCTTCAGCAACCTCCTCTCTTGTTTGCATTAGTGAAGCTTTTAGCTCCACAATCCTAACACCTTCCTCTTTGCTCTCCAATCGAGGACACACTATACTCCAAGTAAATCTTGCCTGATTCTGCTCCCTGTTGTGTTGTTGTCCTCCCTGATCTTGCACACCTGCAAATCAATCTGGTTTTGCACACGTACAAACCTGGATCATGCACACAAATACACCTGCAGATCAATGATCTTACTTACCATGTAGATCTCCTAACGTAGCCATGCACCCCTGATGACCAAGATCCTACACACTTGAAGAACCCTTCTGATTCTCCAAAACTAACACCCACACTTGGTACTGTTGTGGAACTAGGAGGAACACCCTTGCTCACCTCACACACAGAAGGAGCTAACTTTGCTCAACTCAAACTAGAACACCTTACAATACAACCTATGAGTCTCTTAAATAGATCTCATGCAAACAATAATTAGACATCCAATTACAATAATTAGATCCACAGCTTCTAGTCTAAATTTGGCTCTTGACATGCAAACACTTGGTTCATTAACTAACTACCCGTAAAACTTGCAGTTCTAAACCGCACAGGCGATCGACGTCAGTCACTTTCTGCCTGGAGGTGACCGACGTCGATCGATCCCTGATCGACGTCAATTGCTTCTCTTCACTAATCTGACCGATGTCAGCTGATCAGACTGACGTTGGTTGCTCTACAACTCAGCAACCTTCACCAACCTCCTCCCCTATTTGCATCAGTGAAGCTTTTAGCTGCACAACCTAACAATCTCCCACTTGGAGATAAATAGCTGCACTGTACCTGTACCTGTACCCCATCTAATCTATTTCCTGGCTTGTATCCCTCTTCAAGCTCAACCCTGAAGACCACCCACCATACAACCTATGGTGCACCTCCTGTCATTCGAGTAACCTGCCACATCTGAATCTACAAACCCATGTAGTGAAGTCCTGACCCTGCATAACATGAATCCCTGCTGATGGTCCCTCAAATACCTGAGAACCCACTTCCCCGAATTGGCTCCTAACTCTCTGACAGCTCCCACTACTTGGGAAAACTCAGGTCTATACCAGACCTCATGTGATTTCAGACACTGAACTATCCAGCCCTTAGTGTGCTCCGATTCTGCATCCTGCATAATGAACCTCGCCAACACCTGATTCACATCAGCTCCCACTGGAGACAAAATCAACCTGTGATCTCCATGTCTCTCATGCCAAAGAATTTTGCTGCTCCAAATTCCTCATGACATGCCACTGAACTAACCTTACCCTTAGCTCAGCAAAACCCTATATGTACAAACCTGCTAGCTAGCATACCATCGACATACAATAACAGGATAATGTTGCAATCATCATCCACTTGGTAAGACAAACCACAATAGTTACCCTGACATTGACTAAAGCCATGCTTTGTCATCCACCTGTCAAACCTGTACCACTATCCTACAGCTTCCTCAAGACCATATGCCCTGGTCTTTTATCTCACGTGTCTGTTCTCTCTATTCTTTAACTAAGGTATCCATTCGTCTCTGTGCTTTCATCTAGCTGGCAACCTTACCAAATCTCTCATTTGGTTCTGCATCATATTCCTGCTATGCTCCCACTGTTTCCTGGATCCTTCCTGCTCTGCAGTCATCAACTAGTATAAAGAAGATGAACAACAAATTTGAGGCTTACTTACCACCTTCAGTCCTCCATATGGGCATTTGAGACTCCTTGATAGCTTTTTATCCACCCAAAATCTGTTACAGTGACCGACCTCGATCACTACACAGTCTGCATCCAACCGACATTGGTTTCCATGCGCCTGTCCTGACTACCAACTCTACCAATGTCAGTGTCCCTGTTACCGATGTCAGTCCTCCTTATCGACGTCAGTCTTACCTATTGGCGATGTCAGTCCTCTTGACCGACATCAGTCTTACCCTGCCCGACATCATCGACTTTGGTCTGCACATGACCGACATCGGCACCTGTCTGTTCGACGTCAGTTCCTCCTGACCGACGCTGGTACTTGTGTTCACCTGTGAGTGATGACTTTTTACCTACGAGCTTACTTTGAATCAATCCCATGTCCAAACTGCCCTACTTAGAAGTATCCAGCCCCATCCATTGGTCTCTATCCGTCATCTCCTCCATAAACACCAAGGCTTTCCAGTTTTTAAGCCTGTTAAACACATCTGACTTCCTCTTAAGAACATGCATCTCCTTCTTGCTCATGTGACCAAGCCTACAAAGCCATGTCTCTGCAACAAAAGAAGAATCAATAATATAAGCAAGTAGATAAAGGGTACCTGCTTTCTTACCACCAGCTAATTCAAGTGCATCCGTTGTGAGAGTTCTTGTGCATCTCTCATCACTCAACTTTCTTGAAGAAATTAGCCTTATCTTCAAGACCGGGACTTGCATGACCTCCTTCAACACCCGTGTGTTGGCCGCCTGCAATTTTAGCTTCACTTCCCCTTTGCCAATTCTTTGGCAAGGCACACCAGCCCCTAAATAAATCTTTCTAAAGTCTCCAAAGACCTTACCATGAAAAGATACTCTATTTCAGACTGGATGGAAAGAGGAAATAGAATCTATAAAATAAGATTCTACTTTATCGAAGAAACATACCAGAGCATTCTGTGCCACATCACCTGCAACATCTGCTTCTTCAGTTCCTTCATGCTGATCTTCCACAAACCAACGATTTTATTTTACCTGCTCTTTCTTTCCATAACACCGTAAGTGATCATCTGTGCTTTTCAATTCCTCCTTTTTTAGCTTACTTTCTTCTGCCATTACTCTACTCCCACTCAATTAGAAACTCCTGAGAGTGACCTGTAATCAAACACAAAACCTGCTCCCTGCAACCTTAGCTCTGATACGACTTGTTAGATACCCAACCAAAAGCTCTGATACCACTTGTTCGGAAATATGGAAGCACACAATTGATTACCAAATACAAGCAAGTTACATGCATAATTAAACCAGAATCACAAGTAACTAGAATTCAGAAACAACACAGAATATGAGAGACAATACACAAATTATATTAAAACTCTTCCAGAAGGAAATACAACAAAGAAGATTGCCATAGTTCTTTTTCTTTACACACCTCTAGGGCTCCCACACCTCTAGGGCATAAACAGTAAATCTTCCCTCAAAGCTCTCTCTCTTATGGTCCCAACACACAACTCAAACACAGAGTTGGTGTTCACCTCCAACCAACCAGTATCCACTATTGCCAGTACCCAAGTGCTCCATGCACTCCACAAGTACATAAATGTACTTTAAGTAGATCTCCCTTGAAATGCAACAACCTACAACCCAAATGATCTCACTTATGGAAGGAACTACCTTGCCTTCCTCTTTGCTCTCCAACCGAGTACACACTATACTCCAAGTAGATCCTACCTGATTTTGCTCCCTATTGTGTTGCTGTCCTCCTTGATCTTGCACACCTGCAAGTCAATCTGGTTCTGCACACCTGCAAACCTGGATCATGCACACACATACACCTGGAGATCAATGATCTTACTTACCATGTAGATCTCCTAACGTAGCAATGCACCCCTGATGACCAAGATCCTACACACCTGAAGAACCCTTCTGATTCTCCAAAACCAACACCCACACTTGGTACTATTGTGGAACTAGGAGGAACACCCTTGCTCACCTCACACACAGAAGGAGCTAACTTTGCTCAACTCAAACTAGAACACCTTACAATACAGCCTATGAGTCTCTTAAATAGATCTCATGCAAACAATAATTAGACATCCAATTACAATAATTAGATCCGCAGCTTCTAGTCTAAATTTGGCTCTTGACATGCAAACACTTGGTTCGTTAACTAACTGCCCGTAAAACTTGCAGTTCTGAACTGCACAGGCGATCGACATTGGTCCCTGTCTGCCTGGAGGTGACCGACGTCGGCCGATCCCTAACCGATGTCAGTTGCTTCTCTTCACTAATCTGACTGACGTCGACTGATCAAACCGACGTCGGTTGCTCTGCAACTCAGCAACCTTCAGCAACCTCCTCCCCTATTTGCATCAGTGAACCTTTTAGCTCCATAACCTAACAAAGACAACCCTCATAAGGGTGTAGTTTTGGTGGCAACAAAAGGTTTGATTGATTTGGAGGTAGGCCAACCTTCTTCCATTCTAGAAGGGGAAGTGTCTTTTAAGAATCCTAAGACATAGGGTGTAGACAAATCTTCTCCATTATCTAATTGCTCCCAGTAGAATGAATGGTGATGGTTTGGAGGAGGAAGAAGAAGAAGAGCTGGATAATAGGGTATTTATGTCTATAGCTCGACATCTTTATGATTTGAAGACACCTAACTATGGAAAGAAAGGGAAAAAAGGTAAAAAAATGGAATCTAAAAGGTTACAACTTGATGCTAAAAATTTCATTTATGGTAGGACTCAGTGGATAATGGAATCTTTACTCTCTAACAAGTGTAAACATTTTTTGGTAGTAAAAGGTTGATTTAATGGATATGCTCATTGTGTTTTTAAGAAATTTGCTAAAAGGTTTTTATTTTATGCCTTGTAGTTTACTTAGATTTTAATTTTGGGTTTGGTTTTAAGTTTTTAGCTTTGGATCTTTTTTTAATTTGCTTGGGGTTTCTAGGTTGTGGTGTGTTCAATCTAAATTTTGGTTTAATGTTCTTGGGAGAATGGGCCTCTTGTTGTGCCCCAAAACCAATTTAGGCTCTAGATAAAATATTAAATTAATAAAAAAACATTATTAATAATCTGTTATAAAAACATATTATATTACATATTAAATATTATAAATTAAATAACTAAAAAACAATGTTTTATATTTCTATATTAATGTGGATCAATTACATACTCATTTCAATATAAAATATAGTCAACCAAGTGTCGAGGTGAATTGGTATTAGCTGGAAAGGAAACTAACTCAAATACTAGGTTAAAATCAGATGTCTCAATACAAATTCTTAGTAATATGTTAAAATATGATGCATCTTAGGTTGTTAATAAAATGAGAATTAAAGAAGTAGACAATGATGAGACAATGGAGGACACTATTTAATATGTTAATCCTTGTATTTAAGTTCTGAGAATGAACTAATGTGATTGGTGTGTTGGTTTGTGTTTGCATTAATTGTAATTTCATTTCTTAACTCTGACTAGGGTCCATACTTTTAGTTAGTCAGCTCATTACTTATAATTTTAAATTGCCAATGATTTCATAACTTGGGCTCATTTAAATAATAAGGAAATAAAAACACTGAATGTTTGATGTTTCACTCGCTATCTTTAAAAAATGATAAAATAATATACTAAATATTACTTGAAAGATGGTGTTCTATTTTGTTGGTTTTAAAGGTCTATGACAAAGCTTTTTTGTAACTATAGTCATTTTTATCCATAACAATCTAGAAGGCCTAGCTATTAGTATGGTTCTAGATTTACACTAGTTTATTTATGATATGCAGTGATATGTAAACAATTCAACATTAACTAAATAAAAAATACCTAGTGTTAGTTCTGTTATTGAATCTTTACTCCTAAGTGCTTGTTTCATCCATTGTAAACCTCATATGAACCAAACTGCCAACTTAAGCCTTGGAAAGGGCAACACAAAACTAGGTCGATGGCCAAATGCCATGCCATAAATAGTTGTGGTAGATGTTTGCCATAGCTTTGCCCATGCATTGACTATCATCTTTTTCATATAGATGATTGTAAGCCACATATCTTCACACCTATTTTACTTGCCTAGCAAAACTACACTCCACATCACCAAAATAACCAAATTAGAAACCTCAATGCATCAAGGAATCTTCCAAACCATGAGATGAATATTCAATGTTCCTTTCACAATATAATGCCTCTGACGCAAAAGTAAGGGTTTACAAATATATTTTAAATATAAAAATTTTGATAGGGAAAACTAAAATTTTGTGGTAAAAAAAGGAGGAACCCTTAAAACTCATGACAAACAAAAGACTTTACCTAAAATGTCAAACCATAGACTTAAATACTTTGGTAGATTTTAAGTAGAAAAAAAGTTGAAAATTGTGTTCGTAAAATTTGTGGCTCCAAAAACTTCGCTAATTTTCTTAAACTTCACTTTGATCATTGGAAAAATTACTTATTCTTATTGCCATAATTGGGTAGATAGATTTAAAAAGAATAAGGAAAATAAAATGTGTTTCATGACCTACGTTACACTTAGCTTGATTCATATCATGCCCTCAATAGTGCACAATATTGAAAATAACACTACAATAATTGTAATAATTCATCAAGGATACTAATGTAATTTATAGACACATAAATTTGATATTAGACACTTGGAACATTAATTTTAATATACATGACTTGAGAATAAACATTTAACTCTTGTGCACACTTTTCCCTCCCTATTTACCTATCTATTATCTTGGTCAACCCAATTTTCTATCACATACATTCATGATCTCCATAGTATGTGCAAAAATTCTCCATAATCATAAGCATATTGTTGCCATATTCTATATCTCTATATGTCCTTCTCTAGATAGTGTTGACAACTATCCAACAGTTGTCATTACTATAAGTGTATGCCTATACCAATAACATCTAGGAATTCAAATGTCTCCCTTGAGTCTGCCTAAGCATGTTTCATATGTTAGTTCTAGGGGAAATATCAAATAACATATTTAAATACAAATCAAGTCTAAGGTCAGACTCCCTTGGTCACTACTTGGAAATTACATTGAGAACCACTTATAAATTAGAGAAATCCATTTGCACTTCCTTGAGACATTATCACAAAAACATACACATATGAAGGCCCCTCAAAGGAGTAGTCCTAAATCTGAGTCTAAATACAAAAGGCAAAGTCAAATTTGCATGTTGTCAAGTGTAGAAAGCCAAAGCATTGCATTACATTCTAGTGGATCATGATTGAGCATAACACACCTAGATGCGATAACTACATATGGTTTGATCCCTCTTTAAAGTATTGGAATGTAAGCATCACTCAGACACTCAATAGGGAGTGGTTGGCATTGTTTAACCCATCTTTCTAACCCATTTTTCTAAGTCAATATGGTGTTGAAAGTGATGTTAAGGTTTTAGGGCAAATTGAGAAACAAAATCAAAATGCACAAAGGACCGAGGACAAACAAACACACATGAATCATTTACAAATGCAAGCACAATGATATGTGGTAGAACATATTGACATCATCAATCTGGACAATGCTAATAAATAGAGGATAATACCAGTTGTTTTAGGTGTTTAAGCTTTGTTGGTAGCATCCATGTAGGTTTTGACAATTTGTTTTCTAATCTAAACAGTTACAAAGTTATTAAAAAGTCATATAGAGGACTATGACATAAGTAGTTAGTAGTGTTTTACCCTAATTTATATTGTCCTTTGTATGGGAAAATCAAAAATCAAATACGTACCCTTAAGACAAAAATTTAAAACTTTATAAAGAAAACCCAAAGGGAAAACCTAGGGGTTTTGTACATGTGTGTGTGTGTGTGTGTACAGGTTCACCAATGTGTTTTACCATAATTTGGATTAATGGGTTAGATTAATATAATTAAGAAAGAAATTTTAAATAGAATTTAGATTATAAGATATGACATTCAAGCATACATCTAAATGTAAATGATTGACATTGATTATTTTGATTTGACAGGGGCATATGCTAAATATGGAGAATACTAAAGAGACCATGATACTTAGCTTTTCTAGTTGACTACTTGACTATGACTATATTCTAAAAGTGTAAATCAAGGATAAGTAGGACTTTCATTTATCTGGTTCAGGAGTTATCTACTGAGTGTGTTGGGTCAGTTCTACATAATAGGGTCACTATCATCAATCAATACTGACCTATTGATTGGTACTAACCCTTGCAAAAGTAGTGCACAATGATTATATGATCCCCTATGAATGTCTTTAGCTGTTATGTGTTTGTGATATCAACACATGCAAATTAAAAAATCAATCTCTTTTTCCTTCAAACCCTAAATGTGATTTTGAGGGATAGAAACCTGTAAAAGTGGGGGAAGTGTAATGGGTTGAACTTACCCCAATCACTGCCACTTGATGATTAGAAATTTCCTACATATCTAATAGTCCAAGGAGGGAAATCAAGCCGCATGTAATTCTCCAACCTATTGTGATTGTGTAATTATGATTATGTAATTGTGTACCTTCATTATGTGTATGCACTTAATGATTGACTTTGGTACTTAACAATACTCAGTTTGACCTAGGTTTTGAGTTCTTCAAACATGGTTTATGAGTTCTCATAGTGATAGGTATGTAAATTGGGAAGAACAATGAAGATTTGTTGAGTGTTCAATAGTGTATATATGTATCTTATACAAGTGCTAGATCCTTTTGAATGGGACCTTGATTTGCTTATATATGGATCCAATTAAATAATTTGTGATGCCATCAACATGTTGTGATTATGGATTGACCCTAAGGATGGGTTTTATTTTAGAAAATAGTTATTGAGAGCAGGTTGGTTTTGACTAGTGTAGTTCGGTATCGATTGATGATAATAATTATAACTGGTGAAATTGACCTAGTATAAGTGGACTTATTTGAGAGTCTATATATGTCTCTGTATCATATGTAATAGGTTTAAAATAGATAGTGAGGTTCTTGCATGTGTATAATAGTATAATTGAGCGGTTGAATCATGAGATAACATGCAAGTGTGAGAGGATTGTGAATTGGGACCTTGTTTAGGTGGTCAAGTTATTGATGGTAAATGTGTGTCAAGCTTGTCCTTTTCAATTACCAAAGACCACATTTTAGTATCTACAAGCAATATAGATTAGAAAATTAACTAAGTGCCTTCTCCCTCTATTTGCTTGTTCAATTCTAGATATAGTAAGTGCAATCATTTTCTATTCTACATTCAGATCTCTACATTGAATGTCCTAATTACACAATCTGAATTTCAATAGTTTTATGTTATTTAGATCATTTAAATAAAAAACTAAATAAAGCACAATGTAATGTGTGTTTTACCTTACTTTGGATTAATGATAACCCTTAACAAGATAGAAACTAATGTGTTAATATATTTAGATTATTATTCTTTGCAATAAAGCATAAATATGAATGTAAAAGACTAACATTGGTTTGTTAATTACACTTGCTAAATATGGCAATTACCAAAAGAGGATAAAATACTTAGTAGTTCACTATACTGTGTAGTACTGAGACTATAGGCAAGTGACAATAAAAGTAACAAACTTTAATATATAGACACATTAATTGGTCATAGGTACTTGACAATGCTAATTCTTGACACATTCCAAACCATGTGACTTGTGTAATTACATGTCTCTTATTCACCATTCCTCTAATCTATTTATCTATATGCAGGCTTGACCCTTTGTTTACCATTATCTATTACATATAACTTTCAATTCCAAATGCTCAAGCTATCAAAAAACTAATACCTTCATATTGTCTCTAATTTAAGATAAGTATCTTTGATCCTCTTGGATAATTCTGTACTAGGTGGACTGGAACACATTGTGCCCCTGTCCACTTACAACAACCATATCCCATGCTAAATGACAATTGGTTTTTGGAATTCAAAATATCCTTTTTGGTCTTCCCACATGTTTCATGTGGTCATATATAGAAAATTTTAAAAATATTAACCTATAAATACATGTCAAGAGTCACCCCTTATCCACACTTTCTATTCACTTGGTTCAAGCACATACACTTTTTCACATTAAATAAATCTACTATATTTTCCCTAAATTATGAATTACTCACAAGGAGTAGCCATAAGCCAAGTTAAGAGCCTTGAAAATTAAGTCAAGAGCCTTTTAAATCAAGTCAAGAGTTATTATTGTCAAGTATCTAAGTTATATTCTAGCTAGATACATATATTCAAAGGAGAACAGAGTGCACATTCACTCTATGTGGGAGAACTTCATGGGCTTGATTTATCTCCTTGGATTATTATATACATAGATAACAAACAATCATCGAGGGGGTGATTGGGATCAGTTCATCTCATTATACTCCCCTTTTCTTCTTGCGGGTTTTTAAGCCATCAAAGTGCCCTAAGGGTTTTAAAGACAAGAGACTATTATATTAGGTAAAATTTGGAATATGAATTCAAATGCAAGTGACAATAATGACTACAAAATCAATTCCAAACTCCCTAAATACTCATGATTGGGCAAGTTAAGTAAATTGAATGCAAAATAATAATTGAAATAAGTCAAATATACCTGAATCTTACAACCAATTAACGTCTAAATATAGTTGATGTGCCCCAATTGACAAGTACATGCTTTGATACCTGATAGTAATGTTAGATTGATTGATTGGCTTAGGACTAATTGAAATAATGGAGGACATGTGATAGATTTAAAATGGATAATATACAAGTTGACGATATTTGTCTAAGGATATTCAAAGATAGCTCATGGTTTGCATGGAGATGTCCTTATTTATATAGAGGGATGGAGAGAATTTCCAAGGAATTTAAAATTATTTAAATGATTATAGAGGAACAATAGTATTGGAGGATTTTAGAGTTTGTGGAGAATTCTATAATCCATTATTTAGGACTAATGATTATCAGTGAAGATTAGATGTAGGATTAGTGATAGGATTTGTAGGAGAAAGTGGACGTAGTTGGAGGTAGGTGAGGGGATAATTTAAAATTAAAAAATAAAATATAAGTGGGGATTAGTGATAAGTAGGATGTGATTAGAAGAATTAATTAGGACATGGGATGTTATAAGGTTAATGTATAATGAGAGAAATGTTAACATTTTTAGAAGGGGACTAGGACAATTAGACTATGGATGAATTATACAAAATTAGTGATAAAATTAATAATGATGGAGGAGCGAGCAAATTTAGATGTATACATTTTACCCTTGTTTGAAAGGGAAGTATGATTGGAAGAAGAGTAATGGTATTTTAAATGAAAAATATAGTCATGGAAGATTTAAATTAGGATAGATGATGTCCCCTCGAGGGGACATGCGGGGAAGGACAAGATGGATGGCCATTCAAAAGAGGAAATGAGGGGCAAGATTTGTGAATAAAAAACTAGATGGTGGGTTGGAATGGATGCAATAGATGTGAATAAGGATGCGAATAATAATATTGATGCTAACAATGAATTCTAAAGTGATGATTCCCTTGGCAACGACATATACAAGTGAGTGAAGTTGACAATGTCATAATTTTAGACATGCCCCGAGTGGGAACAAGTTGTAACGGGATGATGATAAAATGTTGTAATATTTAGACATATCCCAGGTAAAGACACATTATGAGAGAGTTATAGACTTTGATGATTTATGGGCCATAAGCTTTAAATGTATCCTAAGCAAGGATGTATGCTAGGGAGAGTTATGGGTGAAATATGATGATAGGCCATAAGATTTAGATGTATCCTAGGCAAAGACACATGTTGAGAGAGTTGAAAGCTTGGATTGGATGATTGGATGCAAAATTTAGACATATCCTAGGCAAAGATGCATGCTGGGAGAGTTATAGGCTTAAATAAGATGATAATTTGAGTGATTGATTGGGTAAATATTTAACACGTTGTAGCTCAAAGTGTATGTTGAAATATGATGAGAATGTGCATATGGATGAGAAAGAAGACAAATGAGTGACCAAGGGATAAAGGGGAAGAATTGGTTAGTGTGGTTAATTTATCCTCAGACACTTTAAGTGATCAAGCATTGCCTACATAGTCTTAAAAGACCTCAATCCAATGTAGTTCTCCCTAATAAGAAGGCATGATGAGAGATGATGAGTTAGACCAAAGGATGATGATGATGGGTAAATGTATTAAAACTTAAATTTGACTTAGATGCTAGGTTGGATGATTAGACACATGATGAATGACTTGGAGAAATGATTGGATATTGGATGTTAGACATTGTTAACATGATTGCGGTTGAGTTGATCTTAGACACCCAATTTTATTAAGCACTACATATATAGTTTGTATGGACCTTAGGCTGATGTTATTCTCTAAAACTAGAATATGTGATGTTAGGATAAATTTGATGATGTTAATGATAATTATGCCCTAAGGATGCCCTAAGGAAACTGATTAGGACTGGTGAGGATGAAGGATGTTAGTATAAATTTTAAGGTTAATGATGATTGGAATTGTGATATTTAGATATGATTAGATGAAGTGATGATGATGTCCCAAGGATGCCCTTGGGAGATTGATTAGAATTGACAAGGATGATGGATGTTAGTAGAAATGTTAGACTAATGATGATTATGATTGTTAGATATGATTAAATGTAGGATAGATGATTGAAATTGATTAATTTGATTGATAGATGATGGGATTTGAATGTTGATAATTGATTTGGATAAGATTTACTATTGGATGTTAGATATATTTGATTTGATAGGACAGGGTTAATGCATTATTTGACCAGACTCTAGTAATGATTGGGATGGTGGATATGATTGTTAGGAATTTTAGATAAGAGGTTGGATGATTTGATTTGGATTAGTGATTTTGATAGGATAAATGATTTTATGATGATATGATGTTGATGAGGGTAGATTTGTGTTATCGTGGCCTTGAGATATTTGTGTTTTGCAATCCTCTTTAATGTAGCATTTGGAAATATACACCATGACATGTATGTAGTCATGATTACATTTTGCCAAAGTGCAAATTGGACTAATGCAAAAGACACAAAGATAAAAAGAATAAAGTGTGTACAAGTAGCACATGGCATAAGGCACCATTAGTATAAATAATTAAGATGACATGTTTGTCGTATGCTATTGCACATATGATAAAGACAATATGTAGAGACAAAAGATGTACAACTATATTCATAAAATTCTTAATCAATTACACAAATGTAGATAAACATATAAACATAGATGATTATACATGATATATACATGGTAAAATACATTTAAATAAGTCAATCAACATCAAGATCATACAATTAAAACACACAAGTATCTACATGCAGATTATGTGATGCATTGGTGGTATGTGATCAGTGTCTTGTGTATTGCTTTGATGAAAGATTATGGGATGAGTGGTCAGGTTATGATTTGATGTGGCTATGTTTTCCCATAGGCAATTATATGAGCCAAAAGGTTAAATTAGATGGATGATTACAATGATTTTTGGGACAAGGATTGATAAGTTTGCTTTGATGAAAGTTTTGACTTGAAATGTGATGGTTAATGAGTTATGGACAAGGTGTCCTTAATAATATTTAAATTTAGAACATGATCTAGTTGATAGATGGGGTAGGGTAAAATTAACCCTAAGTTTGATGAGTTTTGACTTGGATAGGGAGCTAAAATAAAATCATGATTTGACGGGTGCTTAGTTCAAACTAGCAAATATGTGGTTTGACTAAGTTTGACTAGGTCATGGTTGATCCTAAACAAGGTTAATTTTTATAAGAATATCTCAAATAAAGATTTATATGGTATTTGTTCAAGTTTTGATGGGTTGACAATGATGAGTTTGATAATATGATCTGATAGTGAGGTTGACTTATGTAAAAGGGGTGACTATGATTTGACCGCTAAGCAAAAGGATTGTGATGAGTGATAGGAAATGAGTTGGACTAAGTTTGATGAGGTTGAAATTGAGTGTTAATGGAAAAGTGATACTTATGATGTGAATTTGGATTAGGATATGGATTTTGGATAATGATAATGGATTTTTCATAGGATGTAGGAGAAAATAATTGGGATGTTCTTAGATTTTCTAGATTTTATGATATTTTTGGCTTTTTGGGTTATTTTGATTTTTTTATGTATTTTTGGGATATGTATGCAAAAAGGGGGTTTAATATAAAAGGGAACACTAAGGCTAGAAATTAGGATGTGGAATGATAGAAAATGAAATGACAAAATAATTTGGGTGATGCTTACAGGGGATGAGGGACAATGTTGGACCCTAAGTTTTGACCAAGTATTTTGGCTTTTTGGCATAGAACTGGCATGACACAAGAGGAATATGGTGCAGGAAGACCATAACATATAACTAACATTGTGAAAGATGACTGTGGCACAGAACTAGTGAGGCATGAAAGGACAAAGGCATAGAAAATAACAATGTGAGAAGACCCAATTAAAAATAGAACATAACTACGGGAACCTAAGAGCATATGACTTAGAACATCAATGAAAGACTTGGGGAGCACGAGGGAAGTGGGAGATAGTTGAGGAGTGATTTTCAAGGATAATCTAGATTTTAATGATCAAGAGTTTTGTACTGTCCTACAAAAAGGACATTTGGCAACAAGGATTTACATCAAAAAAGAATATAGGGGGCATTAGGGCCTGGGTCCTTAGGAAAAAACAAGTAAGATGGGGCCAATACCAAATAAAATCTATCTTTATCTCTTATGTGTATTGGGACTGGGATTAAGATTAGGGGGCATTTAGATTGAGATTAGGGGCATTAGAGATGGTCCCTCATGGCATCCCTATTGATTCAACACTACTGAGAGGAAGGTTGTCTGCACATAGGTGGGTGAACTAGGGAAGCAAGTTAGGTGATACAAGGTTGGGATTGAGGTTTCCCCTTAGTGGTGGCACTACGTGGATGGTCTATCTTCCCTGAAGTGGTATTACTAGTTATTTTAGAGGATTCGTTGATCCTATGATTTCTAGTCCTCATCCATCAAGTGTTTCACCCATTTTAGGTTCTATCAATTCTCTCTCTACTCCCAGAGACATCATATTAGTTAGGGGTGGGGGAGTTATAGGAGATGAGGAGGAACTACTGTCTCTATCTCTATAGCCTAATGACTATAACTATATAGTCCCTTTAACTCTATATATATATATATATATATATATATATATATATACACACATACTACCACGACTCTGTCTACCAAGAGATCATTGGCCAAAAATCCAATTGTCATTTATTATATAACTACTTGGTCAGAGAAAAACAAGTATAAATACCCTTGTGTGGAATTATGTAACATGACTGATAATGGATAACATATAGTGACTCTATAATATAGAATTAAAGATATTACAATCAGTGTAGGTGTTATGTTACAAATAATTGATAGTTGAACATTAACAATGGGTTTTTATTAACTAATTTGAGGCTTATCATTCATTATGAGATTTATAGAACATGTATTATATGAGTTTGCATAGACAACCCTTCAAACTTCATGGCATTTATCTTTGTTTTCTTGGTTGTTGTGATTAATGAGTCAAGGTCTATAGTCATATATTTCTTTTTCAATGTAATTTCTAATTAGATATATGAATAAACTCAAGTATATGACTAGTGTGGTATTGAGCAACATAACCCACAGGAACTGGTCTCTTGCTGCATGCTTTGGGTGAGCATACAAGACCTTAATCTTGCATGAAATGCCAACACGTAAGCTTGTTGGGACTACACTTTAACACCTAAATAAAAATGTGACAAATAGAATAAACCCAACATTTTGGTTCTATTATCGGGACATATAGTGCTTATTACACAATAATAGAAGATGCTTGAATGCTTATCCCTAAAAAGTATTGAACAATGGATTATTGAGGTTGAGGATAATTTTACAATTCCTTATCTTGAACCAATAATTTTTGTATATGTATGGGTGGAACAACATCTCTATAGCTCATTATATGAAACCTTTTTTGTCAAAGTCCCTATTCATTTGCATGTTTGGCTCACTGCCTATACTCAAGGTCAATCATAAAATTTTGGGAGGAGACATGCTTGGATGATAGAACATCAAAAGGCTTTGTCATGACTAAAAAAACCATGGAAATGGGTTGTTAATATTTGGTGGAGAGGAGTATTGAATAACTACATCTTGGAATATGTTGTAACCGCTTACTCTTGTCCTGAAGAAGCCAACTTCCACTTTCTCAGAGTACCATGTGGTTGGTATATTAGACATTTCCCACTAGAATTAAATAAGTTATTTTTTAATTGTGGACTCAAAAATATACCAATGGATGACTAAATCCATCCTTGTATGGGCTGCATAATTGGAAGGGGAATGTAGAGTTGTTGGTAAATAATTTTTAGGTTCAGAATGGTAGCCAGTTAGTAGGCATTATGAAAGTAGAAATATGATGAATCTTAGCAAAGGATCATAGGTGGAAGTGGATTAAGAATGGAATGAGAGAGTTCAAGAAGTGTTTTTAGGATTTGTAGGGAAGCAAAAAGGCACAAGGAGGACTCAATCACTTTTAAACTGCACCTAATGCCAATTTTATCATATAAAGGAGAAACTAGTCAAATAAAAGAGATTGAAAAACAATGCTTGAACCACCCAAGTTCCCCAACCATAGCGCGTGCTCATACTTTTGAATCAGACAAAATACTTATACATAATTGGGATACAAATATTGTAGAATTAGAAACTGAGCCTATAAGGGAAATCATATCTAAGCCAATTTTAACTAATACTACATTAACACTTTCTCTTCCTCTTCAAGTGGGTTTCATTGCCTAACTTGGTATGCTTGGTGGACCTGACATTCATAGTGGACAGAGTACATGCCCAAGTATTATTAAATAACTACCATGACCCCCGTCACGGGTGTTGCTATTAGAGGTGCTAGAGGTGGACTAAGCGGCAACACAGGAGGAAGTGGTGGACTTCTTCCTCAAGGAACATGATATATGGGTTCTTAACAACGACTAGCATAAGAACCTCAACTACCAATGATATATTATAAAATTACACTTCATCTACCTAAATATCAAGGTGTGGAGAATGTTGCAAAGTATGTTCATAAGTGTGAACTCATTTAGATGGTATGAGGCATAACTTATTCCAAGTAAAAGGCCACATAATTTGCAACCACACTTTTGGAAAGAGTGCATAAATGGTATAGGAAGTTTGACACTCAACAACTGGTAATTGACTATGATCAACTCAAAATGACATTTTTTTAGGAATTTAATATTTCCAAATTTGAGTAACAAAGTATTACTGCGCTAAAAGATATAAAATAAGATCTCACTGAGAGTGAATGGGAGTATGATACATGGTTCAAAACACTTTTGTCAAAGATTTCATTTGAAATTAATGCTACTTAGCATGCCCAATGGTTTGTGGGAGGTTTATTTCTTCCCTTTAGATGAATGTTGTCTCAAAGGACATTTATCAACCCACATGAAGCTCTAAAAGTTGCCATCTACATTGAAGCTATCTGTAGCATTGACATTAGAATCAATCCTTTTATGGAATCTCAAAGCTCTTTAATGACATCATAATTACTATCCCACACGAAGCTCTAAAAGTTTCCCTTTATGTTGAAGCTATTGGTAGCATTGACATTGGGTTCAATCCTTTTATGGAATCTCAAATAGCTTTAATGACATCACAATTAGATAAACTGACCATAAACAATGTGTATGACACTCATAATAGTATTTTGTGTATCGATTGTGAGTCTAAAGGTCATAATAGAAGCAACTACCCACGCAAAAACATATGCGCTATACTAAAGTAGTCACGTGAAATTTGACATGAACATGATGTATGCTTTTATCCTCTTCTACAGTGGGATACACATTCTAAAGTGTCTGAATATTATAACATATGTGATGCCTACACCCATGACACAAATGATTTTTGACTAATTAGTGACATACATGAGGCACATGCATGCGATACCCACCAAACCTCTATTTCCAACAATTAAGATAATGGTGGATATCATGTTCGAGGTCGAGGTCAAGGATGAGGAGGTAGTCGTTTCCCACCAAGAACATGTTATAAGTGTGGATCTTTAGATCACCATCAATGAGATTATCTAGTCTATCCAACATGTGCATTTTGTAAAAAGTAGCATCGGTTGGAAGAATGTCTTGACTTATACACAACCATCACTAAGGAAAGAAATTTAAAGGGTGATGGTATGAACTACATTGAGAAACCTCATTATTGGTTATGCTCTAGCACCCGGACAACTCAACAGGTTAATATAATCACACATAGCAGTGGATAATCTTAGTCTACATTTATTCCTCTTATTGAGAAGATACAATGTGAAGAGACTCATGTAAGGAAGTATCTTAATACCCAACAATAGAAAGATGTGCTTTAAGATACTATGATGTTGGTATGGGAACGACAATGAGAAATTCAGTTTCTTAAGGACCAAGGAACAACATAATGTGTTGATATGCAAAAGGCTGTGGAAGCTAAAAACATAACATGAGATGAATTCTAAGAGCTTTGAAAGCATATGTTGGATGAAGACATTATCCCATAATTGAGTAATTAGCTTAAAAATAAGGTACAAACACCAACTAACACTTAACCTCGATTTATTTGACTAATTGAAGATCATCGATTGAATCATGCTCGATGACAAGATACTCTTGGTCCTCCTAGCCCTTAAGAGGATAAATAAATACTGGTGAATGTTGCCATCAATGTATGGGTGATTCAATATATCTTGGTTGACACTAACACTAAGGTTAACATCCTCATAAAGGATGCATGGTACAAAATGGCTTACCTAGCATTACAACCATTGTTGCACATGTTGTTTATGGCTAATAAAACTCATGGTCTACCAATTGGAATTCTTAAAAATGTAATGGTTGATATCCTTGGAGTACCTTTCAAAACTAATTTTGAAGTTATTGAGTTCGTTGAAGTATATAATTCTCTATCTCTATTGGGGAAACCTTGGTGCTATGAAAATAATGCAGACTTAAGCTTCAAGAAGTGCTACATTAGTTTTGAAAATACTGATCAACGCATTGTTATTCTAATGGATCAAACATATGGGCCCCCATACATAGAACCTGTTAATGTAGAAGAAGATATTAACCACATCTATAGTGTCATAGCTAAAGATGGTGAGCATCATGATCCCACTCGTGATGGCATCCTATAATGCATAAACAATCAATCCCTTCTTGATACTACAACTAATGCTTGTAATTATAGGGCACATGGTGACTATGACCTCACTGGAAGAATGTGTGGTGCCATTGATAGTAGTGAAAATGTTTCACACTAATATCATAAACTCCACAAATTTGGTCAACCTATTACCAAACATGTCATGAGAGGACCAATTATGGATTCACCATTAGAAATACTTGATGAATATCTTCTGTTTCATAGGCAAATGGAAGTCTGTGCCTTCATCTAGCAATTTGAAGACTTCTATAACTCTGATAATGATCATATACATTCATTGGTTCACCTGTTTAATGACACAACCACATGGTGGTGGCGAACCCATAATGAGTGACTTCTCCATTGGGATCAAGTATGCTCTAATTTTCATCATTGGTTTCATCATGACAACTAAGTTTGGGGTACAATCAACTAAAATAGAGTATAACCACCAGAACCACATATAAAAGCTTGTGAATCCATGTGGAGGGCTAAAGAGTCTTTCTTGCTAGAGTACCTATGGGTACATGCTTTTTATGACACCTTAAAAACTTGGAATAGAGCATGGTATGTGTTGTCAGTTAGATTTTCACCCTTTGAGGAGATGCCTAAGCTCTCCTCATCCAAGTGGCACAATTGAAACACCTCTAGGCTTATGGGCAGCCTAAGGATGAGGTGAATCTCTTGATAGGGTTAGCTCCCTCGATGTACCACTTTGGATTGCAACTAAACCTAAACTTTGTGAGGGGGGAAAGAGACGCAGATAACTAAAAGTAAACTATTCTAAGGGAGGTGATACACCAAATAAGATGATGACTTCCAACTAATAACATGGTACACATGAGAATAAAGGACTAACCAAACATATAGTCCTTCAATCTACATCTTTTCACATCAATGTTAAATTATGAGGTTATGGATGAATGTGCAAAGCTAGGAAGACTAGACAAGAGGCATTTAATGGCACTAGTGAATAAAATAACTCATTCATTCCTTGACATTTCCTAGAACACTTCACACACCTTGCAAGAAGAAGCTTTCCAACTATAAATAAGATGAAAGAATGAGACAACATGCTAAAAAATTCATAGTCTTCACTAAGCAAGATCCAAGATTCAAGTAAAAAACACTAAGAATAGTCATGAAGAGGTAAAAATTAGTAGTTTTATTGATCAAATGGTATGCAAATGAGCAGGGCTTTGCCATACTCAGGTGGAGCATAAGTTACAATGGCTAAAATGGCTAGTTCTTATAGAACTTGAGGGAGAGAAGAGAAGAAAAAATTCCAAGGGTCACAAGAACACTTGTCAAGTTGAGAGAATTAGTTAAGTATGCATGAGAAAGGGATATGGGATGAACCATGTAAGGTGAGGAAGTACAAGTGTCCATACAAGGCATGAAACTCTTGCAAAGTGTCATAAAACTCCTCATTTTTGCTCAGAAAGCTGCCTTCATGATTTAGACCTATTTGAACATCCCAAAACTAATTAGGGATATGTCTGATGATTAAGATGAAGACATGCCTCTCTATGTATTATTTGTAGGCCTGGTCATTTGGAATCATCCCAAAATGAGCAATCATCATTTGTTGTCAAGAAAACTCCTCTTTCATGCACCCTACACAATTGGACTCAAATTTGACATGTGTTAATACCCTCCATGGCCTTAGAAGCATCAGGGACACCTTAAAATAACTTAGACTTAGATTTTTCACACTTCTCGCTAGCTTGTCCACTATACCAGTTTTGATTGGCTGAGATGAGAGCTATTGTTTGCACATTTGTAATTTTTTCCAAGGTATGAAATATCCATAAGGAGTTAGTACAAGTCCTAATATTTCCCCAAAACTTGATTACATCTCTTGAAACCTCCTATAGCCTACAAAACAATCAAAAGTACCATGTTTTATACCCTATCTATACAAGTTCATACAACCAAAAAGCATTGGGAGTAGCTTGAGGGAGTGCTTTATATTTTCCAATCATCATACTAGTCAAACTAGCCCATTAGAGTAGCTTTCTAACTCCATTTCTCCAAATAGGTCCTTATAAGGGTTTAGCAAGGGTTTTAAGCAGTTTGACCTCTTAAGGTTCATTCATAAATATTTAATGTTGAATTTACAAAAAAAATTCACAATATGGTTGTTCAAGGACCGTATTAACATCTCCAAATGCCTTGATTCTCTATGCAAAGCATCATGGGAGGTATGAGCATTTGAAGTTACCTATTCAAGCTCTTCCTTCCATTTCCTACAGGTTAGAGTTGATTTCTAATCTCAAAAATGAACTATTTATGGTTTTGTCTATAAGGTGAGAGCTTTAACATATCTTAAATGACCCAAAAATAATGTTTTAATCCATTATAATGACCATCTAAGGCTATAGTTGAAAATGACCTCCTCTTTGGCTTTTAGGCCTAACCATGCCTAATAGCCTATCTACACATTAAAGCCAAAAATGACCTTTTATGGTTTTACCATACATTTAAATAGCTCAAACACATCTTTTTTGATGCAATTAACATGTTCCATCTGGTTGGAATGCGCACCAAAAGCTGCAAGTGAAGTTTGACTCCCATTTGGTTTGGGGCCTAAATCTTGCCTAGTAGGCTTGACTAAAACCCTTGTAGTTTGGGATATTCTATTGAGTTTAATCCATATGTGATTATTTTTACATGTTTCCATAGATGTGTTCCAAAATCCTACATCTCCTTTCAAGGTTCAAACAACTCGTAAGACCATCCATTAACTACCTTTCTGTAAAACTGCTAATTTGTGCTCATAAGGGAGTTCCCTTTGTCTGAGATAAAATAGAGGGCACTCCCCTACTTTCTTAGATAATGGTGGATAATTTATTGGGTTATCCAAGTGATAAACATGTCTTGTACCAAAATTTAGCCCTTGGTGACATCATTTTCCCTTTCAAATCCTTTAGGACCCAAAATAGACTCCTTTGACAGATTGTGTACATGATTCGAGGAATGGGTTGTATGATACATAATTAGAACCTTTTTCTGCTTGTATTCTATGTCAACAAGGATATAGAGACCATCATTATAAATATTAAAGTGTTATAGGTCCATTTACCATTTCAACTCCCTATACATACCTCACACTGCTGAACCTTCTATCTCACTATCTTAGACTACAAATTGTACTTCTTGTTTTGGAGGGTGTCTCTAGGTATTCTTAGCTTGAATTTTATTTGGATATATAAATCATACCTCTTAAAACCTTCCTATATAATTTTTTATGTTTTTTCACTTTTTCACTCATGTTTGGAGAATACCAATCACCAAAGAACCTCTCTCTCTTGCTCACTATCTTAGACAGTGAAAACAATTTTTTATAAGTGCATATAGAGGATATAAGAGGTCTGTGTAGGCCTTTTATCATTTCCAAGGGTTTATGGAGGTCAACCTAATCTTCATGGAGGTGTCCCTGAGTTTTATTTCATCATTCCAACATTATTTTAACCCTTTATATTCACTTTGAGCCCATAAACGAGTCCTTCCCTGTCATGACTGTGACCCTTGCCTTTCTCAATTCCTAATGGTGTATATGAGGTGAAATTTTGATTATAAATGGTATGTAAATAATCTCCTTACAACCTTTGGGTCATGAAACATCTACTCATGCCTATTTACCTTGGATGGGATAAAACACTTCCAAGACATCAAGTTTAGTTCACTGCTTGTTTGTCTTGCTGTAGGTGCTTATTTCTCCGAGGGGACACTTTAGGTGTCTATGGGGCTTGGAATACCATACATAAATGACATGTTGATGATATTCAAGTCATTTTGTACACCATTCAAATAATAATTCCATTCTATCCAACATGAGAGTGTGTTTATTTGCTCTCTTGAGATATCACTGTCATCCAAACTTCAAACCTGTAAATAAAGATGCAGGGTTTTAGTGCTTTTAAGGGCATCTTTGAGGCTCCTTATTTCTATCCTCCACTTAATTTATGATTCTAATTTTTGGAATGGATCTCCTCTATGCTAGGGGCTACAATGTTCACATAGATATATTCTCTAATTCTCTTGGCAAACATGTTATAGGATATTCACAAAACCCTTTGGACCTCTATTTTGCGCTTTTAGGGAAAAAAGTCCCTAAATCTCAGTCTTCATCATTGGAGGTGGTTTTCAACTTTGTTTAGCCATATATCACTTCAAACATGTATGTCATGGTCAAATTTTCATACTAGGACCTAAAAACAGTTCCAACACTTGTTCAAATTCCCTCATCAAATGCCCTCAGTTCTCTACCAACAAATCCTATAGGTGGCCATTGTCAAGTCTACAAACAATAAATATAAAGATGAACAATGTGTATTGATTTGACCTCTTATGAATTTTATATCCACCTCAAAAACTTAAAATGCATTCCTAACACCTCCAAGAGGTTTAAGCCACTATAAAGGCTCTCATGGTAGCATGACATCATCATGGAAACCATTGCAGGTGAAGATGGAATTGTATGTAGGCAGACAACAAGATTGATGTGATGGGTAGTGAGCATGATTTGAACCTATAACATTATTCATGTTCTTAAAAAGGAATCAAACAATAAACCATGATATAACAATCTAGAGGGGAGCTTTTATACTACGTTTCAATGTTTTAAAACCCCTACAAGCGCATATCGATGGCAAACTAAAAATGAAGATGACTGTGTTGACTGGGACAGTCTTTCTTCATCCAAGTAGAAGGATTTAATTGATTTCATCTACCATGGGAATGCATTAAATATTTTAAGATCATAAATATACCTCTATGGACTTGATTTAGAACCTTGCATATCTCAAAAGCTGATTGTGTATGACAGTCATTAAGCAAACTAACTACATGATGTTTTGTGACTGCAACTCCTAGAACATTTGCTTAGAGAATAGGATTGGAAGGTGAATGGAAACATGAGAGAATTTTAAACATGTGAAAGGTCCTATCACAACCCTCTGAAACCATGAACAAGCATCAAGTTCCTTTAAATGGTGCAAAACTACTTGCAATTCACAAAGGTGTATCTTCTTGCAACTTTGATGTACTTGACCTATCCAAACACCTTGAAACATGAAACTAAGCATGGGAATAATTTTAGGAGGAGGTAACCATCATATATAACAAACCTAAGCAATTTATTTGTATATACTTACCCAAAATGGAGTAAAACCTATAGGGTACATGAAATAACAAGTAAAAAAGCATAGTCAACTTCATGAGGATGGTTCATAAAGTACATGCCACCATTATTCAAAATATTTTAATTTAAATGAAGGTATCTAAGTATACTACCACCTCCAAAAATCATTTGTCCTGAAATCTCTTCAACTATCTGTACTAAGCTTGAACTTGAAGACTGTTTTTGTTTGCCAAGAAGGTTGAAAAGGTGCATAATAGTTTTGGGCCAATAATGGCACTTTCAGAGCATTTAAAACATGTAACTAAGCTTGAGGAAGTTAAAGGGACACTATATTATATTATCCCACATGGCACACTTCCCCATGCACTGTACAAGTGCCAAACTCACCTTTTTTCCCAAGAAAACTACTCATTCTTATAAATCACCAGCCACTTTCAGTTATCAATAGCTGATTAAAACATGTGAGGACACATGTCATGTGACATAACCTTTTATAACCTTCACACTTCCCAAGGAATGTGTATAATTCATTAAATGCCCCTTTTTTGACTTGAAAATGACTAAAAGGACTAAAATGACTAAGGACCAAGGCTAGTATAACATTAAATGCCATCAATTAACCTATAATACACCTCATGACATAACATTAAACCCCTATGGTATCTAAAAACAAATTTTTTACCTATAAGGGTCTGAATTTGACCTGTAGGTCAAATTTGGTCAACAAATTGGTGACTCATAAGGGTAGTATGCCTGCTATACTAACTAGACCAATAGGCTTATCATTCCATTGGTCTTAGGGAGTCATCTAAAGTATGAGATAAATAAGAAAACCTTCAACCATTGACCGCAAGATTTGATCAAGACAAGACTAACTAACTATCTCAACCACACAAAGCAAAGGACACACACAAAATAAGGCAACAAAACTAGCAAGACACACACACACATGTGCTTAAGGCACTTAGGGGAATATTAAAACAAACTATTATACACAACTAGTAACTTATCATACCTCCTTTCCAGGATCTAAAGGGAAATTCCTTGAATATTCTTCTTCATAAGATGAATCATAGTGCCAAACATGTTTTTCCTTGAATTGGATGCTTTTTAGATCAGACCTATTCCTTGGCACTTCACTTGATCTACTCTCAAGTAGATCATCCTTAAATAGGTCTCCAATTTATATATACTTCTCTTGAACTTGTACACATACCTCATATTGCTTCCCACTATTCATCTCATGATCAACTAGTATCTTCTTGGTAGGTATGGCTTCAAGAGGATTGATTTCTTGTTCCTTAGAAGATTGCGGCCAATAGGAGCTTGTTTCATCCTTCAAGAGCTGATGTGTTTCTCCTAACTAGTTGAGATTATGATATCCCATCTTGATGATTTCAAACATGTCATCATGAGATGCATATTCCTCTTAGAAGGACAAATTTGAAAGGTTGCTTTTCCTTTGCATACTCACTTGAGTACCAAGGCTACCTTCTCCATTCTTTACTAGATCATATCCTCCTTAAAGAGGAGTATAACCTAATATAATTACTAAAAATAAATCATCACAAGGCTGGTTAGCAAGTTTTTATTTCCCATCCATGAGATTTTCATAGTGATGGAAGGACCAATGGTGATTTCTTCCTCTTTGGCAAAAGGAAAACATTCTTCCTCATCAACCCAATTAGAAATATCCACACAAGAAGTCACATATTCTTCATCATTTAGGATTCCTTTAGGGATCTCAAGTTGCATCTAAACTACCATATCATGACCTTATTTCTCAAGTGCTACAAGATCTTTCATCTCCTTCTTTGCGATTCCAAGACTAGGTATCTTGAAGTCATGTGGCTTAGTCCAATGAGGCTGCCAAGGAGCTATGTCTTCTTCAAGCAATGAGTTATGAGTTTTTATCAACCAACTACTCCTCTTAAGGTTCTCATACCATAGGTTTATCAAGGCAATAGGTGATGGGGTGAGGACAAGATGAACTAGTTGGTGGAGGTGACACATAAAACACAAAATCAGATTGAGAGTGAAATGTTATGGATTCTTTTGGAAGCTCTTGAGGAAGCGGAGGCAGACCTTAGGATAGAACAACTTGATTTTATTCCTTCCACTTGAAAATCACTTCATTCAAATCTAATTTAGCTAGAGGACTCTCTTGAGGAAGGGTATATGGGCTGTGTTTAGGCATAAGATCTGCTTTTCGGTCTAAACCTTCCATCACACCTTGACTTAAGAATTTCATCTTTGCCTTTAACTCTTCAATCTTCTTGGATAGATTCTCTTGGAAAAGTTTCTCTTGAAGTTCATAGGCATCATGAGGAGGAGGAGTATAAGAGGGATAACATGGAGAATAATAGGTCTCTTGATGAAGGGTGGGAGGGATTTGCATAGGATAAAAACTTTCTTCAACTTCACATCTTTATCTAGGAGTTTCTCCTCCTTTCCCCATGATTTCACCATGTTACTCCAGCTTTAGATGTTGGGATCAGGGGTCTTTTCTTAAGGTGGTGATGCAACTTGAGGAGTGGATGAATTATTCAAGAAACTTGGAATCTCATTAGGCTTGGAATCTCCACCTTGTCTCCAACTTGAAATGGAATATCTAGAGGTCTCTTCTCTAGGTGGGGATATAATGGGAGAGGGAAATGAGGGCTTATATACCAATTATTTATCTTATCACATGGACTGCTGCATATGCATATTGGGCAACTTAATTTGTCTATCAAGATTAGCTTCAAAAACAAGGTTTCTCTTTTCAACTGATTGGGAAAAGGATGGATTTGATAAAATTGATTGGGTTCATGAGTGGGAACCATGTAAGAGTAATAAAAACCTTATGGAAATGGAAATTAAGGTTGATAGGTTTGGTGAGGCTACCTTTCATGAAATTTTAGCCTATCTTCCAAGGATGAAACTAAGCCACTGACATCTAGCATCTCACTTGTGAGCCTTTGCCAATTAGCTCTCTAAATAGGTGCCCACTCTCTTTTGACTAACTCTAAGGCATCTCTCACTTGTGAATTAAATTTATAGGAACATCTTGACCATGTCCCCTTACTGTATCAATATCTAACATATACTTCTTATACCCCAAAAGAGTTTGCTTGAAGGTTGAAATGGATTGTGTTGAAAAGTGGCTAGGTTAACTAGGAGAAGCAAGATATTGAGGAGGTTGGCTATAGAGCTGATGTAACTCATGACAAGGTTGGATATGGTGCTGATAAGGATCATGATAAGGTAGACCATTGTTATATCAAGACTAGTAAGAATCACATCAAGGCTAACAGGTAGTGCCATAAACTTGATATGTGTCACCAACTTGTGTAAGACAAAAATCAACACCAAAATTAGTCATGAAACCTCATTAAAAGAAATAACATAGAGGAAAATGTCACCATAAATCTTCAAAAGATAACTTGGACTACTTGATCAACTGATATAACTTCAGAGTTGCCATTGATGCTTGAATAAATACCTCTAAAGGTTGATTGTTTAAAGACAATACCAAAAATCTTTCATCCTCTTGGACCAATGGTCCCATCAAGCATGCCAAAAACTATTATCACTTAGATTATAACACTTTGAGGAGATTCCTAAGCTCTCCTCATTCAAGTGGCACAATTGAAACAACTCTAGGCTTGTGGTTAGCCAAAGTATAAGGTGAATCTCTAGATAGGGATAACTCCCTTGATGTACCACTTTGGATTAAAACTACACCTAAACTTTGGGAAAAAAAAGAGAGAGAAATAACTAAAAGAAAACTATTATAATGGAGGTGATACACTAAATAATATGATGACTTCTAACTAGTAGCATGTTACACATGAGAACAAAGGACTAACCAAACTTACACTACTTCAATCTACATCTTCTCACATCAATATTACATTATGAGGTTATGGATGAATGTGAAAAACTAGGAGGACTAGAAATAAGGACTTGAATTGAACTAGTGAATAAACTAACTCCTTCAATCCTTGACATTTCCTAGAACACTTCACATGCCTTACAAGAAGAAGCTTTCCAACTGTAGATAGAATGAAAGAATAAGACAACATGCTAGGGAATCCATAGTCTTCACTAAGCAAGATACAAAATTCAAGTAAAACATAGTAAGAACAATAATGAAGATGTAAAAATTAGTAGTCTTATTGATCAAATGGTATGCAAATGAGCAGGGCTTTGCCATACTCAAGTGGAACATAAGTTATAATGGCCAAAATGGCTAGTTCTTATAGAACTTGAGAGAGAGAGGAGAAGAGAAAAGTCCAAGGGTCACAAGGACACTTTTAAAGATGATATAATTAGTTACTTGTGCATGATAAAATAATATGGGATGAACCATTCAAGGTTAGGAAGTACAAGTGTCCATACGAGGCATGAAACTCTTGCAAAGTGGCATAAAACTCCTCATTTTGGCTCAAAAAATTGCCTTCATGATTTGGACCTATTTGATTGTCCCAAAATTTATTAGGGATAGGTATGATGATTGGTATGAAGGGGAAAGATTGAAAACATGCCTCTTTGTGGATTGGTTGTAGGCCTGGTCATCTAAAATCATCCCAAAATGAGCTATCATCATTTGTTGTCAAGAAAACTCCTCTTTCATGCACTCTACACACTTGGACTCAAATTTGGAATTATTTTTCCATGAAAATATATGGTAGGGAGTGGATGACATTTTTCAAGACCCTCCATGGCCTTAGAAGCATTAAGGACACGTTAAAATCACTTCCACTTGGAGTTTTCACACTTCTCGCTAGTTTGTCCACTATACTAGTTTTGATTGGCTGAGATGAGAGTTATTGTTTACACATTTATAAGTTTTTACAAGGCATGAAATATACATAGGGATTTATTAAATGTTTTAATATTTTCCCCAAACTTGATTTCATCTCTTGAAACCTCCTGTAGCCTGCAAAACACACAAAATAATCAAAAGTACCATGTTTTGTACCCTGTCAGTACAAGTTCATACAAAAAAAAAAACATTGGGAGTAGATTGAGGGAGTAATTTTCAATTTGAAATCATCATCCTAGTCAAATTTTTCCATTAGATTAGCTTTCTAACTCCATTTCTCCAAACTAGTCCTTGTGAGGGTTTAGCAAGGGTTTTGAGTAGTTTGACCTCTTAAGGTTCATTCATAAATATTTCGCATTGAATTTGAAAAAAATTACACAATTTGGTTGTTCAAGGACCCTATTAACATCTCCAAACACCTTGGCTCTTGATGCAAATCATCAAGGGAGGTATGAGCATTTGAAATTACCTATTCGAGCTCTTCCTTCCATTTCCTACAGGCTAGAGTTGATTTTGAGCTAAAAAATGGACATTTATGGTTTCACCTACAAGGTGAGAGATTTAAAATATCCTAAATGAATAAAAAGTGATGTTCCAATCCTTTTTAATGACCATCTAAGGTTAGAGTTGAAAATGACATCCTCTTTGGCTTCTAGGCCTAACCATGCCTAATAGCCTGTCTGCACCTTAAAGCTCAAAATAACCTTTGATGGTTTTACCCTGAATTACAATAGATAAAAAACATATTTTTTGACCCAATTAACATGTTACATCTATTTTTAAATCTCATGAAAATCTACAAGTGAAGTTGGACTCCCATTTGGTTTTGGGCATAAATCTTGCCTAGTAGGCATGACTGCAACCCTTATAGTTTAGGCTATTCTATTGAGCTCCATCCCTCTATGGTTGTTTTTAAATGTTTCCCTAGATGTGGTATAACCTCATACATATCATTTCAAGGTTAAAATATCTCCTAAGATCATCATTTTACTACCCCTCTCTAGAACTGCCAATTTGTGCTCATAAGGGAGTGCCCTCTATCTAAGACAAAACACAGGGCATTCCCATATTCTATTAGACAATGGTGGATAATTGAGTGGGTTATACAAGTTATAAAAATGACATATACCAGAATTTATCCCTTAGTGACATCATTTTTGTTTTCAAAACCTTTAAGACCCAAAACAAACTCCTTTGATAGACTACGTACATGATTTGAGGAATGGGTTGTATGATGCATCATTAGAACCTTTATCTAATTGTATTATATGTAAAAAATGCCCTAGAGACAATCATTATCAATATTAAAGTGTTATATTTCCATTTACCATTTCAAATCCCTATACATACCTCATACTTCTCAACCTTCCATCTCACTATCCTAGACTACAGACTGTAGTTCTTGTTTTGGAGGGTGCATATAGGTATTATTAGGTTGAATTTGATTTGGATATATGCATAAAACCTCTTAAAACCTTACTAGATATTTTTTTATGTTTTTGTACTTTTTCACTCATCTTTGGAGAATACCAATCACAAAGGAACCTCTCTCTCTTGCTCACTGTCTTAGACAGTCAAAACAGTTTGTTGTATGTACATATAGAGGATCTAAGAGGTTTGTGTAGGCCTTTTATCATTTCCAAGGGTTTATGGAGGTAAAAATAATCTTCATGGAGGTTTAACTTAGTTTTATTTCATCATTACAACTTTCTTTTAACCCTTCATATGCACTTTGAGCTCATAAATGAGTCCTTCCCTGCCATGATTGTGACCCCTACCTTTTTCAATTCTTGATGGTGTACATGAGGTGAAATTTAGATTAGACATGGTATGGAGATACTCTAATTACAACCTTAGGGTCATGAAACATCTACTCATTCCTATATTTACCTTGGATGGGCTAAAACACTTCCAAGACATCAAGTTTAGTTCACTGCTTGTTTGTCCTACTGTAAGTGCCTATTTCTCTATGAGGGGACACTTATAGGTGTCCATGGGGCTTGGAATACCATAAATCAATGACATATTGATGATATTCAAGTCATTTTTTATACCATCCAAATAATAATGACATTCTAGCCAACATGAGAGTGTGTTTATTTGCTCTCTTGAGATATCACTGTCATCCAAACTTCAAACTTGTAGATAAGAATGCAGGCTTTTAGTGCTTTTAAGGGCATCTTTGAGGCTCCTTAATTCTATCTTCCATTAAATTTTTGACTCTCATTTTTGGCATGGATCCTCTCTATTCTAGGGGCTGTAAATTCCACCTATCTAGATGCTACAATTCTCTTGGCAAACATGTTATAGGATATTCACAAAACCCTTTGGACCTCTATTTTGTACTTTTAGGGAAAAGAGTCCCCAAATTTCAGTCTTCATCATTGTAGGTGGTTTTAAACTTTGTTTAACCATATATCAGATAAAAAATGTATGTCATGGTCAAAGTCTCATAATAGGACCTCAAAAGAGTTCCAACACTTATTCAAATTCACTCATCAAATGCCCTCACTTCTATACCAATAAATCATGTAGGTGGATATTGTCAAGTCTACAAATAGTAAATACAAAGATGAGCAATGTGTATTGATTTGACCTCTTATGAATTGTATATCCATATAAAAAACTTAAAATGCATTTATGACACCTCTAAGATCTTTAAACCACTACAAAGGCTCTCATCACAACATGACATCATCATGGAAACCCCTATAGGTGAAGATGGAGTTGTATGCAGGCAGATAAGAAGATTGATGTGATGGGAAATGAGCATGATTTGAACCTATAAACTTATTAATTTTATTTCAAAGGAATCAAAAAATAAACCATGATCTGAAAATATTGAGGGGAGTTTCTACACTACATTTCAATGCTTGGAAACCCCTACAAACACATATCAATGGTAGACTAAAAATGAAGATGGCTGTGTTGACTGGGACAGTCTCTCTTCATCCAAGTGAAATGATTTACTTTATTGTATCTACCATTGGAGTGTATTCAATATTTCAAGACCATAAATATAACTCCATGGACTTGATTTAGAACCTTTCATACCTCAAAAGTTGATTGTGTATGACAATCTTTAAACAAACTAACTACATGATGCTTTATGACTCAAACTCATAAAACATTTGCTTGGAGAATGATATTAGAAGGCAAAGGGAAAAATGAGAGAATTTTAAACATGTGAAAGGTCCTATCACAACCCTATGAAACCATAAACAAGCATGAAGTTCGTGAAAATGGTGCAAAACTGCTTGCAACTCAGAAAGGTTTATCTTTTTGTAACTTTGATGTGCTTGACCTATCCAAACACCTTGAAACATGAAAATAAGCATGGGAATCATTTGAGGAGGATGTAAAAATAATTTTTAACTAAAATAAGCAATTGGTTTATACGTACTTGCCTAAAATGGAGCAAAAGCTATAGGGTACATGAAACAACAAGCAAAAAAGCATATTCAACTTCATGAGGATGGTTCATAAAGCACATGACACCATTATTAAAAATATTGTAATTGAAATGAATGTATATAATTATAATACCACCTCCCAAAATCATTTGTCCTGAAACCTCTTCAACTATCCATACTAAGCATGAACTTGAAGACTGCTTTTGCTTGCCAAGAAGGATGAAAAATGAGCAAAATGGTTTTGGGCCAAAAATGGAACTTCTAGAGCATTTAAAACATGAAACTAAGATTTAGGAATCTGAAGGGACATTATATGATATTCTCCCATTGGGCACACTTCCCCATGGGTTGTACATGTGCCAAACTCACCTTTTTCCCCAAGAAAACTATTGTTTCCTCTGAAACACCTGCTACTTTTAGTTATCAACAGTTGATTAAGACATGTGAGGATACATGGAATGTGACATAAAATTTTTAAACCTTCACACTTCCCAAGGAATTTGTATAACTCATTAAATTCCCCCTTTTGACCTCAAAATGACTAAAAGGACTAAAATGACTAAGGACCAAGGCTAGTATAACATTAAATGACATCAATTAACCTATAATACAACTCATGACATAACATTAGACCCCTAAAACACCTAAAAATAATTTTTTTACCTATAGGGGTCCCAATTTATCTTGCAGGTCAAATTTGGTCAATAATATGTTCATGAAGAATGACATATGGGTACCCATTTTTGGCATCTATTGAAAGAGAGCATGAACTCAACATTATCTTACTCATATCTAATAATGGATTTGTGACTCACACTCTAAGCTATGCAAGAAGTAGTTATTGGTCACCCTAGTTCTATTGAATATCACCTATAATATATATATATATATATATATATATATATATATATATATATATATATATATATATATATATATATATGATGTCCCAAAATAAGGTTTCGTTCTCTTTAATTATCCATCTGAACAACCCATCCCTGCACCAAACCCGGTCCTTGATCATGAATGCCATGTAGAGATTCACCTAGGGAAGCAAAAATTAGTGTTTCATGTGGATGAAGATGAAGGATTCAACCCACCGAAACCATTAGAAAATAATTTGGATATACCTACAAACTATGGTCCCTAAACTATTCATGATACTGGTCTTGATACAAACCACCCATACTCAAAACCTCTTCAAACTATCCAACACCACATTAACACAGAGGAAGAACCAAACTATGGGTAACTATTAGACTACACAGATGTTTTAGAAATATTTAAGTTGTTAAAAGAATACCAAGATGTCTTTCCAATAATTTATAGTGAGATGAAAGGTGTTCATCCATCACTAAGCAAAATGCATATGAAACTGGTAGATGGTGCTCGACCAATCAGGAAACAACTATATATGATGAATCCAAATTTATAGACATTCATGAAGGAAGAAACTAATGGTATGATACACATTAGAGTGATAAATACAATTGATGAGTTTGAGTGGGTCACTCCCATGGTCATAAGTATAAGAAAATATGGGTGCATTAGGATTTGTGTTGATTACTGCATACTTAATGCATCTTGCATTATTGATCCCTTCCCAATGCCATTCATAGAATAAATCCTCAAAGGCATCGTTGTCTGTGAAATTCACACTTTTATAGATGGATTCTCTTAGTACCATTAGGTCTAGATCATTGAGGAGGATTGAGCTAAGATTACATTTACTACCGAATGGGGATCTTTTACATATACCGTCATGCCTTTTGGGTTAAAAAATGCACCTACTGTATTTTCCCATATTTGAGGCATTTAAAGACTTCATCCATAAATTTCTTCAAGTTTACTTGGATGACTAGACAGTCTATGGATTGGTAAAGGACCATTGTTCTAATCTACAACTCATGCTTGAGCATTACTAAGTGATTCTAATATCACTAGATCTAAAGAAGTGTCTTTTTACTACATGATTTGATGTTCTTCTGGGTCATATTATCTGCAAGGATGGAATTTTGGTAGACCATGCAAAGGTAGCTGTCATTCTTTATCTACCATTGCCAATGACTCAGCCCACAGTTCATGCCTTTCTAAGACATATCGATTATGATCAGAAATTCATCCAAGGATATTCCAAGATTATCATGCCTTTGGAGGAACTCTTGAAACATAATGAACACTTTATTTGGACCAACTCTTTTTAAGAAGCCTTTGAGGCCTTAAAATACAAACTTACCTCGACCCTGATTCTCCAGTTACCTAACTAGATAAAACCATTCCATTTCTAAGTTGATTCTTATGGAATGGTCATTGGTGTAGTCCTTTCACAACTAGGTGAAGGTCACCTTGATCACCCCATCTATTTTGCTAGTAGAAAACTTACTCCAGTTGAGAGGAATTACAACACCACAGAGCGTGAAACACTTTCAATGGTTTATGATTTACAATTTTTTTGATAATACCTATTGGAAAATCCTTTTATATTCTATACAGAATATAAATCTTTGAAATATTTGTTAAATAAACTTGTGTTTCATGGTCATATCTACCGTTAGTATTATTTTAAGAAATTCAATTCTCTATCATGGTCAAACCAAGAAAAACTATTTACGGTCCTACCCATCTTTCTTGAATTAATTCGGGAGAACCACCACATGCCATTGAGGATGACCTACCTAATGTACAACTATTTCATGTTTTTCATGTTCCCAAGGAGTTAGAAGATATTTTAACTTTTTTAACTACTAGCACATTACTAGATTGTCTGACTCCATAGGCTAAAAAGCAACTCACCATCTGTGCTACACCATTTTAGCTCATTGAAGGGGACCTCTAAAAGCTTGAACAAGATGAAATTCTTTGATGCTATGTCATTAAAAATGAGCACTCCAAAGTAAACCAAGAAGTTCACAAAGGTATTATTGTTAGAAACTATGTTGGTGAGGATATTATGCACAAGGTACTGCTAGCTGACTATGGTGGCCTACCCTTTTTCAAGATGCCAAATTACATGTTAGGAAATGTGATATTTATCAATGGATTAGAAAATAGAATCATTGGGATGCCATGCCATTACATCCTATTCTATCTCAAGAACTAGTTTAAAAATGGGCCATGGATTTTATCAGCGCCATCACTTTAGCTAAACGACATATAGGTTCTTATTATATTATTACAACAACTGATTACCTCATGTATTGGGCTGAGGTTATGACAACAAGGAATTGTATTATTGATAAAATTGTATGCTTCATATGAGAACATATCGTAACCCATTTTGGTTACCCATTAAGTTTTACTAATGACTTTGGTACACATTTTCTCAATAAAACTATCTACATCCTACTTGCTGAGTTCATGATTTCCCACCACAAAATAACACTGTATCATCCCTAGACCAATGGCACTATTTATGGATTCAATGAAATTTTAGGCACAATACTTACAAAGATTTGTAATATTCACACTAACTAGGATGATAAAGTGCCTACAGTACTTTGGGCTTATTAAACAACTTATAAGTACCTTAACAAGAACATAATGTTCAATCTGATGTATGACATATAAGCAATTATTCTTGATGAATTCTTGGTACCATCTACATGCATTAAATAATTAGATGAGGAGTCATCATTGAAAGCACACTTGGATGATTATTATAGTTAGATGAAGCCTGTTTCCTTGGTCATTAGAGTCAAGATGTGGAGAACGTAGGCAAAAGGCATGGCATGATCGACACATTAAGCACATAACATTTACCCTTGGAATGAAAGTCTTACTCTATGACTCTTAAGTTTGCACACCATTCTAGGAAATTTCATATTCACTAAGATGGTCCTTTTTTTGTTCATAACATTCACCTTATAGGCACTTATCATTTACAAAGATGGGATGGACAATTTCTTCCTAGACATTATAATGGTAGCTAACTACGACCGTATTTCTCTGCTTAAAAATATAATTTTTTTAACAACAAGGCTTATGCCATTAGTTTAAGATTTCTTGATTTCAATAAAATACTACCTTAGTTGCACGCAGTGTTTCTTTTATAAAAGGGTATTTTATTTTGTATTTCTAATTTCATGGAGGAACACAACACACTTTTAGTGTGGGGTAAGAGGTAATGCATGTAATGTATTCATGTTGATTATTATAAGGATGCACATGTAAGTTGAAAATTCCTAGGATAAGAGATTCCTGCCAATAGTATGAATATTTGAAGAGTTGATTATATGGCTTCCACTCCAAGAAAAAGAGTGGGATAAGTCATGTCATTAATATAAAAGAAGAAGTGGTTGAGATAAGTGTGCCAACATTGTGACATGACAATACCGTTAAATGTCTTTATGATGAAAAGTGATGGTCAAAGATTTATGGCCATTATAAACATATTAATTACAAGACATTATGGTAAAAAAGAAGAGGGGTAGTAAATGCAAGTTACCCCCTTGAGCCTATAAAAAGGACTTAAGATCTCATTTTAATGTTTACCTTTGTTTTCATTTGAGTTTTACGGAGCTAAAGGGCAAACTAAGTCCAAGTGATTCTAGAGAAAGTGCAAGTTCACATCATCAAATTCACATCAAATTCTTGTGCATAGCTATTGAAAAGGATATTAACTGAGTAATCAAGCACAAACTAACCTTGAAGCATGACATATGACATAGAAAATTGGTAGTTATTAATTATAGAAGAAGACATCTGCTATTAAGGGTGATGAAACAGGAAAAGTTGAGTCACCTACATCGCAAACATGTTTTCCTTTGGGAATTTTGGATGGTCATGCCTCAACCTTTAGGCTCCATGGAGGGTGACGCAACCTAAAAAGAAGGCCTTAAAAAGTGATCCATTACCATCTATACCATAAATACCACATGTTAGGGGGGAAGCAGTTCTAATTAGAGAAGAAATACCTGAGACATAGGGGCAGTGCACAAAAGGCAAAGAATCTAGGATGGCATTCTAGACAAATAAGGCACAAGTACCTCCACTTTTGTCATTGATGATAGAAGAGATGTAGTACCCAAAAATGGTGCTATATGTAGAAAATTGGGTGTCAAAAGTACCCTCCTATACCATATTTGATTAAAACCATCGTCAAGTAGGAAATGAATTTGAATTGTAGAATGACTACCAAATTGAGTGCCAAAACATCAAAAATTAATTGGTGTATGACCATAAAATATTAAATGCCTTAGACTCTATAGTGATATTCTAGTTGTTTAACCTTCCATATTTTGGAAAACTAATGGAAGTAGTAAAATTTCTACTCTCATGCATCCATGAGGACTATATCTATTTTACTAGGTGCAACATGAAGATTACACTTGAGAGAATAAGTAAGGTGTCAAGACTATAATGCTCTGGTATGGACATAGAATTTAACTTGTAAAATTTAGAGGAAATAGAGAAAATAGAAATGGTGTTCATGTACCAAAAGTAGGGCCATGCCATGCACATAAATAACTTGCAAGATCCTACCCTCTGAGTAGCTGCGTGCATCATCATGACCAAGATCAGTGGCACCAATCATTGGAAAGAGGTAGATATGTTCACCTCTACATTGACCATAATATGACTGAGGGCTTGAAGTATAATTAGGAAATGTATTTTTCCAATAAAATCATAGTGGATGTCGAGAAGACCCATCGAATACTGGACCATAGGTTTCTATGGGGGTATTTTTTATTAATGGTAGTTGATGAGATCAGTGTACTAGACTACACCTATGACAAATTAAAGTGGGTGTACCCCCCAAATCACAAGTCTCCTATAGAGTGATAAAAGATGTTCACATGCCCCAGTCATATCACCCCTACATACAAAATCAAGATGAAGTCATGGTATGACGACATGAAGGAGGCTTTGTGGAATGAATGGCACATTCCTAAGGACTTGCCCATCTAGGCTAATGAACAAGCTCAGTTTGTAGTGAAATAACATTTCTCTTTATCCAATATCAAAATGGCCTCCTCTATCTAGCTTTTAGCTTGGTTGAAGGTACCTTATGCCTTCATGATGTGATACTTCATCTATTTGGTGAATCACATTTTTGATGCACAACCTCTCCCCCTAGAAGAAGACAAAATTGACTTGGAGATTCAAACTCTCTAGAATATGTATGTTTATCTTGGAAAGAAGGCATACAGGGAGAAGCATGAGACTGATAAAACTAACATCAAGGTTATGTAGACCATGGTTGGGAAAACTATTCATAATTTTTTTTGCATGTTGTGGCCCAAGAAGAAATCTTTAAAAGGCATAGAGCATGCAATGGAAAAGCTTCCACTTATACCACATCTTGATAAGAATAAGCGGGTTGGGCATGATGCCAACACAAGTTCATGGCTAGAGCCACTAAAATGGAAAAGGACTGCCTAGGCACCATCACCAAGGGATTCACCTCCATGAGCTTTGCCACCAAGAGCTTCACCTCCAAGAGCTTCTCCACCAAGAGCTTCTCTACCAAGAACTTATCCACCAAGGGCATCACCATCAAGGGATTCACCATTAGGGTTGTTCAATGAAATACACTAGAGATACAACTTGAGGGGTCAATACCATTACCCCTGACTAAACTAGTGGAGGAAGAACCTATAGTCCATAAGGAAGAAATGGAGGAATATACCTCAGAAAAGACACCCTCCTCAATGCAAGAAGAGGAGACCATCCTTGATGACATGCAATTAGACATTGGGGGTCTATTTGGTGAATAGGGGGATGGTTTTGACATCTATTAGATAAATGGAATGGACATTAACAACACTTCTTTGGCTCTAGATATAGAGGCCAAAATCCTTGTGCGAGATCCAAACATAGGAAAAGAACTGGTTGTTTCTAAAGTTCAAACACCTTTGGTTGATGCATCCACCAACTTACATGCTCAATACCAAATAGGCATCTCAAATAAGATGCTCTATTTATGTCTTATTTCCTTCCTCATGATGCAACCATCGATACCAGTAACAAGTGACCTTACTTTTGGACATGTATAGTAAAGAATGCCATTTTGAAATTCCTCTAGATAACCTAATTATAGATTCCCAAGCACTAGCGCTACCCACTCTAGTTTGGGTTGATCCCTAGAAGATCTCTCCTCTACAAGCTAGTGCCACATTTTTGAACATGGCCTTTGAATTTGTGTAGTAGAATATACTTTCAAATTCTAACATGCATGATGCAGAGAAGAAACATGACTAGGTGGTGGCAATGTATGATAAATAAGTTGTTGCTTAAGAGGCACTTGAAGAAGAAGTGGATATGCGAAAGCAACAAATGAAAGAAGCCAAAATTGCTAAATTAAAGACTTTAAATTTGTGTAAATATATTTTGGGCTAGGAACCAACATTGGCAGATGGCATACCTTTAGAGGGAGAAGCTATTGATAAATTGGAGACCCTTGTAAATCTCTTATTGAAATGGTGTAAAGAACAACCTACATTGAGAAATGAAGCATTATAGGAGGCTAAGCAGTTTATCAAAGCTGTAGAAGTCTACAAACATGTCCTCAAAAGAGTTGGGGAAGTGATCTCCATCTTGGACAAGATTTTTGAAAAATTGGCATGACCTAATAAAATTTTGGAGGCTCAGCTCAATGTGAAGGAGTCTCAATGATAATAGTTGGAAGATGCTTCCCTTATAATAAAAGATCACACTAAGCATGCAAAGACATTTAAATATGGTGAAACTATGGAGGAAATAATAAATACACATAAGTAACAACTTAATTCTAGTTTTGTAGCTCTTTGAGGATAGGTTGTAGTTGAAGTCACTACACTTGAAGTGGTTCAGAAGGATGCTAGTACATTCCTTGACCAATTGGTTAATAAGGCCAATGAATGTCCTGATCAACTTGAGGAGATGAAAAATTTAAATGTGGCAATTGAAGAGATAACATCCAAGCTACTTGACACCTTGTCATATTGGGATAGTGTCAGGAAGTAGATTGAACAAATTGGGCCTAATTTTTGGCTAAGGCCGAGATCGAGACTTAGTCTAAGATGGATTAAGAGCATAATATGGGGTGATGTTGGAACCCAAATTTTGACCAAGTATTTTGGATTTTTGGCATGAAACTGACATCATGTGAGAGGAACATGGTGAAGGAAGACCATGGCATGGAATTAACATAGTGCTGGATGATCATGGAATAAAACTAGTGAGGTACAAGAGGACAAAGGTGCAAAAGATAATAGTGTGAGAAGACCCAGTCAAATATGGAACATAAATATAAAAAACCTAAGAGCATAAGACTTAGAAGAATAGGGAAAGGCTTGAAGAGCATGAGGGAAGCAGGAAACATTTAAGGAGTGGTTTTCAAGGACAATCTAGACTTTTAAAATCATGAGTTTTGCACCAACCCATTAAAATAAGGACATTTGGTAGCAAGGATATAACATCAAACAAAAATATATGGGGCACAAAGTTCTAGGTCCTTAAGAGAAAATAAGTAAAAGACTGCCATGACTCTTAGTGTACCAAGAGATCATTAGCCATCACCTAATTTTCATTTATTATGTAACTACCTGGTTAGGAAAAGATAAGTATAAATACCCTTGTGTGGAATTATGTAATGTGACTGATAATGGATAACATATAGTGAATCTATAATCTAAATTTATAGATATTACAATTAGTTCAAGTGTTGTGTTACAGAGAATTGATAGTTGAGAAATAACAATGGGTAAAACATGAATTATATGAGTTTGCATAGACAACCCTTTGAACTTCATGGCATTTATCTTTGTGTTCTTGGTTGTTGTGATTAATGAGTCAAGGTCTACAATTGTATATTTATTTTGCTATGTAGTTTCAAATCATATATATGAATAAACTCAAGTATATGAATAGTGTGTTACTCAACAACATAACCCATGGGAATTGGTCTCTTACTGCATGCTTCGGGTGAGTGCACAAGAACTTAGTCTTGCATGAAAGGCTAGTGCATAAACTTGTTTGGACTACACCTTAGTTCCTAAATAAAAACATGAAAAAGAGAATAAACCCAACAAACAATGAGGAATGGACTAGGGATCTTTAAGGACCTCATTGCATAGGGACAAAATGTCTCATCATAAAATGAATTAGAGGATATGCCAAGATGTTCTTCGAATAAGTCTCAAGACATCTTCCATTCCCTTACCAAGGTCAAGATGAGAAGAAAGGATGGACACAATAAGATGGAAAACATGATGAATAAGGATGTTTAGGATAGTTAAGGATGGTTTGGATGGATGAGGAGGAGGTTTTTGATGCAAATGTGACTTAAAGGGAATTTTAGGATATCAATGGAGGGATGAAGTGGATTTTAACCCCAAATTACAAGGTACTTACAAACTATGTATTATTTACACATGATGCCAAAAATCAATTTTCATCATGGTACTTGCCCAAGGTGCTAGCAAGCTAATTTTCTCTATTGGACAAATGATTTATTTATTTATTGACTTATTTTTTATTTTTTTGACTTTTTTGATTTTATTTTTTATAGAATAATACTATGTACAATATTGTACAAGTATGGGGTTATTTTATGTCATTCTTCATGTTGGGAACGTGAGAGCTATGTGATGTTGATGACATTGATCTACAAGTAAATCTGGTCATGGATAACTGTCATGACCTTTTTTGACTCTTAATTTTGATTCCTCTAGACATTTTAGACAAGTATTTTTGTATCCCCTATGGGAGATGATGTTTCCCAAGGAAATGTGGATATTAAGGTGTGGTTTGTGATATAAAGGTGTGATGGGTGATTGGGAGTTGGGACTAGTAGTCACACATGCTATTGGAGATGTTTGTTGTGATGTTCTCGATTTGTGCCATATGACAAAAGATTTTAAGGGATCCAATATTTTTGAACATTTGTGTTATTTGATCTAATATTTACAATATCTTTTTTGTATTTTTTTTATTGATTTGTTTGGCAATTGGTGTCATGGAGTCTTTTTGATTTGTTGACTTGATTTGACTTTAACTGCCCCCAGGTGCCTTAAATAACGTTTCACTAGAGGAATATAAATTTTGACTTTGCTTATGGTTGTTTTGACTTAAATTTTTCCATAATGAGCTTTGATTTGGCTGATTATTTGATTTATTTAGACTTCAAATTATTATTAGATCAAAGTTGACTTGAGTATTATGCTTAATTATTTGACTATTATCATGGATCCTGATAGATTTGGCACATGATACAATGCTCTTAAATGGTTCCTATGACACGTGATCATGTTTGTCCTTATTGAGTGTGATGAAGTGATTGTCTAGGGGAAGAGAGGGATTGATGATGGATGAATGTAAAAGGGTGGATTGGTGATATTAGTGAGTGGAGAAGAGATAACATGATCCTCATAGAGGATACTAGGAGGCTTACCTTCAGCGTAGGAGAAAACCTCCTCAAGATATGTAAAAGAGTCACTAAGGTCCTTTGTAGAACATGCATCTAGATCAAATCTATTCTAATAATCATCAACTGAGATCTCATCTTGAATTCCCATAGTTATTATTATGACATTATTGTCTTGACACAAATCAAGAGATATTTCTAGATGTTGGTTGATATTTGAAATAGAGATGTCCTCAAAGAGGTTGGTGTTGATACAATCTTCAATATCAATAAAGGATGATGATGATGGGAAATATCATATGGACTCAATTAATGATGACAAAATCAATCCTGATGTAGATGATGTTGATGTTGGCTTTGACACTGATTTAGATGAGGTTGAGGATATGATGCTACTAGTAGATAATGTTTTGATCATGGCCATAGGGAGGGTTTGTTTGAGAGCATTGTCCATAATTACCTTCTTCACTTTTTTCTTGGTAATGGAGACTTTAGGATGAAGTGACTTTTGAAAATGAGGGATATGATGTGATGGATGCAAGGTAAACAGTTGGTGAATGGTGGGTTTGTGATTGAATATGGGATTATTAAAGATGGGTATGTTATCTTATCCTTGGTTTGGAAGTGGGAGGTATTGATCATGGTTGAGAAATGAATCTTGACATATCCCTTTTTATTCACCCTTAGATGAGGATGCATCTAGTTTGGTCTCAATTTTTAGGTCGTCATGGTCAATGAGGTCTTGGACAAAATTTTAGAAATTATAACATCTATTAATTGAATGCCCTTGGGTTCCATGGCATTGATAACTTTATCCTTATTTATACTAGGATGGTTTAGGTTTATTCAGATCCAAAGGTTTTATGTCAAGGTAGATAATCATGTCTGTAATGACTAGTTGATGAGAGATGGCTTCCAATGATATATGGAGAGTAGTATATTGTCTCTCTCCATGACTTTGATTGGATGTGGAAGCATTGGCCTCTAGATGAGATAATTTTTTAGGGTATAATAATTCCATGATATAATATGTTCATTGTATTTGACATGGCTTAGGGGGTGGACTTGTATTAGATGAGGTTGCCAAGATAAAATTCCCTTTGCTTGTATGATGGGGAATGTCATGATCAAGACTATGACTAGTAGAGGAAAGATTTGACTATGATTGGATAGCACTAGGACTAGGAATATATCGACATTGATGGGGATGGGTGGGATGACACCTATTTATGAAGTAATTAACATTCATAGGGTTGAAGTCTACAAGATGTGAGGTACCCATTTATAGGAGTCGCAAAAGGATTGCCTCCTTGTTGGCAAAGAGATGTTTCTCAAATACGGTGACATCCACATTTATTTTTGAAGCCATGGATTAAAATGTGAGAAAGGATGAATGACATGATTATGGGGGGTTTGGATCAAATTTGGATCTTGGACTATTTAACAAAGGCTTGCTTCTAGTTTGTTTTTAATTTTGACGTTGTGATTATGAGATGTATGATAAGATGTGATAGGTGTATACAATGGGAAATTCAAAAAATCTATAAATCAATTATATCTCGAATAAGATTGATCCTACTTATACTTCTGATTGGGGATACATTAGATAATCAAGGTCATGACCAAGATGGATCTACTAAACCTAGCTAATGTATCTCTTACAACAATAATATCACTAAGGAGGGTTTCAAAGCCTCCAGTTAAGAAAAACTATGTAATAATCCTAACTAGGTCATATGTTTTCATATTCACTAAACTAATAACAAGTAAAACAAAGTCTAATCTAGTGCTCACCAAATCTTATGGCACAAAGTAGGGGTAATAAACATTAAAATTGAAGATGCATAGGAGACATATACTCACGTTAATGTCTCTGAAATCCTAATGTAACATTCCCACTAAGATCTACCTATAAATATATGGTTTTTTAAAAATTTAAACACATATACTATAAATAGATTACACCACAAGAATCTAATCAGTGATCAAATAAAAATACTCTAAGTGTGATAACTATAAATAAAACATACTACATCATACATCACTGATCATTATCATCATAAGAAACACATCATAATACTAATATAGAAAGTAATTATAATTAACTAGCCATGACTAATACATGCCTACAACCACTGTTGTCAATGTACAATAATTAAGTAATTACAATTCATCATGATAATGTTTCAATAATAAATACAATACAATATGATGTACATATATAAGATACATGGCTCTCTGGAGCATAGTTCCTTGGACTCTAATATCTATGAAAATCTCAAGTGTCATCTAAAAAGTATTACTATTGTGGGGAAGGAGAGCATCATTTGAACACTTTTCCACACCAACCATGGACAAATGATCCCCTGCATTAATCCCATCAATGAATGGCCCTCCCTTCATAGATGAATAGATAGTTATGGCATGAAAATATAGAGAGACAAGCTAGTACCTATGTGATGTATGATTTGTAAAACTAAACATGCAGTGTATCATAAGAAACCTATTTTACTCAAGATATCACAAAAACATGTAAATCATATTGATGAAATGATAATGTCTCACTTTGGCGAAAGTTTTCAATAATTTAATGATCTAAGGATCAATAAAAATTCATACACACCACTTGACTGGATTACCTTCATCTGACATTGTGATGTTAGTAATCTAGTGAAGTCCATCTCATTACTTACTCAGTATAAGCAATGCAAGATTTGATTGATATAATATAACTAATAGATTCATACATATTACATACTACTAGCAATCATATAACATGATAAGTGCATGATTAATCTAAATGCATACATTTATTTCATCAAATGTATGATTGAATCTCACAATATTATCTATCACATAAATAACATAAATAATAACTACAATTTATACTACCCATGTAAAATAAATATTTGATTGCAGTTTATAATTACTATAAGTGGTTTCCAAATATACTACACCCTATGATAACTCATATTATCATAGTCTAGTGTTCTTAAGCACAACTACTAATACCACAACCAATCATAATAAAGTAGTTATAAATCAATGGAAACATAAGCTTCTACTCAATCAACTAGTTATAACAAAGAGTCTCAGTTCTCGTAAAAACACATAATTTCCCATTCTAGAATTTATTATACTTTCAGGGGGTTATATGCACACATATATAAGATTATATCACATAGAAATCTATAATATAGTTTAAAACCACCAATAGAACTATAATTAAAAGTACACACCCTTATGTACATGTATATGCTAATAGACATATGTATACCTATATTCTCTTCAAGCATACTATTAAATAATTCATAACATATTAAAGTAATATATCCACACTACGTGTTTTGTTTTATATTATATATATGATAAGTTATCTCATGCATATCTTAAGCTTATCATAGGATAATGATAGCTTACGTATGAGTTATAAATGCTTCCCATGCTAAATCAAGCTATGTTATGATATTGATATGTTTATAACTACATATATACTCATGCAATGAATCAAACTATTTTCCATAAATTACTTATAAGTCATTATTATATGAACATCAAAAATCCAATATTACAAGGCATATGCCTGTATAGGGTGATCCACCAAACTTGACCAATTACATAGACACCTTTAGTGAATCCGTGTGGTCCTTTCAATCAATGCCCTTTTTATACAACTAACTAATTATATATAATACTGGTCAATATAAATATTCGTATTATTTATCTTTAGATATTGGGCATTAGCTACTAAAGTGAGCCATGATATATGGAATTAATTTATTTAATATTCTAGTTTATCCATACTACTATTGTTTATATGTTGTCTGTGGAGAGTTATATATTATGATATCGATACCTGAAATCTGGGAATTGTTATAAAAGTGCCATAATAATATATATTCTATTATAAAAGTGTCATAGATATCATATCTAATTTCATATTATCTATGATAATTTAAATCTATATACTACTGCTGTACATTTTATTGGCTAGATATAGTTAATTTATACAGATCACCATCCATCTATGTTGTTGGCAAGGCCTAAGAAACTAGTTTACTAAGATATCTAATTTATAGATTATACTCCCTAATTCTCTACATATAGTGACTTAGTTTATTAAATATTGATCAAAATTACTATTGCTAAACAAGTTGCTGTATACTGACCAATTTGACATACATTGATCTATAATACAATGTTTGATAAGTCAAATTATGCTATGTATAGATTTTATCTTCATTTTTGTAACATTTATAACATCTATATATATTTCTTAGTTAAGTAACTTAACATATAGCTACAAATCATAGAAAGAATATATTTTTGGGAATGTATATAGAATGGGTAATAGAATACATGTGATTACTAACTATTCTGATGGGTAATAGAATATTTAAACTCCTACAGATTCACATAATACTTTAAACCATCTAGTACGTGGTCACTATTATTAATAACGACTGGGCATAATTCACATCATATATGAGTCACTATTGCCAACCATTTATGAGCTTGAGTATGATGAATGAATAAACTATGCTATCAACCATCTCAAAAAAATGTTTAATATATATGAGTCGCTATATATGAGTCACTGAATATATATCTCATTGATTATATGTTTTGTACAGATCAACTTAATTTTTTATATATGCAAATCGTAGTCTTTTTTATATAGATTATAATTTTAGGTTTATTACTATTCCCTATATATATATATATATATATATATATATATATATATATATATGTATAAGTCATCTACTTATATGGATGCATACAGTTTGGGCATCATACTTTATTCTATTATTTACTAATTCTGAGTTTCTATTCTACATAGCGACTTGTTTTTACTATTCTCTAATTCAATATATGGAGTCTAAGTTGCATGAGATGACTGAATATCCTTTTCTAATGTTATGTTCAGTCGATTTATTTGTACATATCACTATTTTCACCATTTTTTTACTATAAACATTCAATTCTATATGCATACAACCAATTCTTTATACATATGAAAGCACATAAAAGTTCATAGATTATACAAAATATTTGCACCTACCTAGTAATCCTTCTCTCATAGTTCATTCTCCTTTTTACACTCTTGTGTCGTGCTTCTACTTCCTTCTCTTTTTCTATTCTCTATGCTTCTCCTTACTTCTCTTTTAAATATCCTCCTTAATTATTTTAATCACTTTCTTGAATAGGGCGTAGCTTTTCTCCTTGAGTTTTTTCTCTTTATTTTTGTTTTTCCTTTTAGTTTTTATATTTTTAAATATCTTTATTTTTATTTTCCTTATATTTAGACATTTCTATTTTCTCCTTATTTTAAAGAATTCTCTTCTTTTTTCTATTTTTTCCTCCAAGATATTAATTATCATGTTTTATTTTATTTTTTATTTCAAGAGTCCATGAATTTGCTAATTAAATTAACATCTCAAATGTCACGATGATTTAATGATAAATTCATTAGTCTATAAATCTAAATTTATTTTAATTAGGCAAATCTTAAAACATTAATGGACATACACACAAGTCACACAATATGAATTCCAAATAACCATTTAAACTATGATAGTAACCATGTTTAACTATCTAATACAAACAACATCAAAACACATTATGCTAATCATTTTAGTATGTATCCAACATGTGCTAGATAATATAGTGTGTACAGGGTTCTATCCAATTTATCTATCATCCCCTAACAACTCCATCTACATCACCCTCTCCAATGATGCTCTCCCTTCATCATGCTTTGAAGTATGAGTTCTCCTACGTCAACCTCACAACAAGTAGGTAGTTAGACCATAACATCATAAAATATATCTGAAATAACAAACTAAAATGATCATAATGTAAACGTATACACTATAACTAACTCATATCAATGTAATCATATAACCTAAACAATATCCAACTATCTCATAACAACATATATCTCAAAGCTTAGTTAATAAATACCAAATCAGTTTATCAACTATAAATATCCATGGATAATCATGTAAGTTTGCTTAATGAGGAATCAAGATGTAACATCATTCCCCCCAAAGCTAGTCATTATCTCAGATGACTCTCATTCAAACATAAGTTATGAATTGAAAATATTGTTCAACAGAAAAATAACATAGTATAAAGTATCTAATCAAGCAAATAAATGTGGAAATCTCATGTAGAACTCATCGTAATCCTCCCAAGTAGAACTATCCTTAGAGTATTGGTCCCATAGGACCTTACACTGTGACATCTTTCTAATATTCAAACAAAGTTTTTGAGTGTCAATTACTCTGATTGGTTCTACCATGACCACCCCAAGATATAGAACTTGTAAAGTATTCCATTCCAACACATGCATAGGATCAACTATATACTTTTTAAGATAAGAAACATGGAAGACATTATGTAATAGAGCTAAGGTTGGTGGAAATGAAAGCCTATACATTATAGTATTAACCATTTCTAACACCTCTAAGGGTCCCACATATCTTAGTGATAGTTTCACTGACTTCTCAAATTTGATCAAGCTCTTCTACAACTTAACCTGCAAGAAAACTTTATCATCGATTAAAAACTACCTAATTATCCTCTTCAAATAAACATAACTCTTCTACCTATCATCAACCTTGGCCAATATCTACTTGATTAATCTAACTTATTCTTCCATTTCTAAAAGCATCTCATGTCCAAGGACTACCTATCCCAACTGATTGGTGTCCTACACCTTCTTTCATAAATTGCCTCAAACGATGCCATTTTCAAAGCTGACTGGTATGAGTTATTTCATGTAAACTCAACCAATGAAGATGATCTTACCACTTGTATTGATGATCCATGAAATACATATGAAGGAGATCCTCTAACCCCTGATTAACTCTCAGTCTATCCATTAGTCTCTGGGTGATATGGAGTGCTAAAATTTAGCTATGTACCCAAAGTTGAATTTAGAGTTACCCAACATATAGAATTAATCTTTGGATAATGATCCAAAATGATCTTCTCAAGAAATCCATGCAGCCTATACACTTATTTCACAAACCTCTTTATAAGAGTAGGTGCATCATCTGTCAAATTGCTTAGTATAAAATGAGCCACCTTGGTTAGTTAACTACCACCAAGATCATATCATGCATGTTATGTGACATTGGTAAACCTTGGACAAAGTCCATACTAATCTCCTGCCACTGATATTATGGTATATCATGAAAATATAATAACTCAACAAGATGCATATGCTTAACTTTCACTCGTTGACATTCCGAACAATGTGACACATAGTTTGCTACATCTTTCTTGATTCCCTTCTAGAAATATAGTGGTTGAAGCTCTACCATGAGCTTGGTTATTCTTGAATGTCTTGAATATGGGGTATTGTGTAGTTCATTTAGAATTATGCTCTATAGATTCTCTTGTTCTGGCACATACATCCTTCCATAGTAATACAAAAGACCATCACTCTCTAATCTAAATCTCTTATATCGAGGGTTCCAAGTATTCTTAGATAATGCTTTTCTAACTTGATCATATAATTTATCTCTTGATGAGAATTCAATCACTCAATCCTTGAAAGTACTCTTGATAGTAGATATGGTTGCTATGTACCTTCTACAACTTAGGGCATCGACTACTCTGTTCTCCTTGCCTTTGATATAGTTGATATAAAAATCATAATCAGATAAGAACTCAAGCTAGCATCTCTGAAGTGCATTCAAATTTAATTGGGCAAAGATGTACTTGTGTCCGAAGTTATCTATATTGAGCTTAAATGGTTTTCCTAATAATTAATGTCATCAAACTTGCAAAGCATGCATAATTATTTCAAGTTCCAGGTCATGAGGGGCATAGTTCACCTCATATTGATTTAGCTTCCTCGATTTATAAACTACCACTACCCCATCCTGTATAAGGATTCCTCCCAGTCCATCCCCTGACGTATCCATGATCACTAAAAATTGACCATTGGGGTCAAGAACTCTTAACATTGGTACTAAAGTAAGCCTTCTTTTCAATTCCTAGAAAGCTGCTTCACACTTCCCAGACTAGATAAAACCTTGGTTCTTATGTTTTAAAGAGGTAATTAGATTAGCTATTTTTTAAATTTTTATAATGAACTTCCTATAATAGCTTATTAATCCCATGAAACTTCTTACCTTGTACATATTATTTGGTACCGACCATTCCATAATGGATCTTATCTTTACCAAATCCACTAAGATACCATTTATATAGATAATATGTCTCAGATATTACACTCTCTCTTGGAAAAATGTGCACTTAGATAACTTGACATATAACTTGTGGTTTTGAAACCACTGTAGAACCATCTCCAAATGCTAAAGGTCCTCCTCTTCATTCTTAGAGTATATAAGAATGTCATCCAAAAAAACCAAAACAAAGTGATCAAGAAAATCTATGAACACACTATTCATGAGATTAATGAATTTTGTTAGAGTATTTTTCAACCCAAATGGTGTCATTATGAACTCATAGTGCCCATAAATTTTTTTATATGTTGTCTCCAAAATATCCTCATCCCTTATCCTTAGCTAATGATATCCTTCTCAAAGATCAATCTTAGAATAGATCATTACTCCTTGTATTTTATCATAAGTATCATCTATATGAGGTAATGGATATCAATTTTTGATATTTTCTTTGTTCAAAATTATATAGTCAATGCAAAGTTGAAGAGTACCATCCTCCTTGATAAAGATAACTGGTGCACCCCATGGTGACACACTTGGCCTGATCAACCCCTTAGACAACAATTCCTAAAGTTGAGCCTTTAATTCAACTAACTTAGTGGTTATCATCTTGTATGGTGCCTTAGAATGTGGTTTTAAACCTAGTATGATATCGATAGAAAAATTGAACTCATGTCTAAGAGGTAATCCTGATAATTATTTTGGAAACACATCATGAACTCTCTAAGAAATGGGTAATCTTCAATAGATGGTTCCTTAGGTTCCTCAATTTCATTTATCTTGATGATAAATACTTGGCACCCTTTTCCCTAATCCCTCTTGAGTTGTATATTAGAAATCTACCTAAGCCTTAACTCTATTTTCTCACCCTAAATTTGTGTCTGATTTCCAAAATCATCTAGACACTCAACCTTCTTCAAGTAGCAATAAAATTTAGTATTATGTTTTGTAAGCTAGTTGAATCCTAATATCACATCATATGACCATAGTGGTGCTACATACAAATCCACTATTGTTGTGAATTTAGGCAACCTAATCTTTGCTTCAAGTAAACACTTGTCAACCATGACTTTTGAGTCATTCCCATACTGTACTGACCATGCATTTTCCCTTACTCTAGATTTTATAGATAACTTAATAAGAATTATAGGAGCTATAAAACATTTTTTATCCCTTATATTTATCAAAATAGAAATTGGATGTTCAAATAAATTACCTGATATCTCTATGGGTAATGCTTAAAATTTGGCTTATCAATTATGAACTATTGCATGAATATGCTATTGAAAACTAACCTATTGAGGAATATGACCCTTGTTCTTTGATTTGTTTTGAGTGCAGTCACAAACATAATGGTCATCTCTGCAAATGAAATGACCTCTAGGTGGTACTTTTTTTGTCAGTCTGTTAGTTTCCCTTGAAACTGCATTTGGAACCATTGCCTAAATTCTTATTATCTGAATCATTATTGAACTTGGTATTCTAGTTTTTGAACTAATTCTTGGTGTCTCTAGTCCTCTAATTCTAGTTCTTATTTTTGAAGGTTAACCTAGAATTTCCAAACTTTTTCTTGAACTTATCCCTGGCCTATGAAAGAGACTTCAATTTTTGTTCTTGTTTGACCACCTTCTTGAAGACTTAGTCCATGGTAGAAGGTATATGAACATCCACCTCTCCATTAATATTGGGTCTCAATCCCATGATAATTTTTTTGATCATGAACATCTCATCTCCCTGGTACTAAGGTATGTACTTTAGAAGTTTAGTGAACTTCTCCTAGTACTCATTCATTGATTAGTCTCCTTACTTTAGATTATAGAAATCTATGAGATTTTGATCAAAATAAAGATATGGAATTAATCGTGACCTAAACAAAGTCACAAATTTATACCAAGTAGTGGTGGTTGAGTTAATACTCATTTCTAATCTCTTATTGGCCCATCACATAGCTACTTCACCAACCAACTGGTATGCTCCCCAAACTACTTTAGTGACCTCAGAGTAGTTTTAAATTTTGAAATACTTCTCCATCTTAGTTAGCCAAGCTTCAAATCCATCACTAAGAATAGTCCCATCAAACTTAGGTGGGTTCACCTTCTTCATATCTCTAGCCAACTCTATAGCTACCTGAGTTCTCACATCCTAAGGGTTTTCCTACTCAGCGATATGCTCTTTAGGTTCTTCCTCTTCATGGTTATGAACCACCTATTCTAGAGCTATAATCTAGTATATGGTCTCATCCATATATATAATAATATGATCCATCTTTGTTGATTGCTTAGTGGTAAATTGGCTAGGATCAAATGGAGGGTTACTGTCATTAAAATTTTACATACACTCTTCAAAAACTATAGCTTTCACCATTCTCTTTTTTGGTAACAAAAGGATATGAAAATTTTATTAGACTCATTAGGTTCTAGAGTTTGAGCCTTAGATCTGATACTATATCTAACATCCCCACTGGGATCCACCTAGAAATACATGATTTTTTTAAATTTTAATACATATACTATAAATAGATTACACCACAAGAATCTAATTAGTGATCATATAAAAATACTCTAAGTGTGATAACTATAAATGAAGCATACTACATCATACATCACTAATCACTATCATCATAAGAAACACATCATAGTATAAATATATTAACCAACCATGGATGATATATGCCTACAACCATTGTTGTCAATGTACAATAAATAAGTAATTATATCTCATCATGATAATGTTTCAATAATAAATATAATATAATATGATGTACATATATAAGATACATGGTTCTCTAGAGCATAGTTTCTCAGACTCTAGTATTTGTGGCAATCTTAAGTGTCATCTCAAAAGTAGTACTGTTGTGGAGAGGGTGAACATCATCTGAGTGTTTTTTAACACTAATCACGGACCAACAATCCCCCAAACTAATCCCATCAAGGAATGGTACTCCTTTCATGGATGAGTAGATAGTGATGGTGTAGAAATCTAGAGAGACAAGCTAGTACTCGTGTGCTATATACTTTCTAAAACTAAACATGTGATGTATCATAAGAAACTCATTCTACTCAAGATATTGCACAAACATGTAAATCATACACATGAAATGAAAGTGTCTCACTTAACATTAATTTGGCCAAAGTTTTCAATAATTTAATGCTCTAAATATCAATCAAAATTTATACACACCACTTGATCAGATTACCTTCATCTGGCATTATGATGTTAGTAAGCTAGTGAAGTCCATGTCACTACTTATTCAGTATCAACAATGTGAGATTTGATTAATATAATATAATCGATAGATTTATATGGATTACATCCTACTAACAATTATATAACATTTTAATGACATGATTAATCAAAATTCATACATTTATTCCATAAAACGTATGAATGAATGTCACAATGTTATCTATCATATAAATAACAAAAATGATAACTACAATTTATACCATCTGAGTAAAATAAACTTTTGACTATAGTTTCTAATTACTATAAATGGGTTTCCAAATATACTTCGCCCTATGATAACCCATATTATCATAGTATAATGTTCTTAATCACAACTACTAATACCACAACCAATCATAATAAAGTAGTTATAAATCAATGAAAACATAAGCTTCTACTCGATCAACTAGTTATAACAAAGAGAGTCTTAGTTCTCACAAAACACATAATGTCCCATTCTAGAATTTGTTATATTTTTAGGGGTTTATATGCATGCATATATAATATTATATTACATATAAATTTATAATATAGTTTAAAACCACCAATGGAACTATAATTATAAGTATACACCCCTATGCACATGTATATGTTAATAGACATATGTATACCTATATTATCTTCAAGCATACTATTAAATAATTCATATCATATTAAAGAAATATATCCAAACTACATGTTTTGTTTCATATGTTATATATGATAAGTTATCTCATGCATATCTTAAGCTTATCATAAGATAATGATAGATTATGTATGAGCTATATATGCTCCTTATGCTAAATCAAGATATGTTATGATATTGATATGTTTATAACTACATATATACTCATACAATGAATCAAACTATTTTCCATAAACTACTTATAAGTCATTATTATATGAACATCAATAATCCAATATTACAAGGCATATGCCCATGTAGGATGATCCACCAAACTTGACCACATAGATGCCTTTAGTGAATCCTTGTGGTCCTTTCCATTGACGACCTTTTTATATAACTCACTAATTATATATAATACTGGTCAATATAAATATTCTTAATATTTATCTTCAGATATTGGGCATCAGCTACTGAAGTGAGCCATGATATACAAAAATAATTTATTTAATATTTTAGTTTATCCATACTACTATTGTTTATATGTTGTCTATGGAGAGATATATATTACGATACCGATACTTAAAATCTGGGAATTGTTATAAAAGTGCCATAATAATATATATTCTATTATAAAGGTACCATAGATATCATATCTAATTTCATATTATCTACAATAATTTAAATCTATATACTACTACTGCACATTTTATTGGCTAGATATAGTTAATTTATACAGATCACCATCCATCTATGTTGTTGGCAAGGCCTAAGCAACTAGTTTACTAAGATATCTAATTTCTAGCTTATACTCCCTAATTCTCTGTATATAGTGACTTAGTTTATTAAATATAATTGATTAGAATCACTATTGCTAAATAAGTTGCTGCATACTGACCAATTTGACATACATTGATGTACAATACAATGTTTGTTAAGTCAGATCATGCTATGTATAGATTCTATCTTCATTTATGTAACACACACACACACACACACGCACACACACACACACACACACACACACACACACACACACACACACACACACACACACACACACACACACACACACACACAGACACACACACACACACATTTCTTAGCTAACTAAATTAACATATAGTTATGTCTCATAGAAAGAATATATTTTTGGGGATGTATATAGAATGGGTAATATAATACATGTGATTATGAATGATTCTGATATGTAATAGAATATTTAAACTCCTACAGATTCACGTAATACTTTAAACTATTTAGTATATGGTCATTATTATTAATAAATGTTTGGCATAGTTCACATCATATATGAGTCGCTATTACTAACCATCTATGAGTTGTAGTATGATGAATGAATAAACTATGCTATCAATCATCCCATGGAAATGTTTAGTATATATGAATTGCTATATATGAGTCACTGAATATATATCTCACTGATTATATGTTTTGTACAGATTGACCTAATTTATATATATGCAAATCATAGTCCTTTTTATGTAGATCTTAGTTATCAGGTTTATTACTATTCCCTATATATATAATTTGCCTACTTATATAGATGCATATAGCTTTAACATCATTCTTTATTCTATTCTTCACTAATTCTCAGATTCTATTCTACATAGCGACTTGTTTCTACTATTATCTAATTTAATATATGGCATCTAAGTTACATGAGATGACTGAATATCCTTTTCTAATGTTATGTTCAGTCCATTTCTTTATACAGATTGATATTTTTACCATTGGCTTACTATAAACATTTGAGTTTATATGTATACAACTAGTTCTTTATATTTATGAAAGCACGTAATAGTTCATAGATTACACAAAACTTTTGTACCTACTTGGTAATCTTTCTCTTGTAATTCATTCTCCTTTTTACACTCTTGTGTTGTGCTTCTCATGCCTTCTCTTTTTCTATTCTCTGTGCTTCCCCTTCTCTTTTAAATAGCCTCCTTTAATCTTTTATTCACTTTCTTGAATTGGGTAGAGCTTTTCTCCTTGAGATTTTTCTCTTATTTTTGTTTTTAATTTTTTTAATTTTTAATTTTCTTATGAATATATCTCTTTTTATTTTTCCTATATCCAAACATTTTTATTTTCTCTTTATTTTAAAGAATTCTCTGATTTTTTTTGTTTTTTCCTCTAAGATATTAATTATCACATTTTATTTTATTTATAATTTCAAGAGTCCATGAATTTGCTAATCAAATTAGCATCTCAAATGTCATGATGATTTAATGATAAATTTATTAGTCTATAAATCCAAATTTGTTCTAATTACACAAATCTCAAAACATTAATGACATACACACAAGTCACACAAGATGAATTCCAAATAACCATTTAAACTATGCTAGCTACCATGTTTAGCTATCAAATGCAAATGACATTAAAACACATTATGCTAACCATTTTATTATGCATCTAACATGTGCTAGCTAATGTGGTGTATGCAGGGTTCTAGCTAATTTCTCCATTATCCCTCAATAACTTCATATATGTCACCCTTTCTAATGATGCTCTCCCTCTATCACGCTCTAAGGGATGAGTTCTCTTGTGTCAACCTCATAAAAAGTAGGTAGTTAGACCATAACATCATGATATACATACATTATAAAATATAGTTGAAATAACAAACTAACATGATCATAATGTAAATGTATACACTAAAACTAACTCATATCAATGTAATCATGTAACCTAAGCAATATCCAACTGTCCCATAACAACATTTCTGAAAGCTTAATTAATAAATACCAAATTATATTGTCAACTATAAATATCCATGGATAATCACATAAGTTTGCTTAGCAAAGAATCAAGATGTAACACCTAATGCATGGAAGTGAAGTACAAATTCATATCTATCTACTCTTACAAATGAGGAATAAAGTTAAGAATACTTACTTTTAAAGATGAACCCACTGAGCCTCAATCTCCCTTTTGGACAAGGTGCTTCATTGGATGTTATTGTGGTATGTAAGGATGACAAGGATAAATCAATTCTAAGATACACAACCTATCAATGCATCCAAAAGACTTCTCCAAAGGACAAGATCCATATCTCCAAAGAAAGTATAAGACCCTAAGATTAATCCTCAAGTAGAATGGTGGATAAGTAAATGCATAATATATGTTACTTCTTCTCTTCTCTTAGAAATGATGAAATGGATGTGTTTATATAGGTGCTTCTAACCCTACTCCTTTTCAAGAGTTTAGGCCAACAAGGTCAACCCAATCAACCTAGTATCATTATTGATAAAAAATAAATTTGGTCACGTACTAGGTCGACTAGGTGCTGACCTAGACCCTAATAAGTTTTATCAAGAAAAGTCCAAGGTTGATGGGGCTGACTGTGTAATATAAACCATCAAAAAGGGTTTCAAGTTAGGTATGGGCTAATGAATGTGGTAAATGACTAGAGGAGGATGCAAAATACAAGGAAAATCTTAGGGGAATGGTTTTTAGGAGATTTGTCTGTAGATAACAAGTGGCAATAAGGGACAATAATCCTATGAAACACTAATGGTCTACTCACCCCTTTCCTGGTGCACCCTTTAGGGTGTTCACTCATAAAGATTGAGATTCGATGGGTTTTTACAAGTTAAAAATCACCAATAATTGATAAATCTTGAAAATATTATTTGTATACATATGCCCCACTCAAAACTCATCATGTGTCATATAGATGCAACATAGGATGGTGCTTCAAGAAAAAAACATAGCGACACATAACATTGAAGCTGAATAAAGTGTAGTGAGGAGCAAACAAGATTAATGAAAGGACATAATAAAAAAAAAATGTACCTTTACTTACCTTAGTGATGTAGATAAAGAAGGAGATGCAATAAATGTGAAATCATCCAATGTAAGGATCATTAGGAAATCCTATAGAGATTAGTGAAAAGAGCAAAAAAAGGAAATTTTTACAACATGAACATATAATAGTTGATAAGATTCTCTATGATGTCAGGATTCTAGAACATTTTACAATTTGAAAAAATAGTTAGTAGAGACAAAGATATGATCAAAGTAAGAAATTTGGTGGTAAATATTTGAAGGTTAAATAATTTTAAATAGTAAATATAAATAGGGTGAAAAATAATTCAATTAATATTTTTACTATTATGATAAAATAGAGCTCTAATAAACATAGTGAGAGCCCAAAGAGCTAGGATGGTGAGGAGATGATAGCATAGATAGGGAGATGGTGGCTGGTGACATCGAGACTAGTGAGAAATGTTGTAATTTTTGGTTTTGATATAAAATACTAGTTATATGTGATTGTAGGTAGATAGATTTTGAGATGTATATATGATCTGATATCCATCTAGTTTTGGTTTTATAGATCTTGTGATAAAGGAAATAATATGGATATCCCTCATCATGGTAACACACCATGATATTTTGTATGGGGTGTTAACACCATACAACTCCACCATGTTGGATGATCCTATGGTACTATCTACCCCAGCTTAGGTAAGCTGGTTTAAACTAGTGGGGAAGGCTATAAGGCAAATAAAAACACATGGGGATGGATTGTAACCACTGACATGGGTGGGAGTACGAGAGGCACAAGCTTGGTAGGCCCTAGCTCAAGAGAGAGCCTCACACATGGCTACCATGATTCAACTAGGATAGGCATAGGCCCAGGTGGCCAACCTACAGGGATAGGTAGCAAGGTTGAGATATCAGATGGCCTCATTAAAATATACCATGTAGAGGGGATAGTCTAAGGCATCTATGGGCAACATGGCTAGGCCACAAGATAGGCATGATGGAGCCTAGCCATAGAGCTAGAGTGATGTATTATTTTATATTTTGTACCATTATATAAAACACATGATATATAGAGATGTGTTATTTTGATAGTTAGATTTAGTCTCATGAGTTATATTTTAGTTGTGGTTGTTGATGTATGGATATATTTATTTATAGCACACATATTTTTGCTATTGTTGCATATGTTATGGAAAATATATGTGAAATGATTTATTTTCTAGCATTGTGTAATACACATGCATGGTTAAAAAGAAACAAACAAAAATGACCTGGAAAAATATAATTAATCACAAAAAAATGTATTACACACTATATATAATGGGAAATGTGTAATAAAAAAAGACGATTAAGTGTAATAAACCAAAAAGTGGTAAACAAGAGGGAAAAATGTTTTTAAACCATGAAAAATATTGACATAAAATTAAAATAAGTAAAATCACACTATATCATGTTGGGAAGTATGAAAATAATGTAATAAAATGGATGAAATTGAAAGATGAATTGCATAAAAACAAAATAATTAAGGCAATCAATCATACTAAATCATGTTGGGAAGTATAAAAGAGAAATAAAATTTGGCAAAATGGCCTTAAATTGATCACACTAATTGAAGATGGAAGGTATGAAAAACTTAAGAAAAATGGTTGTATTCTTACATGCAATCAGAAAATAAGAAGATAAAAGTGAAAGATCCATGAATTAAGAATAAAACATGCTATATCAAGATGGGAAACATGTCAATGACGTGTAACTCATAATCAATCATGACTTATCTCAAATTTGACACATGTAATTTCATTGTAACTTGGGTATTGAATTTTTTTGTGAGGAAGGCTAGTCCTATCCATGATATTATATTAAAACTCATAAAGGGAACACTAATGAGGTGGAAACAATGTGATAATTATGTTAAAATGGGATGTTTGGAATAGTAATGTGAAAATTTGGTAATTTGTGAGGAAGGCCTATTCCTATCCAAGGTCTTACACTGCAACTCACAAATGGGATCCCTATGGGGAGTGATCAATTAACAAAACAATATTTCTCAAGGGGAAAGATTAGGAGTGTAGGGAATGGAAGAAGGAATGTAAAAAGTATAACATAGGTGTCTTATGAGAAGATCTTAGAAAACATGAGGCCCACTAAGGACATAAGAAGACATTAAGTGACTAGTGACTGTCAATATACAAAGGATACCTATTCATTATAGGCACAAAGTTGTGTACACAAATAAGTGAGGCACTAAGATCAACACATAGTTGTTTTGAACAAAAAAAGTAAAATAGACATACCTTCTCACAACATGTTCCCCATTCCTCAAGACCTCTTATAAAGCCATCATTCTACTATGAAGATTGGGTACTTGTGTGAGAAAGTAGGTAGCACTAAAATATATTTTTTTACTCTGCTTTTCTAATCTATTAGCCTACTATACCCCAATGGACCTTAACTCTATCATGAGGCCAACTATAGAGTTTGAGCTTCTATTAGAGAAAGAAGATGTGCTTAGAATCATGTATTTTAGTGTGATTTTACTTTTGAAAAATTTGAATGTTGACTTTTATATTATTGCTTTTGTTAAATGATTTGGCTTTTGAATTTTTATGGCTTTTAAGATTCCTCCTCCACACAAAATTGAAATGACCAATCATGAGAGATAAAGTGATAAATATAAATGAGATTTAGGATTTGGCTAAAATAAACTAAGTATCTAAAGACATGACTGACTAAAACACTTAGGCTTATTATGAACCAACGTGTTATCTCAAGTTTCAACTATGTGTATGTTTAGTTTATAAAAGGAAATAAGGGGGATAAAGGGAGATCCAAGGTGGATCAATAAAAGGAGATTATAATGAGATAAATTATTTGCTAACTAATCATATGGTAAGTAAATAATGCCTAAAGGGAACAAGGTTTGTATAACCAAGTCACAATAACAATTATCCATGTTTAGAGAGATAAGGTAACAAACAATCATGAGAAAGAATAAGATAACCATAATAAAAAGAACTTATAGAGAAGAAAGATGTATTCATGAAAAATAATCCATATTATAATATAAGGAATAAAATGACATCATAAGGAACAAGTGTGAAATATAAGTAATCTTGTAAATAAAAATTTGACAAAAAGTCAAATAATATAAGATAGATAAATATAAATTTGGAGCACATGTCTAATACAAATGAGGAAAGAAATGAAATAACACCATATCTATGTTCATAATTAGTGGTAGATTTGTCCACACACATTTCTATAACATCTGATAAGTCTTTATGAAGCTAAACTTGGACTGCAACTAAATTCCCATCGATCTTCAGGTAAAGTTGAGAGAATACTTCACATCAAATCTCCTCAACAATAATGTATTTGAATGCCTAAAGGATCATGATGATGAGGAATATATTATAGGGGATGTTTAGGAAAAGGAATGGGAATGGAATTTGTGGGTGAAGAAGGGATCACCAGTGGAGAATGGGCCTAGGTGAAGGAGTCACTGATGGAGAAGGGGCCTTAGGTGAAGGAGGATCCATGGGTGAGGGAATCAAAGGTGGGGAAACTATAGGTGTAGAAGGGACCAATGGTGGAGGAACTATGGTGGAATAATGGGGAGACTTATTGTGAGGGCGACCTATGGGAGGAAGGGTAGAAGGCACATGAATGGTTATAAGGTGATCCTTAAGATGCTACTGAAGGATGTGATAATGATTAGTGCGATGAGTATTACATTGGTGCCACAGATAATACACCTATCCATATTTGGAAAGATAGTTAGGTAATACTTTTGGGGGAGGTATAACCTTGTCTATGGCCTGAGTAGTACTGGGATGTAAGGTGTCTATATATTATCATAGCTTACGACAATGCATAGAGGAATGATTATCTATGATGTAGAAGCAATAAATATGCTTGTTATTAGACTTTACGAGTGTATTAACAGAGGGAGTGGAAATGGAAGTTGAGGAAGGTTGGTGTAAAAAATAGTCTCTAGTCTAATAATTGATAAAATTATTGTAATAAAAAGACATGAAAAATGCCAATGGATTTATTAGGTCCTAGAGTTTGAGCCACATCTCTGATACCACATGTAACAACACTGTTGGGGCCAATTAGAATTACAATTTTTTTTAATTAAACACATATACCAATAATATATTACACCATGAAAATATATAGAGACCATATAAAATACTCAAAGTGTGATAATAGCATCCATGCATATTACATCACATCACTGATCTCTAATATCATGATAACACATCAAAATACAAATATAAAATGTAATTATATTGACTCAGTTATAACTGATACAAGTCTATAGCCACTACTATCAATGTACAATAATAATTAATTATATCTCTTCATGATAATATTCAATAATAAGTATAATATAATACAATGTACATATAATACACATGGCTCCCTCGAAGCATAGTTCCTGAACTCAAGTATTTGTGGCAATCTCAAGTGTTGTCTCAATAAATAGTATTATTGTGGGGAGGGAGAGCATCATCCAAGTGATTTTACACACCAACCATGGACAAATGATACCCCATACTAATCCCATAAATAAATGGCCCTCTCTTCATAGATGAGTAGATAGTGATGGTGCGAGAATCTAGAGAGATAAAGAAGTACCCGTGTGCTGTATAATTTCTAAACTAAACATGTAGTGTATCATAGAAAACCATTTTGTTGCAAGATATCACACAAATATGTAAATCATACTCATGAAATGATAATATCTCACTAAACATACTTTAGTCCAAAGCCTTATGAATAAATAATAATAATAATTTATAGATCAATCAAATTCATACACACCACTTGATCGGATTGCCTTCATCTATCATTGTGATACTAATAAGCTAGTGAAGTCCATCTAACTCCTTACTCTGTATTAGCAATGCAGATTGGTCAAATATAATTCAACCAAAAGATTCATTTAATTTAGATCCTACTAGCAAACACATCATATAACATGCTAAACATATGAGTAACCAAAACATACATTTATTCTATCAAACGTATGAATGAATATTACATTATTTTCTATCCCATACTAGAAATAATGACTATAGTTTATACCACTTAGATAATATACATATTAAACTATAAATTTTAACTATCACAATTAGTTTCTAAACATACTACACCCTATGATAAGCCATATTACCATATTCTAGTATTCATAACCACTAGTTTTCTACAATTAGTCATATAAAGTAGTCTTAAATATGTGGAAACATAAGCTTCAATTCAAGTAACTATCTATAACGAAAATGGAACTTAATGATATACTATTATAACATTCATTAAACTCTCAATGTTGGATACACGCTTACATAAAATCTTACTAACTGTCACAAAACATACTATACATAGTAATAACCAACACACATAGATTTAATTAGTCAAACGTAGATGTGAGTCTAAACATAACAAGTATAATATATACCATCCAGACATAACACACATTTATGATATAATACTCTATGATATCCCATACAATCAAAGCTCACAATTACATAGAAGAAACACATAGACAACTTATGATTTCAAGAAGCAAATGATCACATACACATTAACAATCAAACAAGTATAAGATTATACCACCTGAGTATACCCTAGGTTTAAACTATTTACTACCATTAAAATAAATATAACTTATAAGCACGTACCATGATGCACCATTATATGTTAAATATAAACAAGAATTTATACATATTAACCCTCTTATACATGTACTGCACACATGTATTCAATACTGAATACGTATAACTAACAATCAATCAATCATTTATAGAGAAATGGTGAACACATAAACCTATTATAACATTCATTTAGACATCTCATTTTTTTTCTAAGATATTGTTTTAATATGGTTCTAGATTCATTACCATGGACATATTAAGCTTGGATAAAATCATACCTCTATCTACAAGCTTAGACTTATAACCTAACAAAACTACTTTCATTATGTACTTATGTTGCATACATAAATCCATGTGTAGATATAGCAAAACAAGACTCAACACACATGAAACATAGGATAATCCAACTAGCATTTGTTATATATTTTAGGGGTTTGAATGCATGTATTTGTTAACTTAATTATAAGAAATTATTTAACTTAGTTCATAATCCACCCATGGAATTAAAATCGTAAGATTACTCCCTTATGCACATATATATACACCTATATTTCTTAGTGTTAGGTTGTGGAGCTAAAAGCTTCACTGATGCAAACAGGGGAGGAGGTTGCTGAGTGTCATAGATACTGGCATCGGTCAAGCCAACCGACATCGGCAAAAAGTAGACAGAAGAGCAACTGATGTCAGTTAGAAGTCAGCTGGCATCGGTCACCTCCAGGTAGATAGGGACCAACATTGGTCGCCTGTGTGGTTTGAACTATGAGTTTTACGGATAGTTCGTTAATGAATCGGGTGTTTGCATGAAGAAGGCTAATTTTAGTCTTGAGTTGTAGATCTAATTATTGTAATTAGGTGTCTAATTATTATTTGCATGAGATCTATATAATAGACTCATGGGCTGTATTGTAATTTGTGCTAGAGAGTAAGAGAGCAAATATTAGCTCCTTCTGTGTGTGAAGAGAGCATGGTGTGTTCCTCCTAGTGCCACAGTGCCAAGTGTGGGTACTGGTTTGGAGAATCAGAGGGGTTCTTCATGTATGTATGATCTTTATCAGTAGGTGTGCATGGCTACGTTAGGAGATCTGCATGGTAAGTAAAATCAATAATCTGTAGGTGTATGTGGGTGCGGGATCCAGGTTTGTAGGTGTGCAGAACCAGATTGATTTGCAAGTGTGCAAGATCAGGGAGGACAACAACACAACAAGAAGCAAAATCAGGCAGGATCTACTTGGAGTACGGTGTGTGTACTCATTGGAGAGCAAAGAGGAAGGCAAGGTAGTTCCTTCCATAAGTAAGGTCTATTGAGTTACAGGTTGTTGCAAGTTCATGGGAGATCAACTTGGAGTGCGTGGAGCACTTGTGGAGTGCATGGAGCACTGATGTACTGGCAGTAGTGGATACTGACTAGTTGGAGGTGAACACCAACTCTGTGTTTGAGTTGTGTGTTGGGACTGTAAGAGAGAGAGCTTTGAGGAAAGAATTACTGTACACTTGAGGTGTGGGAAGCCTCTGAGAGGTGTGAAGAAGAAGTGGCATCTTCTTTATTGTATTCTTTTTTGGATGAGTATTAATACAAGTTGTGTATTGTCTCTCATATTCTGTGTTATTTTTGAATTCTAGTTACTTGTGATTCTGGTTTAATTTTGCATGTAAGTTGCTTGTATATGGTAATCGATTATGCTTCCATATTTCCCAACAAGTGGTATCAGAGCTAAGGTTGTAGGGAGCAGGTTTTGTGTTTGATTACAGGTCACTCTTAGGAGTTTCTAATTGAGTGGGAGTAGAGCAATGGTAGAAGAAAGTAAGCTAAGAATGGAGGAATTGAAAAGCACGAATGGTCAATTACGGTCCTATGGAAAGAAAGAGCAGGAAAAGAAAGATTGTTGGTTGGTAGAAGATCAACATGAAGGAACTGAAGAAGCAGATGTTGCAGGTGTTGTTGTACAGGATGCTCTGGGAGGTTTCTTGGATAAAGTAGAATCTTGTTTTATAGATTCTGTTGCCCCTTTCCATGCAGTCTAAAATAGATTATTTTTCCATGTTAAGGTCTTTGGAGACTTTGGAAATATTTATTTAGGGGCTGGTGTGCCTTGCCAAAGAATTGGCAAAGGGGAAGTGAAGCTGAAATTGCAGGCGGCCAACACATGGATGTTGAAGGAGGTCATGCAGGTCCTAGTGTTGAAGATATGGCTAATTTTTTTAGGAAAGTTGGGTGATGAGAGATGCACAAGAACTCTCATAGCGGATGCACTTGAATTAGCTGGTGGTAAGAAAGTAGGTACTCTTTATCTACTTGCTTATATTAATGATTCTTCTTCTGTTGTAGAGACATGGCTTTGTAGGCTTGGTCACATGAGCAAGAAGGAGATGCATGTTCTTAAGAGGAAGTTAGATGTCTTTGATAGACTTAAGAACTGGAAAGCCTTGGTGTTTATGGAGGAGATGGCAGATAAAGATCAGTGGAGAAGGCTGAGTAACTCTGAGCAGAGTAGTTTGGGTAGGGATTTGATTCAAAGAAAGCTCACAGGTAAAAAGTCATCACTCACAGGTGAACACAGGTACCAGCATCGGTCAGGAGGAACTGACATTAAACAGACAGGTGCCGATGTCGGTCATGTGCAGACCAGAGCCGATGGTGTCAGGCAAGGTAAGACCGACGTCGATCAGCAGGACTGACGTCGGGAATAGTAAGACTGACATTGGTCAAAAGGACTGACATCGGTAGTAGGTAGACACCAATGTCAGTGGGGTTGGTAGTCTGGACAAGTGCATGGAATCGATGTCAGTCAAATGCAGACTGTGTGGTGACTGAGGTCAGTCACTGTAATGGATTTTGGGTAGACAACAAGCTGTCAAGGAGTCTCAAATGCCCATATGGAGGATTGAAAGTGGTAAGTAAGCCTCAAATTTGTTGTTCCTCTTCTTTATACTCGTTACTTACTATAGAGCAGGAAGGATCCATGAAATAGTGGGAGCATGGCAGGATTATGATGCAGAACCAAACAGGAGATTTGGTAGGGTTGCCAGCCGGTATGAAAGCACTGAGATGAATGGATACCTTGGTTAAAGAATAGAGAGAATGGACACGTGAGATGGAAGGCCAAGTCATATGGTCTTGAGGAAGCTGGAAGACAGTGGTACAGGTTTTGAAAGGTGGATGACAAAGCAGGGCTTTAGTCAGTGTCATTGTAACCATTGTGTTTGTCTTACCAGGTGGATGATGGTCATGACATTATCCTGTTACTGTATGTGGATGGTATGCTAGCTAACAGGTTTGTACATACAGAGTTTTGTTGAGCTAAGGCTAAGGTTAGTTCAGTGGTTTGCCATGAAGAATTTGGGAGTAGCAAAATTCTTTGGCATGAGAGACATGGAAGATCACAGGTTGATTTTGTCTCCAGTGGGAACTGATGTGAATCAAGTGTTGGCAAGGTTCAATATGCAGGATGTAGAACCAGAGCACACCAAGGGCTAGACTGTTCAGTGTCTGAAATCACATGAGGTCTGGTATAGACCTGAGTTTGCCCAAGCAGTGGGTACTGTCAGAGAGTTAGGAGCCAATTTGAAGAAGTGGGTTCTTAGGTATTTGAGAGGGACCTGCAGCAGGGATTCATGCTATGCAGGGTCAGGACTTCACTACATGGGTTTATAGGTTCAGATGTGGCAGGTTACTCGGATGACAAGAGGTGCACCACATGTTGTGTGGTGGGTGGTCTTCCGAGTTGAGCTTGAAGAGGGATACAAGCTAGGAAATAGATTAGATAGGGTATAGGTACGGGTACAATGCAACTGTTTATCTCCAAGTGGGAGATTGTTAGGTTGTGGAGCTAAAAGCTTCACTGATGCAAACAAGGGAGGAGGTTGCTGAGTGTCACAGACACCGATGTCGGTCAGGCCAACTGACGTCAGCAAAAAGCAGGTAGAAGAGCAACCGATGTCAGTTAGAAGTCAGTCAGCATCGGTTACCTCCAGGCAGATAGGGACTGACGTTGGTCACCTGTGCAGTTCAAACTATGAGTTTTACAAACAATTCATTAACGAACTGGGTGTTTGCATGAAGAAGGCTAATTTTAGTCTTGAGCTGCAAATCTAATTATTGTAATTAGGTGTCTAATTATTGTTTGCATGAGATCTATATAATAGACTCATGGGCTGTATTGTAATTTGTGCTAGAGAGTAAGAGAGAAAATATTAGCTCCTTCTGTGTGTGAAGAGAGCATGGTGTGTTCCTCCTAGTGCCACAGTGCCAAGTGTGGGTATTGGTTTGGAGAATCAGAGGGGTTCTTCATGTATGTATGATCTTTATCAGCAGGTGTGCATGGATACGTTAGGAGATTTGCATGGTAAGTAAGATCATTGATCTGCAGGTGTATGTGGGTGTGGGATCTAGGTTTGTAGGTGTGCAAAACCAGATTGATTTGCAGGTGTGCAAGATCAGGGAGGACAACAACACAACAAGGAGCAGAATTAGGCAGGATGTACTTGAAGTACGGTGTGTGTACTCATTGGAGAGCAAAGAGGAAGGTAAGGTAGTTCCTTCCATAAGTAAGGTCTGTTGAGTTTCAAGTTGTTGCAAGTGTAGGGGAGATCAACTTGGAGTGCATGGAGCACTTGTGGAGTGCATGGAGCACTGGTGTACTGGCAATAGTGGATACTGACTGGTTGGAGGTGAACACCAACTCTGTGTTTGAGTTGTGTGTTGGGACCGTAAGAGAGAGAGCTTTTAGGAAAGAATTACTGTACACTTGAGGTGTGGGAAGCCTCTAAGAGGTGTGAAGAAGAAGTGGCATCTTCTTTATTGTATTCTTTTCTGGATGAGTATTAATACAAGTTGTGTATTGTCTCTCATATTCTGTGTTATTTTTGAATTCTAGTTACTTGTGATTCTGGTTTAATTCTGCATGTAAGTTGCTTGTATATGGTAATCAATTGTGCTTCCATATTTCCCAACACTTAGTAAGTATTTCATTCACAATATGATATCTATATGCTATATATGTTAAGATATCTCACACATATCATAAAATTGGTCGTAATATAATGATAGTCTATGTTTTAGTCATATATGTTTCCCATCAAGCCATATTATGACATTGGTATGCTTATAACTACCTATACACTAGTGTAATGATATATGGCATATACCACATCATTTTATACTAACTATACCATTTTCCATATTATAAACTAGTGATTCATACATACCAAATCTATACCATTACTAGTTATATGAAAATGTTTTGTATAAAAGGGTATCATTAAGAACTTCTAAGTGATATAGTATGCTAACTATGAGTCATTTAATATATAACAATCTTCATGCTCTCACCATGAGATTATTTATATATGTCTCTTGTAAACATATTGAGTTGATAAATTAATTTAGTATATATATACCATTAGGACTATATACCTATAAAGTAAAGATCCAGATGTTTTATATTATCCATAAAATACAATCATAATGTTTTGAGATTCTAGGAATTATTAAGTACTCTCTGTACTCCTTTGTTCACAACATGTAAGAGAGGAATAACTAATGATGGTTATTTACAGAGTCCATAACAAGGGTTTCTTATGCTCACCATATATATCCTCATGATTTATAGATATAAGGAAGACTTTAGTAGCACGTGATTAGTTATATAGATATATATTATGTTATCTATTTCCAGTTATTATGTCTACCCTCATATGGTATAAATATCCATAATAATTGCTACGCTTATTTACCATAAGCAAAATAAATTTGACAAGTTGGGATTCTATGAAGTGTCCATGGATTACACTAAACATGAAGTACAATAGCGAATATCAAGGATTTCACTAATCCACCACAGTGACTAACATGAAATTCAATAGTGACTTTTATGGACTACATTATCATTATACAGCTATGAACCTGCTAGCACCATATCTAAGACATTCGACTAGGAAGTTTTTTTAATAGAGTCATACATATCAATAGTATATCATCATACCCAAAGCTCGATGAATTCATTTTGTAATTTAGAGAAATTACACTATGATTCCTTCTAGAGAAATAACAATGATCAGTCCACAACTCATATAATAGCATTCTAAGGATGATACAACATATTTGAGTGGTAGTTAAGACAAGAAGTATGATAATAGTTAGTTTAACCATGTATTCTAGTTTATCTACTAATTGGCCAATTTTATTTTACATTTTTATTTTAAATACATCCTTGAACTATTTAGGATGAGGAAACATAAAGAATCATGATAATCCTTCGACTCACCTTATTCATGTATGAAGTATCAAAAATATAAACAAGGTGATTAAGGCAAAATAGGTGATATATAAACCTATCAAAAATCTAAACTCACCTATTTTTATTAAGAGAGAAACTTTCCTTTGCATTGATACTAGGATATATAAACCTATATTGCCTTGTTTTAACCCATAATTTCTATTTAGGATGAAAATCCATGTTACTTGTTTCTAAACTATTGACTTGAACTTATAGTTAATATGATGTGTCTTGTTCCCTACACTCCAAGCTAAACAATTGTAATAGGGATGAGTAGCTAGATGACTTGTTTGTAGTATTATGACTAATTTTGAGTATTAACTAATCTCTCACACAACCTCCCAATTAACATAAACAACTTTGTAAAGTTTAATGCTTAGCTCTTATTTATTCAAGAGTTTTTCATTGCATAAAATTAGAGACTTGTTAAATTCGAGAGCTACAATTTTTGTTTGAAAGCTATAGTCCACGGTTATGCATGGATTAGGTGATTAGCTGATTTTTGTAGTCATGTATATACTTTTAATAATACCAATTTGGTACTCAAGTTTGGATCCTTTTTCTTTATATATTTATATGGTTATTTTTTAATTATACCAACTCTAATATAAATTCTAATTTATAAATCAAAATACCCAGTAAATAGATATGTTGTTCTTCTTTGTTTCTCTATTTGGATCTAAATCGATACTTTCTATTATACACATAGTTCATATTTATAAGTAAATCACTATTTTAATTATTTGATTGCTGATATGAACATAAAATTTTTAAGTCATATTGCCTACCTGACTACATGTTCTGAAGTCCTTTCTTTACAGAATAGACTTTTCTCCTTTCCTTCTATGCTTCTCCACTTCTACACACTACCTCCTACATAGAATTGTGCCTCTTCTCTTCTTTATGTAGCACTACACTTTTTTTTCTTACTTTTTGTTTTTCATTTTTTTTCATTTTTTTCTCATAGCTTTATTACTTTTATTTAATTTTAAAAATAGCCTTTTCCTTTTCCAGTTTATGTTTTTGATTTTCATGACTTTTACTAAGTTTAGTCATTTTCTATCTTTTATTATTTTTCCCCCTTTTTCCAAGGTAATTTTACCATTTTTATTTATTTTAACATTAAATGTCAAAAATACATAATTTTATTAAATTAATTAATATTCACAAATGTTGTAGCAATTTAAATGGCAATTTCCTAAATTACTAATAATATGGATTTTTAAATCTATTATGCTAATAATCATTTCTATAGATATTAATGACCAACGTACCATTTACAGTACACAAATTCATAAAGCTATTAAACTCTACTAGCAAACCATAGAAATCAACTTTCTAAAATAAGTAAAAGTAAACACACCATGTGCAAACCATTTTTAATGTATTCTACCATGTGATAACTATTTTGATGTGTGTAGGGTTCTCACCAATTCTTTGTCATCCCTCAATGTCTCCATCTACGTCACCTTCTCTAATGATGCTCTCCCTTCATCACACTCTGAGGGCTGAGTTCTTCTGCATCAACCTCACAAGAAAATAGGTAGTTAGACCCTAAAAGTCATGATATATATATTCATCATAAATTATACGCTAATGACAAATCAACATGATTATAAAGTAAATATTTACTTACACCTAAATCATAGCAGGGTGATCATATAACCTAAGCAATATCCTACTATCCTATAACAACATATATTTCATATCTTAGTTAAAAATAGTCAAATCTAAATTTGTCAACTGTAGATATCCACATATAATCTAGCAAGTTTGCATAGCAAGGAATTGGGATGTAATATCCTTCCCCCTTAAAGCTAGTCATCGTCCTCAATGAATCTTATTCAATCATAAGTTTTAAATTAGAAACATTACTTAGCAAATCAATAACATGGTATACAATATCTAATTAAGTAAATAATTGGGAAATTACTTGTAAAATTCACCATAGTTCCTTCAAGTTACACTATTCTTAGAGTATTGGTCCCATAAGACACTACTCTGTGATATCTCACTACTATGCAAACAAGGTTTGTGAGTGTCACTTACTTTGAATGTTTTTGTCATGATCACATCAGGGTCCAAAACCACAAGACAAGCCTATACACTATAGGATTGATCACATCTGTTACCTTGAAGGGTCCCACATATCTCAGTGAAAGTTTCAATGACTTCCCAAGAGCACATAAGATCATCATAAAAGTCAAAACAAATGACCAAGGAGAGTTACACAAAATATTCCAACCCATTTGCATATCTCTCTAACCTAGAGAGTGTTTTTCTCATTCTGAAAAAAATTAATTAGCGAACTTGGCAAGAATGATGTACATAAGTTAATACTACTGCTACCCTGCATAGATCTTGATAAGTATAACATGTCAATATTGTCACTACTCCATAGAGCTCTTGACAAGTATGCCAATGAATATAAACTAGAAATACTACATTTTGAATGTATACAAAATTTAAGGAATAAACGTTCCACCATATATATGCATATGGCCATATGACTGAATTTAATAAGTCTATCTATCAATCATGGATTTGACAAGTCTGTCTATCAAATCCAAACTCAATAACTAGTGAGTCAATTGTGAGAGTAAGTAGGATCCAATCCTAATGCTTAGTACTCATATTCCCAATTCACCACTCTTCCCTTAGGTCTCCATGACCTAATGATCTCCAAAATGTGTACAAAGTTCAATGAATCATAATTCTATATGAATAGATCATAGAAAGCAATAATATGTGCCAAATAATCCTAGATAGATCAATATACACACAATAAAAGTCATATAATTAACATAACATACATAGGCCAAGGATCACACCATCCTTTCAAACTTATAAGAGAACAAGCGAGATAATATCTCCTTGCTTGCTTAGCTAGAATACAATAAATTAATAGTTTATCTCAACCCCTAGATTGACAAGATGTTCTGCACATCCTATACCTTACTTGATTTCAATTAAAGGTACAAAAATAACTCTTCAAATCAACATGATTTAAGCAATATATAAAAATATCAATCCAATAATGGGTGTATAATACCATATTAAATATAATCAACTTATAATTTTTAATTACAATTTAATATATAATTCAAGGTTTGCCACCCCATGTGGTCTTAAAATCACAAATTATATAAATTAGTGACTCTAAAGAGTCACAAGTGAAAATTGGAGAACTATCATCTCAAAAAATCCTACATACCCCCACAAGGTAAAAATAAAACACCGCAACTCAATATTGCCAAATCATTACCTACTTACCAAATTTGTAAGTATGGTATCACAATCTATTTCCATAACTGGGAGAGAAATATACTAGCCACAAAGATGAATCAATTCATCCAATCTTACATATTCTCTCTCAACAATAAGTAGAAAAACATTCTCCCACAAACTTCAAGGAACTATTTTGAAACCACATTTCAAAAACAAGTTCTTATTTAAGAGAACACTAAATCAACATCATGAAAATATGAATACTCTTGGTAGCTTATAATAATGTCAAAGGAGAATGAGATGATATCAACTTACCTCTAAGATAACTAAGAGAGATGACACTTCCTACTACATAAATTAAAGTTTACAATCCTTAAACAAACTCCTAACACAGGAGTTCTCAATCAAAACAACAACACTTTACTACAAGAAAATTCCCATTGTACTAGGTGGTACCAACTAAAAATGGTCTTATCAAATTTCCCACTCCTAGGATTAGTGTATATAAGACACAAAACTAATGCACATAAACTTAAGTGAGAAACATCCCATGCTTAATAAAGACTCACAACACAAAACACAAATGGTGAAGGTGACTTGATTACCAAGAAAGATGTAATCACACTTGAGGTGTTCGATCTAAGTGATCAAACTATGGTAGAAATATCTTATTCATAACTCACGTACAATGTTATATACTCATCTAGCCAAACCTCATATACAACCATCACCATTAAGACTCTCAATAAATTAACCATATGGAAATTATAATAGGGTACAAGTGTTTCTAAGGATGCACACTCAATATACCACACACATTCCATGAATTCCACATACTTACAATAGTCACCAAGTTATACAGGAGAATCTATCAAGTCCCAAAACTCCAATCATGGTGTGACATGGTTCCACACTAAGGCACCATAAATCCAAAATACCAATGCAATACTTCATGTCACTAGGTTCACATTGGTGAATAGAAAGACACAAAAAATGCCAATGGACTCATTAAAGTTCAAGCCACAGCTCTGATACCACATGTAACAATCTCACTGGGGCCACTTGGAATTATATGATTTTTTTTAATTAGACACATATACCAAAAATAGATTACACCATGAGAATATACAAAGATCATATGAAATAATCAAAGCATGATAATAGTATCCATGTATATTACATCACACATCACTAATCTCTAATATCATGAGAGAACATCAAAATATAAATATAGAATGTAATTATATTAACTCAACTACAACTGATACAAGTTTATAGCCACTACTGTCAATGTACAATAATAAGTAATTATAACTCTCCATGATAATATTCAATAATAAGTATAATAAAATACAATGTACATATAAGATACATGGTTCTCTCAGAGCCATAGTTCCCATACTTAAGTATTTATGGCAATCTTAAGTGTCTCTCAATAAAGTACTGTTGTGGGGAGGTAGAGCATCATCCTAGTGCTTTTACACACCAACCACAGACCAATGATCCCCCATACTAATATCATCAAGAAATGACCCTCTCTTCATGGATGAGTATATAGTGATGGTTCAAGAATTTAGAGAGACAAGCAAGTACTCATGTGATGTATGATTTCTAAACTAAACATGCAATGTATCATAAAAAACCATTTTATTACAAGATATTGTATAAACATGTGAATCATACTCATGAAATGATAATGTATCACTAAACATACTTTGACTCAAAGCTTTATGAATAATAAATAATAATGATCTATAGATCAATCAAATTCATACACACCACTTGATCAAACTGCCTTCATCTATTTTTGTGATAATAGCAAGTTAGTGAAGTTCATCTCACTCCTTACTCCATATCAGCAATGTAGATTGGTCAAATACAATTCAACCACAAGATTCATTTAATTTATATCCTACTAGAAAACACATAATATAACATGTTAAACATAGGAGTAACCAAAGCTTACATTTAATCTATCAAACATATGAATGAACTTTACATTATTTTCTATTCCATACTAGAAATAATGACTACAATTTATACTACCCGGGTAAAATACACATTCAATTACAAATTCTAACCATCAAAATTAGTTTCCAAACATACTACACCATATGATAAGCTATATTACCATAGTTTAGTATTCATAACTACTAATTTTCTACAATCAGTCATAAGTAGTCTTAAATACATAGAAACATAAGCTTCAATTCAAATAACTAGATATAAAGAAACAAGTCTTAGTTTTCATGGAACACAATGATATATTATTATAAAATTCATTAAACTCTCAAGGTTGTATGCACACTTACATAAAATCCTACTAACTATCACAAAACATACTATACATAGTAATAACCAACACCCATAGATTTAATTAGTCAAATATAGATGTGAGTCTAAATATAACAAGTACAATATGTACCATCCATGCATAAAATACATTTATACTATAATAATCTATGATATCCCATATTATCATAGTTCATAATTACATAAAAGAAACACATAGACAACTTACAATTTTAAGAACCAAACAATCACATACACAATAATAATCAAGTAAGTACAATACTATACCACCCAGGTAAACCTTAAGTTTAAGCTACATACTACCATTCAAAGAAATATAAATTATACACATGCATAATGATGCACCATTATATTCTAAATATAACTAAGCATTTATACATATTAACCGTCTCATACATGTACTCCACACAAGTATTCAACACTGAATACATATAACTAACAGTCAATCAATCATTTGTAGAGAAATGTTGAACACATAAACTTGTTATATCATTCATTTAAACATCTCATTCTATTTTCTAAAATATTGTTTTAATATGGTTGTAGCTTCAATCCCATGGAAATCCGAAGGTTAGATAAAAATCCATGTGTAGATATAACAAAACAAGACTCAAAAGACATGAAACATAGGATAATCCAACTAATATTTTCTATATGTTTTAGGGGTTTGAATGCACATATTCATTAAATTAATTATATGAAATTCTATAACCTGGTTCATAATCCACCCATGAAATTAAAACCATAAGAATACTCCCTATGCACATATATATACACCAATATTTATTATTAAGTACTCTATTCACAATATGATTTCTATATGCTACAAATGTTAAGAGATCTCACACATATCATAAAATTGGTCACAATATAATGATAGTCTACATTTTAGTCATATATGTTTCCCATCAAGCCATATTATGACATTGGTATGCTTACAACTACCTATACACTGGTGTAATGATATATGGCATATACCACATCGCTTTATAAAAAATAAACCATTTGTCATATTACAAACCGGTGATTTATACATACCAAATCTATATCATTACTAGTTATATGAAAATGCTTTGTATAAAAGTGTATCATTGCGAGCTTCCAAGTGATATAGCATGCTAACTATGAGTCATTTAATATATAACAATCTTCATGCTCTCATTATGAGCATATTTATATATGTCTCCTATAAACATATATAAGTCGATAAATTAATTTAGTATATATATACCATCATGACTACATACCTATAAAGTAAGGATCCAAATGTTTTATATTATCCATAAAATATAATCATAATGTTTTGAGATTTCATGAATTATTAAGTACTATCGATACTCCTTTGTTCATAGCATATAAGAGAGGAATAACTAATGACGATTATTTATAGAGTCCTTAACAAGGGTTTCTTATGCTCATCATATATATACTTATGGTATATAGATATAAGGAAGACTTTAACATGTGATTAGTTAAATAGATATATATTGTGTTATATATTTCTAGTTACTTATTGTGTCTACCCTCATATGGTATAAATATCCATAATAATTGTTGTGCTTATTTACCATAAGCAAAACAAATTTGACAAGTTGGGATTCTATGTAGTGTCCATGGATTACACTAAACATGAATTACAAAAATGACTATCAAGGATTCCACTAATCCACCACAGTGACTAACATGAAATTCAGCAATGACTTTCATGGACTACATTATCATCATATAACTATGAACCTGCTAGCCCCATATCTAAGACATTCAACTAGGCAATTTTTTTTTAAATAGAGTCATACATATCAATAGTGTATCAACATACCCAAAGCTCAATGAACTTTTTTTGTAATTTATAGAAATTTCACTATGATTCACTCTAAATAAATTATAATGATCAGTTTACAACTCGTATAATAACATTCTAAGGATGGTACAAAATATTTGAGTGGTAGTTAATACAAGAAGTTTGACAATAGTTAGTTTAACTAAGTATGCTAGTTCAACTTCTAATCGACCAATTTTATATCACCTTGTTGTTTTAAATACATCATTGAACTATTTAGGATGAACAAACATAAAGAATCATGATAATACTTCAGCTCACCTTGTTCATGTATGAAGTATAAAAAATCTAAATAAGGCAATTAAGGAAAAATAGGTGACATATAAACCTATCAAAAATCTAAACTCACCTATTTTGATTAAGAGAATAACTCTCCTTTGCATCGATACTATGATATATAAACCTATATCGCCTTGTTTTAACCTAGAGTTTCTATTTAGGATGAAAATCCATGGTGCTAGTTAGTGAATTATCAATTTAAACTTATGGTTAGTATGACATGTCCTATTCCCTATGTTCTAAGATAAATAGTTGTCACAGGGCTGAGCAATTAGATGACTTATTTGGAATATTATGACCAATTTTGAGTATTAAATAATCTCTCTTACAACCTCCCAAATAACATAAATAGCTTTGTAAAGTTTAACACTTAGTTCTGATTTATTCAAGTTTTTTTCATTGTATAAAATTGTAGAGTTTTTAAATTTAGGAGCTACAATTTTTATTTTAAAACTATAGTCCCTGGTTATGCATGGATTAGGTGATTAGCTAATTTTTTTAGTCATGTATATAATTTTAATAATACCAGCTCACTACTCAAGTTTGGATCCTTTGTCTTTATCTATTCATATGATTATTTTTTAATTATACCAACTTTGATATAAATTCTAATTTATAAATCAAAATACCCAATAAATAGATGTGTTTTTATTCTTTGTTTCTCTATTTGTATCTAAATTGATACTTTATATTATACACACAATTTATATTTATAAACAAATCACTATTTTATTTATCTGATTGCTAATATAAACATACATAATTTAAGTCATATTGCCTACCTAGCTACATGTTCTAAAGTCCTTTCTTTACTTCATCAACTTTTCTCTTTTCCTTCTATGCTTCTCCACTTCCACACACTGCCTCCTACATAAAACTGTACCTTTTCTCTTCTTTATGCAACACTACACTTTTTTTTCTTACTTTTTATTATTTGTTTTTTTCTTTTTTTTCTCACATCTTTATTCCTTTTGTTTAATTTTTAAAATGGCCTTCTCCTTTTCCATTTTATGTTTTTGATTTTCATGACTTTTCATAAATTTAGTCATTTTCTTTCTTTTATTATTTTTTCCTTTTCCAAGGTAATATTCCCATTTTTATTTATTTTAACACTAAATGTCAAAAATTTATAATTTTATTAAATTAATTACTATTCATAAATTTTGTAGTAATTTAAATGACATTTTATTAAATTACTAACAATCTAGATTTTTAAATCTAATTATGCTAATAATAATTTCTACAAGCATTAATGAACAACATACCATTTACGCTACACAAATTCATAAATATATTGAGCTATACTTTCAAACCATAGAAATCAACTTTCTAAAGCAAGTAAAAATAAACATACCACATGCAAACCATTTTTAATGCATTCTACCATGTGCTAAGTACTATGGTGTGTGCAAGGTTCTCACCAGTTCTCAATTATCTCTTGACATCTCCATCTGTGTCACCCTCTCTGATGATGCTCTCCTTCCATTACACTCTGAAGGTCGAGTTATCCTACATTAACCTCACAACAAAATAGGTAGTTAGACCCTAACAGTCATGATATATATATTCATAATAAAATATAGCTAAAGTGACAAATCAACAAGATCATAAAGTAAATATTTACTTATAGCTAACTCATATTAGGGTGATCATGTAACTTAAGCAATATCCTACTATCCCATAACAACATATATCTCACAACTTAGTTAAAATAGTCAAATATAAATTTGTAAACTATAGATATCCACAAATAATCTATAAAATTTGCCTGGTGAGGAATCAAGATGTAATAACTATGAATATCACAATATGGTTGATCGACTCATTTGGTGGGAAAAAGAGCAAACTATATTAAAGGGAGAAACTCATCACCAAGGGAAGATGGGGTTGGTGTAGAGAATGGATGAGGCTCAACTGAAGGAGCAGTAGTGTCAGAAATAGGAAGAGTCTCAGCTAGAGAGGGAATGGGAACATGATCCAAATTGGGCTCAATCGAGGGAGATGCAAGATGTACAAATGTTTGAAGAATGATCACAATCATCTCAAGGATAAGTTTGCTTAAGGAATCATGGTATCTAGCAAAATGAAAGGACCAATCATAACACAATCCATAAGCATACTCCTATGAGGCTCTTCATAAGCTGGAGGTGTGTGAACCATATCTACCCTATGAATAATTAGCAAAATGCTAAAATTAGGAATTATATAGGATGGTATGTGATAAGATTTATGTAAAGACTGAGGCAAACAAGAATGATAATGAATGATTTTAACATCTCAAGCCTAAATAAGACCTCCTAAAAATGGGTCATCTAAGGTATAACCATTGTCATAGTTAGGTGTATTAAGATCAATGGCATAGGTATGGATGACCTTATCATCAGATGTGGTGTGATGAATTGAGCGCCAAGTTTTAGTTAAGATAATGGGTATATCATCACTTGGTTATTGATGAGAACACAAATTTAGAGAAAGTGGAAGTTGAGAAATGAGACGAGGAGTGAGATCTAAAGTTTTGATCTTGAGATTGATCCCATAAAGCTCATCATCATTAAAATTTATGAGGTTAAGTGGTATATTATAGATGAGTTTGTTGTGACCATTATAACCTTGTGTGGAGTTGACAGGAAAGTTAAACCTTTGAAACTCAAGAAATGGAATGCTTGGCAAGGGTTCAAGGGTTGGAATCTTGAAAACACCATGGTCTTGGAATTTTTTGAAATTCCAAGTGTTAACATCACATTGAATCCTATAGATTGCACTATTATAAGGGAATTTGACACATTGGAAAGAAGAAGAGGCAACTGATCTCCTGTGATGAGTTCATTGCCTACAAAGCAAAATTTTATATGATAGAGGAAAGTTAAATATCATTACCTTCAATTAACAATGATAGGTGGAATGGTGATAGGGAGCCACACACAACCTAAGTGAGGCATTTGCCTTCATTTATAACTTTGACAAGTGCTACATGTGGACTTAAGATTACATTCAAAATATCCAAGGGTTTTAATAAAATTGAGAGAGGAAATAGAAGTACATGAACCCTCATCAATCAAGGCATGCTTAACTTGGATGTCACTAATTTGGACATTGATAAAAAGGGGAGAATCATCTACACAAAATAGAATCTCATCAAGAATCATAAAAGTAATGGGGAATTCGAGGGAGAGAGAAGTGTCCATTGTTTTGTCAACATGTATGGACATCTCTTCACACTATTTTAAAATGCTATTTTTTGATCCAGATAAGGTGGCTTAGCATCCTACTAGGGGAGGATGAGGGATGTTCATTTTGAATAGGAACTGCATAAGATGATTATAATGACACATAAAATTCCACATATGTTCAAGAAATGGGATTTGAGATGGGAGATTAGTAGGTTCCATGATAGGATCCCATTCATCATAACCCATAAGGGGACTATTGGAAAGAGGTGCATAGTGTTGAAGGAGGTCCTTAAAAGGAGGAGCTAAAGTGCATGCGAATTTATGTTGATAAGATGTGTGAGGTTTAATTAGAGGATAAGTTTGTTAATTGTTTTAAGAGGATGGGGTAGTTGTTGTAGGTTTGGTTTGAGATAAATTTAAAGAAGTGTTAGTAGAATTTTGAGTATCATTGGTGATGGGTAAAGAGGTTGGAGGAATGGTAGAAATGGTATGAGAAGTATTATCTAATAGAGGTGTTGGAATTGGTTCATTAAAATAGATAAGGTCTTCCTTCCCCAACTCTATTAAGCGAGTTGGGTAAGAGTCTTGGATAACACAAAAAGTGTGAGATAAATGAGGAGTGTGGATGGGATGAGAGTCAATAAAGGAAACTACCCTTCACATGTTAGTCATATTGACCACATTCTATTTAGGAGTTAGGTTTATAAGTTTATCAACATTATTGGTAGAAGTAAGCTTATCATTGTTGTCTTGGTGATTCGAAAGAGGATATTTGTAGATGGCCAAATGAGCATTAGCTTGATTCAAAGATTGAGTTTTAGTCTATGTTTCATGAGATTTGAAGGCAATGCCATAGTCTTTTTGACGTTTAAAAATGATAGAATCATGGTCAAAATTGGGACCAAAGAGAAAATCCATAGCCAAGTTATTTAATTTCTTACAAGTTTCATGAGAATGACCCTAACTAGCATGGAACCAACAAAATTTATTTGGATTATACTAGGATTTCATGGGAGAAGTGGGATCAAGCTCTCATGGAAGAGGCCTTAGAAGACACTTTTGTAAATCTGCTAAGGAAAAAGGTTTATGAACATTGATGTTACTTTTTAAATAAAAATATTTTATGTGGTTGGGAGGGGAAACTTGTTCTCGAGCTTGGTTAGGAATAATAGCTTGAATATTATGAATGGTATCATAAGAATTGGTGACACCATCATTAGTAGCATGATGATTTTTATTTTTGATTAGCATGTGAGTACCCATAATAGGTTAGGATGACTCAAATTAATGCATGAAGAAATCTTGGTACTTGGCTTGGTCAATGGCCTCTTCCAAAGTTCATGGAGAGAGAGTCTAGACCTAATATTAAAACTTAGGATAAATAACATTGGTGAATAAATGAAAGAGGTTATCATCTACCATATTGTGTTCACATTTTTTAGACAAGGTCTTCCACTATTTGATGAAAAATTATGCTATTTTCATCTCAAGTTGCTAACAATTAATAAAATTGGCCAAGGTATTTTCAGGGAGGTCACTAGTTTAAAATTATTATACTAGAGCATTAAATATATCTTCCAAACTAGTGATGGAATGATATTTGAGTTGGTTATACCAATCTAAAGCATCTCTATAGATAATTTTTACTAATATCTTGGTAGTGACAAAAGTGTTTAGCTTGACCAAATATTTGTATAGATTTACAAATGTTTTTAAGTGTAGGGTAGGATCGGTTGACCCATAACTAATGGTAGGGGTGATGCCTCCTATATATATGCTAGCAATTTGAGGTGTAAGGGGTTCATTTTGAAGGCGTTTGATTATTTTGTTAAAAGAGGAGGTTGAGGGATGAGATTACCATGGGAATCCCAAAGGGGAGGTGGGGGGAATTTTGGTTATGCACTCCCCATGGAACCTGTTAAGGGTGATTTTAGAGATGGATAAGATGATTTTGTATTTGCATCATTTGGTTGGCATTATTAGCTTGGAAAACATTCATTTGGTTAAGAGTTTGTAGTAAAAGTTGACAGGTTTGTGTGGTGTTATTTACATTATGTGAAGCATTAGAATTGGTATTAGTGGCTTGGGTACCACTATGGGTGGTAGCATGGATGCTATTATTAATTTGAGATGAATTATTAGTAAGTGAGGCACTAGTATCATGATTTGCTTATGTGGAAGAATATGCATTAGTAGAGGGATGAGAAGAAGTAGCACTAAAGGCATGATTACCATGGGTAGTAAATGATGCACTAGTGGAATAATTGAGAAGAGTGGGTCTTAGAAGAGGCCCACTAGATGTATAACTTGCCATGTTATTAGAGATACTTGGCATGGAGTTGGAGGAAACCAAGGAGGACGAGGTCATAGTATGAGAAGGGGTTAAAAGTAAAGGAAGAGGTTGAGAGGAAAAGAAGCTATGGTCCCCAAATCTATGTGAGAATGTGGGGGAAGGTGAATGGGGGAAGGTGAAGGTGAAGGATCTTTTTTTTTGATGTTAAGGAAATTCATTAATGAAGAAAATCATTTCCAGAGTATATTCTAATTTAGGATGATATTCTAAGGAGATAAAAGGGTTGCAAACTAAAGATGAATGAGGAGGGGTCCCATAGTCTATAGTGTAAGTGGCTACATGCACACTACTTGCATCTAGGGTAGGATGCACAAGCTTCTTATAGGAAAACCTATTGGGGTTGGTAAATCTCATCATATCTATTGAGTTCAACTTAGTGTTTTCAAATAGGAAGTTCATGATGAGAGAGAAGGATAAAATAAGACTAATATGATTCAAAGATAAAAGGGTAAAAAGGATATAAAGTTGAATAGGTCAACTGTGTACTAAAATCTAATAGGCAAAAAAAAGTACAAAGTCATACAGGTTAACTCTATATTCTAAACAAAGGATAAAACAATTTGATAAGGATACATAGTCATATAGGTTGCCATTTGTTTCGTAACTTGAGTAGTAGAGAAAGATACAGAGTCGTACATGTCATCTTAGTATTACAGACTGGGACATAAAGTAAGCTAAGAAGGATACACAATCATACAAGTTGACTGTGTATTGTTAATAGGGGAAACACATTCTATAAAAGACTATACTGAGCAAAATGATAGTGTGCTAAAAGAGGGATTTTTTTATAATATAATTAATGCAAGAAGTGAAATAAAACACATAAACAATTGGATCAAATTTATATTCAATTAGGGCACATAACACAAAACCTTGCACCAATGTTGGTTAATGTAAATTTTTGCAATACAACACTCAATTATCAAAGAGCAAGTAATCTATTGAAAATTAAATGATAACTAAGTGGTCATTAAGTGTTATTAGATTATTATAAAGTATTTTTGTAAGTGTTATAGGAGAGTTGGATAAAAATAGGGAACTAAAAATAAATCTATGGATGGTTTCAGGATGTTTAGGTTAAAAGGGATCTATGTTGGCAATGGTATTGGCTTGGTATTAGGGATTACCCCCTTACTTCATAGTCCCATAATGATAAGGGTGTTAGGTGTTTTGATAATATATACCATTAACCACATATTTATACTTAGCCAAAAAACCAAGTTGGCCTCCCCCTTGTTGATGAAATTCAAGTAGGTAGGCCTTGGGAAGACAAGTGTTTAAATGCATTTTAAATATTGTGTGATTTTGTAGTGTGTGTAAAAGAGAAAAATAGTATAACTAAATGGGAATTTGAAAAACCACCTATTTATACTATGTGAGTTATTCTAAGCATGTAAATAGCTGAAAAGGAAATGTGAACTAATTACAAGCAATATAGTTGTTAATTCCTTGATTTGAGAATAATATAGAGTTGGTTCAGGCGACATTGTATATAAATAGTATAGAACAACATCAACTGGGTTGATACTATTATATAAAAGTAATGTCTTAAAGAATAGAGTCAAATGGGTTGACTATGTCTCTCATATTGAGGATAGGCTACATAATTAAGTCGACCAGGTCTACTTAGTTGGTTGTAGGGTTGTTGTTTTAAAGGCTACTAACTTGTGTAAAATAGAACTGAATAAAGTACTAAAATGATAGAGAAAGGAAAAAGAGGAACCTTGATGGATTTTAAGATGGTTATGATTGAAAATTTTATGTTGAAGTGCCCTAAATGTTACTTTTAGATTTTACAAACTAAGTCGACTGGTTTAACATAGTTTTTCAAAACCTTATGTGCTGAAGAAGAATAAGACGGCTAAGTTGACCTTTTCAACTTAATTTGTTGATCTAAATGCTAGTAGAGAGAATAATATGAAAAAGTCAACCTATTTAACCTTGTATTCTTATTTGGAATTAAATAAAAGTATCATGTCAACTTATTTTATGTAATAACTTGTATTTGATGAAGACTTGCATAGAAAAAATAGAGTCATTTTGATGCGACTATGTGTTAAACATGTGCACCAAAAGTTAGAATTATAATGATTGGTTTAATATAATACTAAAAATATATGAAAATATAATAAGATGATAGAAATGAAATCATGAAAGAAAATCAGCAAGGGTTGTATTCACATCAGGTTCACCATAATGTATGCAATGGGAAATGCAACATATCTATAAATCAATCCTAACTCGAAGAAGATATATCCTACTTACACTTTTGATTGGGGATACATTAGATAATTGGGGTCATGACCAAGATGGATCTACTAGACCTATACAAGGGATCTCTTACCCCAATAATATTTTTAGGGAGGGTTTCAAAGCCTCCAATCAATTAAAACTATGTAATAACCCTAACTAGGTCCTATGTTTTCATATTCACTAAACTAATAACAAGTAAAGTAAAGTCTAATATAGTGCTCACCAAATCTTGTGACATAGATTGGGGATAATAAACATTAAAAATAAACATGCATAGGAGACATACACTCACATAAATGTATACAAAATCCTAATGCATGGAAGAAAATTACAAATGCATATCTATCTACTCTTATAAAGGAGGAATAAAGTTAGGAATACTTACCTTTCAAGACAAACCCACCAAGCATCAATCTCTGCCTTGGCCAAGGTGCTTCGTAAGAGGTTTTTGTGGTATGTAAGAATGACAAGAATAAATCAACTCTAGGCTACACAACCTATCAATGCATCTAAAATACTTCTCTATAAGACAAGATCTATATCTCTAAAGAAAGTATGAAACCTTATGCTTGCTCCTCAATTAGAATGGTTGATTGGAAAATGCACAATATATCTTACTTCTTCTTCTATTCTCTTAGAAATGGAGAAATGGATGTGTTTATATAAGTGGATCTAACCCTAATCCTTTTCAAAGTTTTAGGCCAACAAGGTTGATCCAGTTGACCTAGTATCGTTATTAATAAAAAATAAATTAGGGCACAGACTAGGTCAACTATGGGATGACCTAAACCCTAATAAGTTTTATCAATAAGGGTACAAGGTCGATGGATTTGAATATCTAACATAAACCATCAAAAAGGGTTTTATGTTAGGGAAGGGCTAATGAATGTGGTAAATGACTAGAGGGGGTGAAAAATAGGAGGCAAAGATTAGGGGAATGATTTTTATGAGATGGGTGTGTTTATAGTAAGTTAAAATAAGGGACACCAATCCTATGAAGCACCAATGGTCTTCCCAACCATTTCCCAATGCACCCCTTAAGGCATGAACTCAGAGAGATTGAGACTCGATGGGTTCCTACAAGATAGAAAGCATCAATAATTGATAAAGTTTGAAAATATTATGTGTATACAATAGGTGTCAAGTTGATGAACTTTAAAAAAATTGATTAGGACATAAGTTGGATAAAATTTTGTCTATTGAATTTGATTGATGTCTCGATAATGAGATAGGACAAGCTTTAGGATTTGATTAAGATGGGAGGCTAGGTTTGACTAACCAAAGAGATGTGACTAGGTCGTAAATGACCTTTGATAGGGTTGATTTAACTTAATTTGGACTAGATCAAGGGATTAAATAATGTGCTCAAGTTGGGATTAGATGACTTAGATGATGATATTGGACTAAGTGGATAATAATATTTTATGGGGTGTATAATTCAAACTTCAATAATTTTATATGCAAGTAAGCTTATAATGGTGACTATGACATGTGAAAATGGGATGTGAATGTGGACCAAGGTAAGTATATTGTAGACTTAATGGGATTATATATGGTTGGTGATCAAGGATAATTATAATCTTGACATTAATAGGGATGATTGGTTGAAGAGTGTGGATATGGACAAGTCTAGACTATAGGTGATGTTATTTGATAGGGTAGTGATAGGATTGGACTTGGTTTGGGATTTTGAGTTGAGGGTTGGACTAAAGGCATCAAGGATGCAAAGGGATGTTAAGAGTAAGAGATGTTAGGTGGATGAGACATTTTAACTATAATTGAGGTGGACTTATGACCTCTTTGAAATGATGGAAGGAATGCCTGGGTCTAGGGATGTTATGTGGATTGATATGCCAGATAGATGAATGATAGATTGGGATTACCTTTAAGTTGATTAATTTGACATGAAATATCGATAGGACTTAGACAAGGTATTAATTTGAGCAAAGAGATATATAATATTTGAGCCAATATGATTGATTGAGATGATGGTAGGGTATGGATCCATACATTTTGACTAGGTTTGATAATTTGATGTTTATTTGGTTGAAAATTGGTGATGGATTCAAACCAATATAATGATAGGTGCTAGTAAGAGGATGATGGGTGCTAGAAAAATGATGATGAGTGCCAAGTTTTAGACCAATAGAGTGATAAGGTAATAATGGGTACTGGATTTATGCTTAAAAATTGATAGGGTAACAACATGTGAAAAGGTTAAATTGATAAAATGATGGGTTTAGAATGAATGCTGACTAAGGGAGGCTATCCCTAATCAAGTTGAATTTTGACAAATAATAGCTAAAGGTGATGGCTTAGCTAATTTTGTTCAAAGTAGACAAGGTTGATAGTGATAATATGTGTTTGACTAATGTCATAAGGGTGACTAGGATTGAGATGGGTTTAGACTATGTCGAGAGGGATGACTAAGCCTTGGATAAGTTTTACTAAATAGATTGATGTTTAGGCAATATTAGACATGATTAAGATGAGTGATAAAGTTGGACTGGGACAAGAGTGATGATTATCAAGATAATATTTAAATTTGATAATGGGTGATAAGGTTGTGACTAAGTTGAGATGTGATGAGATAATGATGGTGGATTGATGAAGATCAGATAAGATATTATGTTTGACCTAGGGTTAGGTTTTGACTAGATATTTATAATCCAATAGAACATAGAGTGTGGTCTTGTGCATGGTGGTGAATGTCAGGAATCTAGAACAACAAACATGCTCTGATGCCACTAGTTGGGATCTTGCTCCTCAGAAAGAGCACAGTATGATTACCAAATATAAGCAATTGAATATGCAGAAATAACTAGAAACACAAGTAACTAGAATTCACCAATAGCACAGAATATGAGAGACAATACACTATCTTGTATTAACACTAACAGAAAAGAATACAACAAAGAGCCGCCACACTCTTTCACCTTACAGAGATTCTCCACACCTCAAGTGTTCAGTAATTCTTCTCACACACACTCTCCTACACAAAAATGGTCCCAACAACCAACTCACACACAGAATTGGTGTTCACCTCACCAACCAGTCAGTAATAACCCTACCGGTACATCAAGCACTCTATAGCACTTCAAGCTGATCTCTCATGAACCTGCAACCTGCAATTCAAAGACCAAACTTACATGTAGATCCCCAATGAGCTTGCAACAACCTGCAACTCACAGATCTTACAACTAGAAGGAACTCTTCCTTTCTATCTCATGCCTTATACAATACATGCCAATGGGTCTATAAATAGATCCCTAACTCAAACAATAACTTAGACTCTTAATTTAGAAAATTGTCCTCGCAGCACAAGACTCTAACTGGTCTCAACATGCAAACTCTTTGTTCACTTAACTAACTGTCCGTGAAACGAGCAGTTCTGGAACACACAGGCGACCGATGTCGGTCCCTGCTTGTCTGGTTCTGCCGACGTCGGCCGACTTCCTGCCGCCGCCGGTGGCCTTCTGCACTGGTCTCTGCCGATGTCGGTCCTGCTGCCAACGCCGATTCCTGTAGAACTCAGCAACCATCTGTTCCTCAGTTTGCAAAGGTTGAAGCTTTTAGCTCCACAACCTAACAATCTCCCACTTGGAGATAAACAGCTGCAACCTGTACATGTACCTGTACACCGTCTAGTTTGTTACCTTGGCTATGTATCCATCTTCAAAATCACCCTTGAAGACCAACCACCACAAAATCCGTGGTGTAAAACCTGTCATCCAAATTACCTACCACATCCACATCTACAACCATGTAGAAATAAACCTGAACTTGCATAGCATGTGCACCTGCTACTAGTCCCTGTAAGAATCCACTGAACTGCCCTCCAATGGTTCTCTCCCGGATTGGCTCCTAACTTGTGACAACTCCCACTACTTGGGAAAACTCAGGTTTAGTACATACCATGCACTCAACCTCATTATGTGAATCAAGACACCTGTTCTATGAACTGTCTAACCATCGGCGTGCTAACCGGTTTCACACAATCATCCTGAAACAAAGTCAACACATGACCTTCCATGTCTCTAGAACACACTCATGCCAAAGAATCTTGCTGCTCCCAGATTCTCCATGACAAACACCTAAACTAGCTTTACCTTTAGTTCAGCAATACCTGTATATGTAACCCTGCAACAAGCACATCATACAGAAAATAGGATAGTGTAGCTAATACTATCCAACCTGGTAAAGAGAAACACAATGAACAAACCTCCATTGCCCTGTAGCTAATACAAGATCAAATACCCTGATCTTCCATCTCACGTATCCATTTCCGCTCTTCTTCATCCTTAACATCCATTCGTCTCTCAGTGCTTACTTCCAGCTGGCAACACTACCCAAAACACCTGTTTGGTTCTCCTCCAAAGAATCACATCCTCATTCATGCCTAGCTCCCACTGTTTCCTGGATCTACCTGTTCTGCTTCTTCAATAACTTCCTGGTCCTATGCCATAAGTGAGCAACAAGTAGTGCAAAGAAGGGAAATGATGAATTTAAGAACTTACACCTTCAGTCCTCCATATGGGCGCTTGAGACTCCATGACAGCGTGCTGTCCACCCAAAATTTGTCTCAATGACCGATGCCAGTCACATCTCAGTCTACAGCCGACCGATGTCGGTTCCCTACGACTGCCTTCCTGCCGACGTCGGTTTCCCCTGGCCGACGCCGGTCTCTGTCTGCCCTGAGTCACCGACGTCGGGCTGCACATAGCCGACGTCGGTCCCTGTCTGGACACTGACTCCGGTTTTCTTGTCGATGTCGGTCTCTGTGTTTTTCTTGTGAGACCTGACTTTTTCCCGCGAGCTCCTTTTGGATCAAACCCTTGTCCAAAACACCCTTGCTCTGCCCAGAATTCCCCTGCACCTTGTGCTGAACTCTGTCCGTCACTTTCTCCTTGAAAACCAAGGCTTTCCTGTTCTTGTCACTAACATCGGATTCCTCAAGAAACCTCACCTTCTTCTTCTGCATACAGAAATCACGATCCATGCCTTCCAAATCCGAAAGCATATCCTTTGACTCAAGAACCAGCATCTCCTTCTTATCTATGTGACCAAGCCTATCAAGCCACATCTCTGAATCTACAGCTGAAGTAGATAACCCAGAAGAAGAATCAGTAAAACAAGTAGATAGATAAAGCGTACCTACTTTCTTACCTCTAGCTACAACAAGTGTACCCTTGGTAACCTTCCAAGAGTCCGCTGTGAGAGTTACTGTGCAACCCTCTTCACCCAAACTTCTGACAGAAATCAGATTCCGCTTCAGAACTGGGACGTGCATGACCTCCTTTAACACCCATGTGTTACCTGTCTGCAGTTTCAGCTTCACTTTGCCTTTGCCAACAATCTGACAAGACTTACCATCCCCTACACAAATTTCTCCAAAATCTCCCTGGACATACTCATGAAAAAATTCCCTATGTGGGGATGCATGAAAAGAGGCACCAGAATCTAATACCCAAGATTCTACTTTATCCAAAGAACATACCAGAGCATCCTGTGCAATGTAACCCGCAACATCTGCTTCTTCTTCATGTTCTTCATGCTGATCTGTACCCGATCTGCAATCTCTCTTTAAGTGCCCTTGCTTTCCACATTTCCAGCAGGTTATTCTGCCATACCTGGACTTGGATCTCTTGCCCGTCTTCGACCTTGATCTCCCACGCTCTATCTTCTCTCTTGGCCTTCCTCTTCCTTTAACACTCAAAGCATCTCCAGATGATTCACCTGTGCTTTTCCTACGTATCTCTTCGTTCAAGATTACACTCACAATATCATCCACTTTTAAGACTTTTGAAGGAGACACAGTATTAGAAACTGCCATTACCAAACCTTCCCAACTTTCAGGTAATGAACACAAGATTAAGAGAGCTCTTATTTCATCATCAAATACAATATTGACTGAACTTAACTGGTTTACTAAACCATGGAAATCACTAAGATGGCTATAAACAGATCCACCTTCCAACATTTGCAAATTAAATAAACGCTTCATAAAAAATACCTTATTCGAAGCCGAGGGTTTTTCATATAAATTTTCCAAAGATTCCATCAACTCCACCGTTGTCTTACACTGTGATAAGCTAGAAATCACAGATGATGCAAGACTCAATCTAACAGATCCCAGAGCCTTTCGATCAAGAACCTCCCATTCTTCATCTTTCATATCCACGGGTTTGCTAGCAACCCCACCCAATGGTAAGTACAAATCTTTCTGATACAGATAGTCCTCAATCTGCATCCTCCATAATTGGTAGTTCTTGCCATTGAACTTTTCCATTCGTAGTTGACTGCTTTCTGTCATTGCTCAACTCCCACTCAAACAGAAACCCTGTGAGTAACCTGTAATCAAAACACACTAACCAGATCTACACCAATCTGTTAGTATCCCAACCAAAAGCTCTGATACCAATTGTTGGTATCAAGCTTAAGAACCTACAACCAAGGCTCTGATACCAGTTGTCAGGAATCTAGAACAATAAACATGCTCTGATGCCACTAGTTGGGATCTTGCTCCTCAGAAAGAGCACAGTATGATTACCAAATATAAGCAATTGAATATGCGGAAATAACCAGAAACACAAGTAACTAGAATTCACCAATAGCACAGAATATGAGAGACAATACACTATCTTGTATTAACACTAACAGAAAAGAATACAACAAAGAGCCGCCACACTCTTTCACCTTACAGAGATTCGCCACACTTCAAGTGTTCAGTAATTCTTCTCACACACACTCTCCTACACAAAAACGGTCCCAACAACCAACTCACACACAGAATTGGTGTTCACCTCACCAACCAGTCAGTAATAACCCTGCCGGTACATCAAGCACTCTATAGCACTTCAAGCTGATCTCTCATGAACCTGCAACCTGCAATTCAAAGACCAAACTTACATGTAGATCCCCAATGAGCTTGCAACAACCTGCAACTCACAGATCTTACAACTAGAAGGAACTCTTCCTTTCTATCTCATGCCTTATACAATACATGCCAATGGGTCTATAAATAGATCCCTAACTCAAACAATAACTTAGACTCTTAATTTAGACAATTGTCCTCGCAGCACAAGACTCTAACTGGTCTCAACATGCAAACTCTTTGTTCACTTAACTAACTGTCCGTGAAACGAGCAGTTCTGAAACACAGGTGATTGACGTCGGTCCCTGCTTGTCTGGTTTTGCTGACGTCGGCCGACTTCCTGCCGTCGCCAGTGGCCTTCTGCACTGGTCTCTGCCGAGGTCGGTCCTACTGCTGACGCCGGTTCCTGTAGAACTCAGCAACCATCTGTTCCTCAGTTTGCAAAGGTTGAAGCTTTTAGCTCCACAACCTAACAGTGAATTCCACATCATAATCCCCCTAAGAATATGACAAGGGTGTGGTGATCAAATCCACATCATGTTTCCCCATGAAAAATAAAAATTTGGAGGTTTATTTACTATTTATTTTCTCCAATAATCACCCTATGGGTGCAAAGGGAGAGCATACTCAGTCTTAGCCCTAGGTGACAAATAGGTAATAAAAAATTTAAGCTAGCTTAATTAAAATTTAGGCACACCAATAAGCAAGTTAATTAACTAACCTTGATTAAGATGTCACAAAAATATATCAAGAAGTAGTTTTAAAATTCCAATTATTTGACAAGCAACATGAAAAATAAGTTGTTAGTAGTTTTAGATTGACTTCTTTGGTGGTAACCTACAAAAAAGGAATTAAAAGACAAAAATGATTTTATGCAAGCCAAAACTGATACTTAGACATATTTTTCAATAAATAAATAAATTTTAATTTTTTCAAAAAAAAGTTAAATATGAAAAAATAGCTAGATATTAAAGCCACGTGTCAGAGTCAATGCCTAATTTCCAAAGTCTAAAGTAATAATTACATAAAGATGAATCTACTCAAAAGACCAGGTTAGCCAAAAACAAGTAAAACATGAAATCACATAACATTGAGTCAATGTCACATCTATGATAAATAAAATCATGAAAATAGAGACACAAAATTAAAACTAAACTAAGTTTAACAATGTCTCATTTCACACTAATAATATTGTGTTTCAAAAACTATAATTTTGCACCTATATGCAAAATTAAAAAAAACATAACAAAATCACATAATCTAATAGAAAAATCACCAGTCTTGTTAGCAAAATCATAGGGTAACAAATATAATTTTGTGCAAATATGATAGATAGTGTAGACAAATGAAATAATTAGTTTATCCACTATCTAATATATATTTACACACACACACACACACACACACACACACACACACACACACACACACACACACACACACACACACACACACACACACACACACACACACACACACACACACACACACACACACACACACACACACACACACACACACACACACACACACACACACACACACACACACACACACACACAGAAAATGTAACTAGAAAACTAAAGATTGCTAGACATCTAGGCTGAAAAGAAAGTATGAGCATGATATGAATAACTATTTTAATTGTTTTAGATATTCAACTGCTAAATTTGAGATGTTATTTGAAGAGATTAAAATTGATAAATTAGACCTTCTAGCACTATAAATATGACCATATAATGGATTCAAGTTTTTATAAGTAGATTGGAAAAGACATACATATCAATGTCACATTTTAGTTGAAAACATCACATTTTTTGTCACCAATGTCATGTCTCTACACCTATGAGTTTTGAATTGAAAAAACAAAACACAATATAACACAAAAATCTAATAATATGTTAACAAAATCACATACTATAAAATAAAAATTACTCACTACAATTAGACATCCAATAAAAATAGTCAAGTAGACTGTGACAATAAGATTGGATGGTTAATGATGATACCAAGATAGTATGAAACAAACTCATGTTTCCAAATAATGAACTCATGTAACCAAATAACGATGCCATGTTAGTTGATAAGAATGTCAAAACATATTTTTTTTGGAATCTCGACCACAAATTATTCTTATAATTAGTCCTGCAAGTTCAACCACTCACACTAGAAGCTCAACATGAAATCAAAGGAGGACTCCCAATGTGGTTTCCATTATGTATTAGGTAAATTTTGAAATAATAATTCAAATTCAAGTGACAATAATGACTACAAAGTCAATTACAAACTCCCTTAAATACTCGTTATTGGGCAAGGTAAGTAAATTTAATGCAAAATGATAATTGAAATAAGTTAAATATACCTCAACCTTACAACCAATTTACCTCCAAATATATTTGATGTTCCCTAATTGATAATTAGATACTTTGATACTTGATATGAATCTTAGATTGATTTATTGGATTAAAAAAATTCTAGTAATAGAGGACATGTGATAGCTTGACAATGGGTAATAGACAAGTTGACAATATTAGTCTAAGAATATTCAGATATAGATCATATTTTGCATGGAGATATGTTCATTTATATAGAGGGATGGAGAGAATTTATAAGGAATTTAAAATTCTTTGGAGGATTCTAGAGGAGGAAGAGTTTGGATGATTTTAGAGTGTGTGGAGAATTCTAGAATCCATTAGATAGGACTAAAGATGATTAGCGAAGATTAGATGTAGGATTAGTGATAGGATTTGTAGGATAAAGTGGAGGTATTTGGATGTAGGTGAGTTGACAAATTAAAAATAGAAAATAGTAGATAAATGGGGATTAGTGATATGTAGGGATTAAAGATAAGTAGGATATGATTAGAAGAATTGATTAGGGCATGGGATGATATAAGGTTGATGTATAACAAGATAAATGTTAGAAATTTTAAGGGGACTAGGATGATTAGACTATGGACAAATGAGATGAAATTTGTGACAAAATTAATAATGACAGAGGAGCAAACAAATTTAGATGTATACAAATACAAACAACAATTTTTGTGTGACCAAACCCTAGTTGTGATATTATAGATTACCCAACATCTACAAACATAAAAGGCGCAATGATAAGTTTTTATGCATAGTAAACAAGGAAAAGTCCATAATAAATGGACTAGAGTGCACTATGTCATTGTCCACTTATAATGATCATGTTAAGAGATATCTTCTGTCTCTAATATGTCATTTCTAGAATTATGTTTTCTCCATCTTTTCATATCATAATAGGGTCAATATCTACTACATGCATTGGGTCAATTTTGCATTATAGGGTCGATATCATTGATTGATATTAACCTAATGGTTGGTATTGACCCATGTGAAAGTAGCACACATTGGTTGTATGGTCCCCTACAAATGTCTTTAATTACTCTATGTTTTAGATCTTGAGACATGCATATTCAAAAATAAACCTCTTTTGCCTTCGACTAAATGTTCTTGTGAGGGATAAAAACCTATAAAAATGGGCTAATTGTAATAATTTGACCTTACCCTAATCATCCCCACCTAATGATTGGCCAATGCCTATATATCTAATGTTCCAAGGAGGGAAATCAATCTGCATGTAGTTATCCCACCTATTGTGATCATGAGATTATGCTATTTTATTTTAGGTATGTAGATATGATTGGTTTTAGTACTTGAAAATACTTAGTTTGACTATGGTTTTGAGTGTTTTAGACATGGCTTAAGAATGCTCCTAGTGATAGGTATGAAAATTGGGAAGAATTGGGAAGATTTGTTGAGTGTGCAATAATGCATAAATGTAGCTTATATGAGTGCTATATCCTTTTGAATGAGACCCTGATTTGTTTATATATGGATCTAATTGAATAATTTATCATGCCATCGACAAACTAGGATCATGGTTGACCCTGAGGATGGGTTTGATGTTAGAAAATAGTTGTTGTTAGGAGCGTGTTGGTTCTGACCAGTGCAGTTCATTATCGACTGATGATAACAATCATAACTAGTAAAACTAACCCATGTATATGTAGACTTATCTAAGAGTATGGAGATGCATGTGTAGCATATTTAATAGGTTTGAAATAGACAATGAGGTTCTTGATGGTGTATAATAGTTTAACATAGGGGTTGAATCATAATACAATATGCAAGGGTGAGAGGATGGTGAATTAGGACCTTGTTTGGTTGCTCAAGTCATTCATGGTAAATGTGTGTCAAGCTTATCGTTGTCAATTAACAAAGACTATATTTTAATATATTAAAAAATTATAGAGCATAAAATCAAGTAAAGTGCTTTCTCCCCCTATTTCCTTGGTCAATTCTAGATATATTAAGTGCAATCATCTTCTCTTTTACATTCATATTTCTATGTTGAATGTCCTAATTACGCAATCTAAATTTAAATATTTTTATGTTATTTAGATCATCTAACTCAAAAAATAAGGAAAACATAATGCAACATGTGTTTTACTTTACTTTTGATTAATGCTAACCCTCAACAATATAGAAACCAATGTATTAATATATTCATATTATTATGTTTTACAATTAAGCATAAATTTGAATGTAAAAGACTGAAATTGATTTGTCAATTGCACTTACTAAATATGGAAATTAACAAAAGAGGATAAAATACTTAGTGGTTCAATATACTATGCAAAACTTAGACTATAGGCAAGTGAGAATAAAAATAACAAACTTTACATGTAGACACATAAATTTGTCACAAGTACTTGACAATGCTAATTCTTGATACATTCAAAACCACATGACTTGTGCAATTCATGACTGTTATTCACCATTCTTATAAGACATTTAGCTATATTTGGGCTTGAACCTTTATTTTCCATTATCTATTAAACATAAAATTAAATGGAAAATGTTCAATCAGTCTAAAATCACTACCTTCATACCGTCTCTAATTCAGGATAGGTATCCTTTATCCTCTTGGATAAGTCCACACTAGGTGGATCAAAATGCATTATGCCCCTATCTACTTATAATTGCCATATCTTACACCAAATAATGGCTACTATTTTGAATTTAAAATATCCTTTTTGGTCATCTCACAAGTTTCACATGTCTGGCTTAAGGAAAGTGTCAAAATATTCACCTATAAATAAATGTCAAGATACACTTATTATCCACACCTGCTATTCACTTGGTTTAAGCACACACATTTTTTCACATTAAAAAAATTTAACCTATTTTTCCCAAATTTTGAATTAATCACAAGGATATACATAAACCAAGTCAAGAGCCTTCTAAATATAGTCAAGAACTATCATTGCCAAGTATCTAACTTATCATCTAGCTAGATACATACATGCAAATGAGCATAAATTGTGCATTCACTCTATGTGGGAGAACTCCACAAGTTTTATTACCTTCCTTGGAGTATTATATACATAGGTAAAAAATAATCAAGGGGGTGATTGAGGTCAGCTCATCCCATTACACTCCCAATTTCTTCTTGCAGGTTTTCAAGCCATCAAAGAGCCCTAAGGGTTTCAAAGATGATAATATTATATTAGGTAAATTTTATAATATAATTCAAATGCAACTGATAATAATGATCGAAAAAGAAATTCCAAACTCCCATAATACTCATGATTGGGAAATGTAAGTAAATTGAATGCAAAAAAATAATTGAAATAAGTCAAATATACCTCAACCTTGCAACCAATTTACCTCAAAATATAGTTTATGTGCCCAATTGATAAGTAGATACTTTTATACTTAATAATAATGTTGGATTTCTTGATTGGATAAAGACTAATTACAATAATGGAAGACATGTGGTTGCTTGACAATGTATAATATATGAGTTGACAACATTAGTCTAATGATATTCAAAGATAACTCATTGTTTGCATGGACATGTGCTTGTTTATATAGAGATATGGAGACAATTTACAAGGAATTTCAAATTCCTTGGAGGATTCTAGAGGAGGACGAGTGTGGAGGATTCTAGAGTGTGTAGAGAATTATATAATCCATTAGATAGGACTAATGATGACTAGTGAAGATTAGATGTAGGATTTGTGATATGATTTATAGGAGAAAGTGGAGGTAGTTGGAGGTAGGTGAGGGGATAACTTAAAATTAGAAAAAAAATTGATAAATGGGGATTAGTGATAAGTAGCATGTGATTAAAAAAATTAATTGGGACATTGGATGATATAAGGTTGATGTATGACAAGAGAAATCTTAGAAATGTTAGAAGGGGACTAGGATGCTTAGATTATAGATGAATTAGATGAAACTAATAATAAAATTAATAATGATAGAGTGAGAAAATTTATATGTATATATACACAAATAAAAATTTCTATGTGACTAGACCCTAGTTGTGATATTATAGATTACTCAACATCTACAGACACATAAGGTGCAATTATACATTTTTACATAGAGTCAACTAGGACAAGTCCATAATCAATAGACTGGAGCACACTACTTTGTTGTCCACTGATAGTGGTCATGTATAGACATACATTATACTTCTTCTTGTAATCTATCATTTCTAAAATTATGATTTCTCTACCTTTTCCTATTAGTATCTTGTCATAGTCAACTAGGACATGTCCAAAGTCAACAAAATAGAATGCATTGTGTTGGCATCCACATTCAACATAAGTGTCCATATTGTATTTCTATTCCTGAGCCTATACAATCACCTCTTCTTTTAATTTTTACTACTAGAAAATCAAAACAATTAATATAAACCTATGTGTGAGATAAGTATGTCTCTTCCTAGTGTTTTCCAAAAATAACAGTTTTCCATAGTTTATAATTTGTCAAAATTAGAATAGTTAATCATTATATATTTTTAGCATTAAGATATTTCTAATTTTACACCTATTATAAAACATTACAAATTTATTTGTTTTATCAAAAATAGGGTAAAACATATTGGTGTAAGGGTCACTACCACATTACTGAAGCTATTAGACAAAACTATTAATGAATTTTAGTTTCCATGTACCTCATGATATATCATAAATACATAGGTTTTGTTTTCAAATATAGGAAGCCTTTGACCATTTGTTCTTGTAGTGCACCAACAAGTAGTTATCCCCATGAAGTTACTTTGAATGTACCTTGGAGATGGAATAGTATGGTTATGTGAATAATGGAATCCTTTGTAGTTAGTATATTCATAGCCATGTTCACTATTTATGATTATGCTAGATATATTTAAGATTGTACAAAGCATGCACAACCTTGAATAGTTGCACATTTAATCCTTGTACATTTCAAACCTTTGAAAATTTTATACCAATGAATCACTTTTTTTACATTCTTTAAAGTTCAATATTACTTGTTGTCTCACTTTCCAAGTTGTTATTCATTATTTATATGCATTAATCAAATCCAAACATCATAAAAAGGATAAAATGAATAATGTATAATATTTAACCTTGTTTAATACATACTATTATAATATCTAATTTGAGCTTTTACCTATCACCACCAGATGCTAAAGGGCATGCATGATTCTATTTATTACTCATGATCCTAGCCCTTAAGGTTATCTTAATCACCATCTTACTCGTATTATTTTCCCAAGGCTCATATTAGACTCTAATGTCAATGTTGTCTACACTTGATGAGGGCGAATACCTTATCCACCAAGGCAGAATGAAAGTGGTCAACATGTTCCTCCACAACCCCTACCACCTCCCATAAGACAAAAAAATAAACCTAAGGGATATGATATCATTAATAAACTTCGGAATACCCTTGATAATTTTTTTATCTTACATCTATTAAAAATATCAACAATTCACAAAGATATCTTATATGATGCTTTGCACAATATAACTCTTCCTCATGATACACAACCAAGATCATTTTATTTTATAATGAATACATTAAATGATATCAACAAGGTCATCGCATTCAATAATGAATATTCACCTCCCAATCATATCATAGAGTAAGATATTCTTCTATTCATTCAAAGTTAAATACTTGGAAATGCCATCAAGCATGTGTTGGTTGATAATGGTTCAAGAGTGAATATTTGCAGCTCTATTATCTTATAAAAATTGGGAATTAATATAAATAACATATGAACATAAAAATAGAGCATCAGGGGATTTTATAATAATCCTTTTCAAATAATTAGAGCTATCACATTGGATTTGAAAATAGGTCCCAAAATAGTGCCTACTATTTTTCAATCCATGTCAAACCAATTACATTTTAATTTACTTTTGGGAAGACCTTGTATTCATGTCATGGAGGATGTACCTTATACATTCCACAGATGTATGAGTTTATAAATGAGGGATATGAATATTGTCTTCTAAAAAATGATACACCTTTTAGATACTGTAAAATGACTCAATTGTGATTTAAAAATCATTCAATTATACCACCTACATAATTTATCACACTTGATCATATGCATACATATGAGGTAGGTGAGTTAAGCACATATCATGATAAAGTACGAATAAAAAACATTTAATAAGATACATATACAACATTACTGATCACTATAAAATATGAGAAAACACTAGATTCCCCTCTTTTGACTAATTTTGAGTATCTTAATTTCATACTTATAGATTTATATGATAGTGATGATGATGATACGTAAGATCTAAAAGATGACAAATTGTGTAAGCTCAATTTTAACCCTATTGATCCTGAAGAATACTTATCTTGTATTATATTCACACATGTGGGAGTTGGAACATATCATGAAGATTTAGTAAAAAGGGATAAATTAGACACTATTGTAGAGGCACACTCTTCCAAGGACAAATAAAAAATTGTAGTGCTAGATAATCCACATAATCAAAGTACCAATACTTTTTTTAGTATTAATTCAAAACAACAACAAGAAAAAAATTAAGATTTATGTCTACGGGTTACATCACTTAAAAAAAGGATTACAAATACTCTCAAATATCAGAGTATTATAGTTAATGTCACATCTCCTTGGGAAGAAGTACAAAACAAAAAAATGACACAAGATAGATTAATAAATGAGTAGATCAAAAAGTACCAATAACAAACAAAAAAAATCAATAAGAAAGGTTACATAAAGATCAAATAAAAAAGGAAAAAATTGAAAAAGAGAAGTCATTACATGAGCAAACACAAAAAGATAAGTTGCACAAATGAACTCCAATTAAACATGACAGTATATTCAAAAGAGGGTTTCTTACAAAGAATTCTAACAATCAAGATACACCAAATAAGGCTAATGTGGTTCCAAAAGAGGTAGTTAATAAATTTTCATCCTATATAGAGCCTTTGATTCTCAATCTCACCATTGATGGTAAACCATGTGCAAAGGTCAAAATTGCTTCTTTTCACAAAGCCATTATATTCAGCATGACACTTATTCAATATCTAGGGTATGACAAATAACATTTGGGTACTATTATCGAGCCTAAATTTTGCATCAATTCCATTGAATTGGATTTAATGCTTAGGCCAAAAACATGTTCAACTACATTTCACATTGACCTCACCTTGGACCAATGTAATGCAAAATTGAGAAAATTATGGATGAGAGTAATGGGATAAACATTAGACAAAGATCGTGACTCTATCAAATTTGAGCATGAAGTTATAATGGTGACAATCTCAAGAAGAGATTAGTTCATCAAGCAAGAGAAAATAAAATAAAATACCTCTTTAGATATTTTTCTAGCAAAGATAGATAATTAAATCACAATAAAAACACAAGGTACAACACATTCATAAAAATGAAAGACATCAGAGCATTCAATAACCCACTAGGTGTAGATACCCATATTTGGTACAAACAAAGTTTCATATCATGATTTTAGAGGTATTTATTTATATACATCATTTGACTAAGAGATATATCTAGTGGCATGGTCTTGTGTAGACCTCTTTAGTTCCATCTTATTTCACTTTCTTTATCTACCCTTATGGGACTATATGCTGTAAATTATATTTCATATAGTGTATCCTCAGGATTACCACCCATGCTTATGTTATCCATATGCTTTTAGCCTCTGGACACCTACATCAGTGTTGGACTCTTGTGTCGATGCAAGTGTCCAACTATGACACAAGTGTCTAGACTTATCTTTTTATTATTTTTTATATCATTTACTTGGTGACCATTTGTTTTGTCCCCTTTGTTCATCTTATTATCAAATTTTCATGTACCATTAGGTTCTAATTCAAAATAAAGAGATCATTATATATACATAGTTTATGGTCTAATTTTATATGCCCTTAACCTATAGTGCATTTAGGGATACATGTGGATGACTTGTGGCTTACACATCTTCATATTAGCTTGTTGCATTTCTCTATGTTCTTAATATGGTCAGCCTATGGAATAACCATGGATATTAGAATATATATAAGAGGTAGTGGTTAGTATTTTATCATCATGTCATGAATTCTATTCTTATTACATTATTGTGAAGGTTTCCCCTTCGAAGTGGCTCAGTCATAATATTCAAGTATTCTACTCTTTCACTAATTATGGTTGTGGATCTACTTATTCTACTCTTAATTTTGGCATATATAATTATATTATTACAAATCATATAAGTAATTTCCTTACAAGTGGTATCAAAGCTTCAATTTGGATAAATTCCTACAGTGTTATTTTTTTCTTTGGATCTAACGTTCTAAGCACTACAAGGCCAAAAAAACATAACTTATGATCTGGGAGGAATTGATTTTTTCATCATTACAGTTTTGTTCGTGAGGTTTTTTCAAAAAAAATAATTTTTTTTAGTTTAAAAAAATAATTCTAGATTTTTTTTACCTTGTACAAATTAGCATTCATTAGATTCATCTCTGTAAGATGATTACAATGGTATATTCTACTGGTATACTTTTTTGGGTCAAAATGTTTCACCCTTCTGCATAATATCAGTAATTGGATTCATTTTTACAAGATGATCATAACAATGTATTCCAATGGTAATTTTTTTCAAGGTTGAAACCCTCCTAGGGTTTGTGCATGGCTAGTCCAAATACTCACGGATGCAAGAAATAACAAGAAAAACTCAAAAAATTCCTCACAAAGATGACATAGAATCTGAAACTTTTGATCTATCTATTTCAAAGGTAGTTCAACAACGTAAATTAGAGTTGTAGGGCATGACAAAAAAATATGATTTTGATATGGTTCAAGGGGACATTATACATTTGAAAGGAGACTTGGATAGCATGAAGGATAAATTGCAACAAATATCTCAGCAATTGGCCAACTTATCAGCTCACCCACTACAAAATAATCCTCCACCACTTTAGTTTGGTTCTCCTACTCCAAATAATACCAACACCAATTTTGACCCTAATTTGATGTTTCCAAAAGTGGACCTACACAAGTTTGATGGTAATGATTCACTCACTTGGCTCACTCAAATTAAAAAATTATTTGATCTACATTAGACTCTATGTTCACAAAAAGTGGTTATGGCTTCTCTCTATCTTGAACTTGAGCCATTTATTTGTTATCATTGGTGTGTGCTCAAAAGAAAAAGAAGGACATCTCAATTTCATGGTTAGTAATTTTTGAGGAGTTAAAGCTCCATTATCACAATAATTTCTCTAAAAATTATTTCAATTAGCTAGCCAAGCTGTGCCAAATTGAGATTGTCAAGGACTACATTCATCAATTTTATAATCTCTCCTTATTTGTGTCAGACATCACTAAGGAAAATCTAACTAACCTATTTTTAGGTGGCCTTAAAGATAGCATCCAATTGAAGGTTCACATGTTTCATCTCAATACTGTAACTGAGGCTATACTAAGGGCATGCATGGTTGAGAAAAAAGAGATGATCAAGCAAAGACCTTTCACTAATGTTCATGAAATCACCTTTCAAGCACCATAATTTAATTAGCCTACTAGATTGACACCTTAGCAAGTGGAAGAAAAGTGTGCAAAAGGTTTATGTTTTGGATATGATAGTAAATGGAGTAAAAGGCATTGATGTACTAAAAAAAAGTTATTTTACATTGATGGTTCCAATGACGAGGAAGAAGATGAGGAGGCTTCAAGGGAAGGGTTATAATAACCTAAGGATGAATCTGATGATTCTCAACCTACTATTTCTTGTCATGCACTTTTAGGCATTAATACTCCTCAAAGTCTTAAGGTGGTGGCGTTATTGAAGAAACATAAGTTGACTATCTTAATTGACTCTGGAAGTACACATAACTTCATCAATAGTAAGTTGGTTGCTCATTTAAATTATTTAATTTACCTAGCTCCAAAATTTTAGATCATGATTGTAGACGGTGGTATGATCAACTATTATAGAAAATGCTATAGTATTAAGCTTGCTATGGGGGACTATTTATTATATTCCCCTATGTTTTCTATTCCTATGGGAGGAGCTGACATTATTTTGGGAGTGTAGTGGCTCACCACTTTGGGCACTATTGAGATTAATTTTTAAGAATTATTCATGAGGTTATATTCATAAGAAAGGACTTTTGAACTACATGGATTATGAGCTAAATCTCCATAATTGGTTAGTTCTCACAAGATGATGAAGATTCTCAGAAAAGGTGTAGAAGGTTTTGTGGTATGTTATTTTCCATAGAGGTTCAACCAACCAAGGAGTCTACACATCCTAATTTGAAAAAGGTGTTGGATGACCATTATGTTGTTTTTGGTGACATTCCAAAAGGACTTCCTCTAAGTCATGCACATGATCATGTCATCAAACTTATTCTAGGAATTACACCACCCAATATTAGACCCTACAAGTATCCCTATGCCCAAATGAGTGAAATTGAAAATATGGTACAAGAGATGTTGGAGGTAAGAATCATCTGACATATTTAAAGTGAATATTCCTCCTCGATGATCATGGTGAGGAAGAAGGATGACTGTTGGAGGATGTGCCTAGACTACAAAGAACTCAATAAATACACCATCAAAGATAAGTTTCTTATTTCAGTAATTGATGATTTTTTAGATGATTTTCATGGTGCTATTTATTTTAACAAGTTAGATCTTTGATTTGGATATCTTCAAATTCACTTTGACAATAAAGATACCTAAAATAAATTTTAGAACTCATGAAGGCCATTATGAATTTATGGTCATGCCTTTTGGCCTCACAAATGCACCATCTACATTTTAGAGTTTGATGAATACTATTTTTGGGCCTTTTTTGAGAAATTTTATATTAGTGTTTTTTGATGATATCCTCATCTAAAATAAAAAATGGGAATACAATTTAAAGCATGTGAAATTTTGTGCTTTCAGTTCTGGAACAACATCAACTTTATGCCAAACCTTCCAAATGTGTTTTTGGTTTCCAAGAGGTGGAGTATTTGGGTCATATTATTTCACATGGAGTGAAAGTTTATCCTAATAAAATCTAAGCAATTATGGAGTGGTAGGTTACCAAGACCCTCAAGAACCACCATGAATTTTTAGGGATAACTAGTTACTATCACATGTTTGTCAAAAATTATGGTAGCATTAATCCCTATTGACCTCAATGCTAAATAAAGACTCCTTTTAATAGGCTAATTCAACTACCAAAGCTTTTGAATAGTTGAAAATGGTTATGTGTACAACTCTAGTTTTGTCTACTCCTAATTTTTGAAAAACTTTTGTTGTGGAGTGTGATGCATCAAAAAATGGCATGGGGGATGTACTCATGCAAGAAAGATGACCAATGACATTTTAAAGTTGCCAATTTAAGTTAAAAAATATGGAAAAACCAATATGTGAGAAAAATATGATGGCTATTTTGCATGTAGTGAAGCAATGAAGACCTTATCTGATGGTTCGTCACTTTCATGTAAAGACTAATCATGATAGCCTCAAATATTTTCTGGAACAATGCTTGTCATCTGAAGAATAAAAAAATGGGTGACTAAAATGTTAGGTTATAATTTTGAAATAGTGTATAAGAAAGGAAAAGAGAATGTGAAAATAAATACCCTCTTTTGGTGGGATGAATTATTTGAAGCATTATTATGCTCCATGACCATGTGGTAGGTAGATTGGATAGAAGAAGCAAAATCAGAATGGGAGAATGACAATGCTACCAAGGATTTTATTCACAATCTTCAGCAAGTTTCTAACAAATCTAAAAAATTTACATGGAAGGGGAACACATTATGGTATAAATATGTATTATACCTTTGTAATCATTCTCTCCTCAAACATAAAATTCTTCAAGAAATTTAAGCCTCTCCACTTGGAGGACACTCATGATTTTTGAAAACATATCGTAGAATAAAGCAAGATTTACTTTGGGAAGGAATCAAAGGGGATGTTTAAGAATATGTGTTTGAATTCATGGTATGCCAACAAAATAAAGGTGAAACCATTAATAACCTAGGTCTTTTACAACCTTTATCCATCCCTAGTCAACATTGTACAAAGGTTTCCATGGATTTTATTACAGGGTTACCAAGATCTAAGGGTAAAAATGTTATCATGGTAGTTGTGGATCAACTTACCAGGTATGCTCATTTTTATCTTTATTATTGCCATTTATTTTTAGTACAATATCTTTTGATTTTCTCAATACCATTCAAAAATTGCATGGCACTTCAAAGATCATTGTAAGTGATCAAGATCCCATATTTAATATCAATATTTGGACAAAATTATTTGCATGTTTGGGTACCCAGTTGGATCATAACTCATACTATCATCTTCAATTTAATGGATAAATAGAGGTAGTCAAAAAATGTCTTAAAGGTTATATTCATTATTTTGTTTCTAACAAAAAAGACAAATGGGTTCATTAGCTATCACTTGCTGAATGGTGGTATAACATTTCTTTTCAAACTTCTTCCAAGATGTCTCCTTTTGTGTCATTGTATGGGTATCACCCCCCATCCATCAATTTATTTTTGATAGTACATCTTAAGGTTCAAGCTATTAAGTAACACAATCACCATCAATAGGAGGTGTTAGTCAGTTTATGAGAGAATTTAACAATGTCATAAAATCAAATGAAACATCAAGTAAATCAACACCTTAGTGAGTGACATTTTGACATAGGTGATTGGGTCTTTGTGTATTTACATCCATATAAGTAGATGTATCTGAAGCAATAAAAAAAGGATAACAAACTACCACCTTAGTATTATGGCCCATATCAGATCTTGCAAAAAATTGGTAGTGTAGCTTATAAGTTAGAATTAACCCCAACCACTCGCATACATTTAGTATTCCATATATATTTACTAAAGAAAGTAATTAGACACAAAGTTTCCACTCAGACTGAGTTACTTGAATTAGATGAAGAAGGTAGAGTCATTCTAGAGCCTGAGGAGATCCTTCACATGTGCAATAAGAAACTACAAACTAGAGCTATTAAGCAGTATTATATCAAATGGAAGAACTTGCATTCTAAATATATAACATGTGAGGATGAAGCATTCCTATAGAAACATCCTAGTTTGATTCAATGTTGAGGACAATATTCTTTTTAAGGGGATGAGTATGCTATGCCCTTAACTTATAGTGCATCTAAGGATATGTGTGACCAACTTATGACTTACACATATTCATATTAGTTTATTGAATTTCCCTATGTTCTTAATATGGTCAGCCTATAGAATTATTTTAGGTTCAATTTTCACCCTTGGAGAGAGTTATTTCGGCTCCCTCCAATTGAGCTACATAATGAGAACAACCCCAGATTGTGGGTCACCTATAATGGGGTTGAACCTCTAGAAAAGGCTAGATTCCTCTTGATGCTCACCTAAACTAATGAAAATCATTGAGAAAAGGGTTAGAAAGGGGATAAAGGATCCTAATAAAGGTAACCAAGGTGATGCACCATATTTAAATGGACACTCATATAAGCTTGAACACACACTAGATCAACATAAGACAACTATAGCTCACATAACCTCACAATCTCACTAATTGCATAAATATTTCATAGAAGATATTCCAAATAGAACACTAATCTAGACCTACAAGTTAGTTTGTTTTACACCTTAAAAAAGGCAAGCATAAAGATAGTAAACTAGGAAGACTCTCCTTCACAAATTCACTATACATAAGCATATTAAGCACTGATTGAAGATAAGAGGTAGGGAAAGAGTTGATATTATTACTTTAAAAGGTAGTTATTACAAGATTTTGATAGGGTTTAACCATATCACATGAGCACACTTTTGCAGGAGTCTTAATGAGTATCCTTGTCTCAAAAAAGAATGATAAATTCTAAGATCTGAGAACCCCCTCAATGGGAATGAACTATGATATATAGGAGAAGGGAGGGAGAGAGAAAGAAAGTGGGAACACATCATTAGAGAGGGAACACACCATCTCAAATCATTAATTGAGATTTAACTACCACTTTTTGTTTCAATGAATGCATTCCCACCTTTTTGATAAATCAGGACACTGTTCATGGCTTACCAAGTGGGAAAGTCCTCAAAAGTTTTGAGGATGCATTGAATGCACTTAGTTATAAGTCCCAACCACTAGATCCTTTTATTTGATCTTTCACACCATCTCCCATTGAAAACAAAATTTTCATGCTCATGGATCTAATAGAATCATGGATTTATGATTTTTAGGTGGCTATTTGTTGAAAATAAGACCATGCTAAAGGATGAAGACCCTCTTCATGATCCCAAACATCTACCCTTGATCAAATCTGGACTAGATCTTTTCTATAGATGGAAAATAAATCTCCTTTATTGGTTTTCCTATAGCTATTTATGTCGATGTAGACCCATGGACTACATAGCTTATTTCGATCTTCATTAGTTTTAAAAGACCTATTTTTGCCTTTGAGCATCCATAAAAATTGAGGACTTTATCATATATAGGTCTCCTTTAAATAATGGCAAACACAGTCACATAATGAACCCTGTATGCCATGAATCTTCAAACCGAAAATCTATATTTAGCTCTAATGGCATATTTTTATGTTCTTTATACTTAAATTCATGGCTGTGGCTTTTTAATGGTGCTTGAACAAGCTTTAATGGTGGTGGGATGACCCTGTAAGACCTTATTTTCTTTCATTGAAAATTGGTTCTCGATTCAACTCTTGGTTTGACTTTGTTCATAAAATATTACTCAGGCTAATTAAAATGCTCTAACTTTTCTATACTCCTATTAGCCCCATAGATCCCTAATGTTAGATCTTGACCCTTTTGACTTGTTGCACACCATAGGATCAACATGTATGAATGAATGTGGGCCCTATCTAGATCCTCTAACCCTTGGACTTTAATTCATACCATTAGATCATAATGTATGTAGTAATGTGAGCCTTTGATTTACCTAGGCCCACTTTCTTGCTAGTTCCTATGCACCATTGGATCATTGGTACTATTGAATGCTGATCATCAATCTAGCTTAGACCCACCTTCTTGTCAGTGAACGTGCACCATTAGATCATTTCTCAGTGAACCCACACCATTGGATTTTGTCCAACTTATAACCTTTTAAGGGATTTAAACCCAAGTACCTTTTGACTTATTTGATCTAAGCAGGAGCCATTAGATCCATGTTGTTAGTATGTGAGCTCATGCAGACCATTAGATCTTGATCAAATTTAAAAATTTTAAGGACATTTTGAATCCAACTGGTCATTTACGAAGCTCAAACTTGACACTTTCACAAACATCCTACCTTGTAGGTCTAACTTTGAACACTTAGATCTTGAGATAGAAAGATTGCATAGGCATGAAACTTATAAAGCATGTTCCTGACATGAAGAAATCCATGGTGATACAAGATTTTGGCTCATGATGCTTTATGAGTGGACTTATAAAATACATAAGTGAACTAGTTTGCTCTATTTTTATGTGACATATTGAGGATGATCTAGTACATTTAGACTTGTGATTGATATTTTGCTTAGATTTTCAAGGCTCAAATGAGCTCTTGAGGCTTGTGTAATACCTACTTCATGCTCTTGAATGTTATGACCACCATGGAGACCTTACTTATTGAATTTAGACAAACTACACTTTAAGTTAACTTAAAGTGTTTCAAAAGTTTTGTAGGCTGCATGATATCTCTTCTCCTACTATTGGATCTTTTGTTCAATCATGAACTCTACTCAGCTTCTTGGTTCACACCAAGACCCCTAAAATCTTTACTATAATGTCAAGTTCTATATGTGGGCCAAAATTGGCCAATAGGAATAACCATGGATATGTAGAGTATATAAAGGAGGTAGTGGTTAGTATTTTATCATCATATCATGAATTTTGTTCTTATTGCATTATTGTGGATTTTTTTCTCAAAGTGGCTCAGTCACAATATTCAAGTATTCTGCTCTTTCACCAATTTTTATTATGGATCTACTTATTCTTCTCTTAATTCTAGCATATATAACTCTATTATTATGAATTATCTAAGTAATTTTATTACATAATTACATTATCTATAATTTAATAAAGTAAGTCTTAATTATCAAGAATTTTATACTCCAAGCTATCAAACTACACTACAATACTAAATAAAATATATAAATCACTCAAAAGGTCACTATACTCTTGTATTATTTGTACAAAGAGTTACCATAAGATAAAGAACATATAGTTACATAGTTATAATTCCACACACATGCCTAGGAGGGAGAACTACATTTGAGTCTGAGGTTCTATTTAGAATATTGGTTATATAGGCAACACTTAGAAATAATTGGGGTTGTTAGGGTTAGCTTGACTCATGTACTAAACCTTTTTTAACAAGTTACAAGAGGTTAAACGTAAAAAGATTAGGGTTTTGATTATTGGATGGATATCTCACACAAATGGCCATATTCTAAGGTACCCAATAGGTACATAGGTGATAGTGTAGTTATGACATGAGTTTTGATCCACTTTTATGTATACTTTGGGTGGACACCTACATTGAAGTTGGACATTTTTATTAATGCAACTGTCTATGGTCGATGCAAGTGTCCTATGGGTGAAAATAGTAAAAAAAGCAAAGTGAGTAGATCCCAAAGATTGATCAATGTTTTAAAATGATTTTAAATCACTGTCATATCTCAAATTTGAACTTCAAATAATATATGATCTCTATATCCCTTGGTTGCACTATATTTGATTATATATGCTAAATTAGGTAAATTTGAATTATTGGTTATATTTTAAAGTGAATATGAATATGATCTTACTCCTTTTAAATGGTTTTATTTGATTAAGTGTGTTTGTGTAAAACCCCAAATAACATAAAACATTCTAGTGAACTCATCCTCTGCTTGTTGAACCAACCCTTATTTCACTTATTAATGTTCTTATTATCACTCAGAAGTGCACCCTTGCAAGAACATGTGCTTGTTCTCTCTCTTGTTGATACAATGTAAACTCTCCAAGGTGTGGGTGGCCTTATGTTGGAGAGAATATCCATATGAAGGGTTGGTTCCCTTTGGTACACTCACCCCCACTTCTCTCTAAACTCTTTAATTTTGTGCTTTCTTGACTAAGAAAAGGGTACAAGGAACAATGCTCAAGCTAAAACTAAACATGAAAACTAAAAATTTGGGGTGGTACACCAGTGTGAAAGTTAATTATGTAGATACTTGATAAAATTTTGAAGATAAATAACTTGAATGCATTCACTTCATTCTCATACAATGTCTCTTATATCAATATTTCACACAAAGGTCTTGACAAACACTCACACTAACTTGGAAGAAATGAATAATTATTGAATTCACTTCTAGATTAGGTAGAAATCAAACTTAGACACTTGATATGATCTGTAGGATTTATTATTTTCTACATAAAAGTGAATAATTTGACATAGACATAGGAAAATCTATCATTCATTAAATTACATCAATGAATATTGAGCACACACTTCATGAACAACTTGAAAATAGAGAAAAATTTAGCTCTTTATTGCTTCAAAGGTGATGTAGTACAAATTTTGGTAGATTTTATATAATCCAAAAGCATAATATGATTCTAAAATTCTCAAAAAATGAAAATACATATAGAAAAGGAAGCAAGGAGGGATGAGACAAACAACTCCAAAATTGGATGAGTTAACATGCTAACTCATAGTTCACACTTCTTTCAATTAAACTCCAACTCAAACTTCAACTCCAAAACCAAAATTTTAAATTTAAATGTATCATATTTAGTGATTAAATATTATTTATTTAATTATTGTGTATAATTTAGAGAGAGAAACTTATTTAAATTGTTGAAAAGTCAAAGGCTCATGCAAGCATTGATGGCCTTAAATCTTGAAGAGACCTTTAGTTAACTCCTCTTGATCTTGAATTTAACTCATTTGATCTTGAAATTAACTCCATTTTATCTTGAATGAATATTTAAGTTTGAATTCAATTATATTTATTGCATCTTGGAGTTTGACTTGACTTATCTTGACTTGTAACTTGGAGTTTGACTTCAGCTTCTTGACTTACATCTTGTATGCATGTTTAACTTATTTAATTTATAAAATTATCTCCAAGAGGGGAATATTATGAGATATAAGTTATTATTTCATGCATGGAGAATCATTATTAACCCCAATTTCATTTTCAAAACCAACACTTAACCTCTCCTTAATCTTTACTTAGCAAAAATAATGTGTTTGACTTGAATTTTCTAAATTTATCTCAAATGGGTTGCAGTGGAGAGAGATATATTTTTTAATGTTGAATTATTTAACCCTTAATGAAATATTCTTTTTTATTATGCATTTGATGATGGCAATCATAGCTCTACATACTGGTTCTTCTAGATATATCTATCTTTTATGGTCTTAGTGAGCTTCTTAAATGCACTATGAGAACCTGTAAGTTGGTGAATATAAAATATTTAAATATATAAGGAGTGTATATAGGATTTTAACATAATCATAATTGTGGTAAAAACTTTAAAACAAAATTTCATCTCTAAATTCCACTTACAACTTTCAAAAATGCTATTTTGTGCTCTTTAGGCCTTAAAAAACCTTGATTTCAATTTAGGAGTCTAAAATGAGTTTTAGGAATTAAAAAAAACTCTTAATATTATCATTGGATATATATTAATTGGTAATACCTATAAATTTTTAAAATATCCAAAAATTTGCATCAAGCTCTAAAACAAAAATTCACACAAAAGTGCATGTTTGCTGCTTGCAGGGTGATCTAGAGATGTTTTTCAATAAGATGAGCCTATTTTAAATTAATTTTCATTTAATTAGAATGTATTAAGATATTTTTATTAATTATACACACTCTCAAATAATTTTATTTCATTATAAGGATCTGAAACATTCGTTTCTAAATCCATTTGTGAGCAAATTAGTGGAAAAACCCTCGTTTCCTTCATGAATAGACATGCGTTTTGGAATTTTCTCTCTCTTTAGGTATAATAAAAACATGAAAATAATTTTAAACATTAAATTATATAAAAAAAATACTTCCATTTCAAATTTAAATATATTTTATTTAGTAAAACTCAAAATATGCACTTTTTAGTGTTTTTTAGCTTGCACAATCTCATTTATGAATGCTTATAGGTCTGAGTTTTGCAATTTTATTGAGTTTTATGAGACATAAAGACATAATAATTTTTTAATTATGCCATTTAATAACCCATATAATCATTCAAACAATTAGATATGCTCAATCTCTTAAATCTATCAAAAATGCCTTTTTTGATTCTCTCTTGCTTGCTTAAAACCTTGTAACATGTACCTTTGCCTTTATTAATTATTTTCCATAAATTTCTGATTATCTCTCTTTATTTCTTAAGAACCTATAACAAATAACTCACAAATGCAATTACATCTGCTAAAACTGAGCGATTAACGTTTTAGAAGGATTTTACAGCACCTTTCCTTCTTAATGATTGTTCATAAAGTTAAGCCCCAATAATATAAAAAAATACATGAAATATTATATTAATATGGAAAAATATGTCCCCATAATATCATTATAACCAAATCTTCTTCTCCTTTATAAAAATAACATTTAAAAATTGCCTTCATTAGCTTGCAACTAAGTAGTTAAAGGAATAGAAGAAACCTCTCTCAAAATTTGGACCTGTGAGAAGTTCTTGAGCATGGTTTTATAATGATGAATTTTGTATGATATTTTAAAAAAAAATACACAAGTAACTTTTATAAAATATTTCAAATTTTTTCAACATTCTTGGATAATTTATTGGGATGTTTGCCTGCTAAACACTCAAGACTAAGCTTTATCCATTGGGATATGGAGTTATGAAAAAAAACCAAATAAGAAATTGAAAATTCTCTCAATAAACTACACCACTTGTTCATAATATCTTATGAAATTAAAAACTAGAATAATTACCAACTGAAAAATGTGCAATATAACACTTAGAAGAAAATAAAAACTAAAACTACTAACTGAACATGTGTATAAAAACACTTAGAGGAAAGTGAAATATAAACACTAATACATAAAACACTAATAATCCACCTATATCAAAGAAAAAATATCTTAGGTCCTCTTCATGTGGTTTTAAAATATGAGGAACAAGATGTTATTTAAGTCTCATTCTAGTTGGATCAACTCTTTTCTTGATTGTCAACTTCTTTGGCTTATCTTTAAGTGATTCAATTGAATCAAACATATCTCTAATATAAACAAACTCATCATGTGGTTCAATAATCACCTCATATTTATCTTCAACACCAATAAATATCTCCAATGTAATCACATTTTAATCTATAGGAATAGCTATAACTTCAGCCTTTAATGGCTCATTAGAACAATGTTTTTACTTTCTGTGACATCTTTAGATATACCATATGGATTGTCAACTATTGAAATTTGTTCAATCTCTTCAATGGGACTTAAATAATACTCTCTAGGAACCACTAAATCTTATTTTATATATTTTATTAGCTTATATATATGGTTATTACCTTGTGAAATCACTGTTACAATCTCACTAGCTTTTACCATGTCATCTTGATTTTTAACTTCATGATAGTATCTTTGAGCCTCACTTTTAGATTCAATTTAATTTTACACTTCAAGGGATGAAACATGATATTATTATATGTTAAATTGAATATAATTTGACCAACACAACTCTTAATCATCATTTCTTGACAAATCTTCCTCTTCAATTGGATATTTTTCTTTTGCCCTCCATATAATAGGTCCTCCTTAAAAAAGGGAGATGGTGGGAGGGCAAGAGGTTCCATTTAGTGGAACAAGAATATAGGTAATTATGGGATGATCTTGAATGGGATTTGGGATTGAAGAGGCATTAATAAGGATTTAAGATTTGTAAGTAATAGTTTTATTCAATATTTATTTGAAAGAAAAGAAAGAAACTTGTGTTAGGGATGCTTCATATTTATCTTTCCACTCAATAATCAACCTCTCACATTATGATATGCCTTGATATTCATAGAAAAATTTAATTTAAGGGATAGGTGGAGGGATTAATAAAATTGTAAAATTTATTGATTTGGCTTCAACATCTTTCTTCAACTCTTGATTTTGGATTGGCATAGGAGGAGTATATGAGAAACTTGAGATTATGGACTCAATTCCTTATGTTCTTATGGGCAGATGCTATGTTGGTTCTCTTGTAGCCTCATTGTATCTATTCAATGATTATATCTCTTGTTTATGTATATAGGCCTAATATGAAATTTATTCTTGATTCCTATTGTATTCCTATTCCCTACCACTCTCCATATATTGTCTCTCAAAGTCAAGTTTGATTTCTTGCACACTTTTTTTAGGTTGATTGGAAATAACATGAATTTTTCAAAGCTATTTGGAAACATGATTAGGGTTGGGAGGTGGGTAAATATCATGAGAATATGAATATATTATTAGTACAAGACTAATTTAGGTGAAGCTAGAAATATTTTCAGCTTGATATGAAGGATATGCAGGTACAAAAGGTGCATTTTCACAAAATGGAGGATTGAAATACATACCAATTAATGCTCTTTAGGCACTTAGACTACTTAAACCACCTATATATAACTTAGAGTCACTAGATGTAGAGTACTTAAATAATGTATTTGATACAAATTTCTAAAACTAGAACCAAGATTTAGCATTGTTCTAAGCTATGGTCTCACCAGGCATGCCAGAAACTGTTATCACTTAGAAGTGCACCCTTGCAAGAATGTGTACCTATTCTCTCTCATGTTGATACAATGAAAAATCTCAAAGGTTTGGGTGGCATTATGTTAGAGATAATATCTATATTAATGGCTATTTTTCTTTGGTACACTCACCCACTTATCTCTATACTCTCTAATTTTATGCTTTCTTGATTAGGAAAAGGGTACAATGAATAATGCTTAAGCTAAAATTGAACATGAAAACTCAAAATTTGGGGTGATGAACCAATGTAAAATTTAATTATGTAAATAATTGATATAATTTATAAGATAAATAACTTACACACATTGAATTCATTCTCATACAATGGCTCTTACATCAATATTTCACATAAAGGTCTTGACAAATACTCACACTAACTTGGAGGGAATGAACAATGGTTGAATTCACTTCCAGATTAGGTAAAAATTAGACCTAGAGACTTGATATGACCTGTAAGAGTTATTATTTGATGCATAAAAGTTAATAATTTAGATATATATATAATAAAATTAGTCATTCACTAAGTTACATCAATGAATATTAAGCACACATTTCATGAACAACTTGAAAATGGAAGAAAATTCAGCTCTTTATTGCTTCAAAGGTGATATAGTACAAATTTTGGTAGATTTTTTGTAAGATAAAATCATTATATGATCCTAAAATTCTCAAAAAATGAAAATAAATATAGAAAAGGAAGCAAGGAGAGGGAGGAGACAAACAACTCCAAAACTAGATGAGTTAACATGCTAACTCATAGTTCACTCTTCCTTCAACTAAACCTCAACTCAAACTCCAACTCCAACACCAAAATTTTAAATTCCAATGTAGAATATTTAGTGTTTAAAAATTATTTATTGAATTATGGTGTATAATTTATAGAGAGAAAATTATTTGAATTGTTGAAAAGTTAAAGGTTCATGCAAGCATTGATGGCCTTGAATTTTGAAGAGATCTTGAGTTAACTTCTCTTGATCTTGCTTTGAACTCATTTGATCTTGAAATTAACTAATTTTGATCTTTTTTTCATCTTTAAATTTGAATTTATTTACCTTTATTAAATCTTTAATGTTGAATTAACTTATCTTGACTTGTAACTTGGAGTTTGACTTCAACGTCTTGGCTTGCATCTTGCATGCATGTATGAATTCTTAAATTTATAAAATTAAATATAAGTGGGGAATATTAAGAGAGATAAGGTGTTATTTCATGATTTGAGACTCCTTCTTAAACCTGAGTTCATTTTGAAAACCAACACTTAACCTCTCTTTGATCTTCACTTAGCAAAGATAGCATGTGTTTGACTTGGATTTTATAAATTTAGCTCAAATGGGAAAAAATAGAGAGAGATATATTATTTATTATTTAATATATATATATATATATATATATATATATATATATATATATATATATATATATAATCATTCATTAAATATTCTTTATGATTATGAATTTTATGTTGAGAATCATAACTCTCCATACTGGTTCTTTTGGATATATCTATCTTTTGTGGTTTTAACAAACTTCTTGAATGCACCATGAGAACCTAGAACTTGGTGAATTTTAATTATTTAAATATAATATAAGTGTAAATATTATTTTAAAATAATATACATGTTGGAAAAAATATTCACACAAAATTTTAGCACTAAATTCCACTTATAACTTCCAAAAATGCCATTTTGTTCTCTTTAGGCCTCAAGAAACCCTGATTTGGATTAAGGGGTCTAAAATGAGTTGTAGGCCTCCCAATAAACTCATAATATTAAAATTTATAGGTATAAATGGGTTAGACCTGAAAAATTTGAAAATCTTCAAAAATCTTCACCAAACTCTCAAACAAAAATTCACAAAAAGTGTCTGCTTATTGTCTACAAGGTGACTTGGAGATGTTTTTAAATGAGTTGAGCCTATTTTAAATTACTTTTCATTAAATGATCATGTATTAATTATTTTAAATTAATTATAAATACTCTAAAATTATTTTATTCTATTGTAAAAATATGAAATAGTCATTTCTAACTCCATTTGTGAGCAAATTAGTGAAAAAATCTTTATTTCTTTCATGAATAGACTTATGTTTTGGAATTTTATATCCCATAATTTATAAAAAGGATTTTAAACTAATTTAAAATGTTAAATAACACTAATAAGTACCTTCATGTCAAATTTCAAGATATTTCTAGTAGTAAAACTCAAAATATGCACTTTTTAGTATTTCATAGCTTACACAATCTTATTTTTGAATGCTTGTAGGTCTAAGTTTTGCCATTTTATTGAGTTTTATGAGGAAAAAATACCTAATTATTTTTTAATTATAAAATTTAATAAATCATATAATCATTCCAATAATTGGATATGATTTAAACAATCTCTTAAACCTCTCAAAAAATGCCTTTTTTGATTGTCTCTTTTGCTTGCTTAAAAATATATAACCTGTACCTTTGCCTTTATCCATTATTTTATATAAAATTTTGATTAATAAATTTGTATAAAGGCGTTTTATTCCCTATAATATACCACACAAAATTTTATTTACAACAAAGAAATCAAAAATGCAATCACATCTCCTAAAACCGAGCCATTGGGGTTTTAGAGCACCTTTCCTTCTTAACGATTGTTAATAAAGTTATCCCTCTATAATATAAAAAAAATGTATGAAATATTTAGGTAATAGAAGTCCATATCTCCATATAATATAATTTTAATCAAATCTTCTTCTCCTTTATGAAATAAACATTTGAAAATTGCCTTCACTAGCTTGCAACTAGCTAGTTAGAGGAATAAAAGAAACTTGTGTCAAATTTTAGACATGTAAGTAGTTAATGAACATGGTTTTGAATTGAAAAACATTGTATTATTTTATGAATATCTTAATAATTATTCAACCCTTGAATGGAGGCTTTTTTAAAATCTACACATAAGCAACTTTGACTAATGGTGACAAAATTTATCAACAGTTCTCTCCTTCTTTAAAAAAG